>CP139505.1:22237031-22570710 GCA_021014915.2 Artemisia tridentata subsp. tridentata
GTTGTTTGTTCATGTTGGTCTTTCGATATATTTCACTTTTTAATAGTACAGAGACACTATCCATGCTCGCAAGAAATTCTCTAATAAAGTATGGTTTGCCTAATTATGCAAAATTACATCATATGAAAAATCTTACAAGTAAAGGAGGCGGTGAAATAAGTAGGAGCTGGAAGAACTCAGAAAAAGAGGAGTACATGTGAAATGATGTGACTTCAGTTTCGGTGAATCCTACCTCATCTACTAGCTCAAAAAGAGACCATCGGTTGTACTTTGACATTGAAAGACCAATAAGTTACAATCTACAGATTTTGGAATTGTAAATTGATTTTGTTGTTTGTTAGATTGCAAATTGACAACATTTTCGTTGCAGGGTCTTGAGAATAACTTCCAGAAAACTCAACGGATGAAGGATCTTGGTCCAAGGAGGTTATTAATATTGACATGTGGGTTGGTGTTTAATTTTTTTAGAATGACAATTAACTATCTCACAATATACAACAACAAACTATCTCACATATACTAAGTAGGATTTGAACCCACAACCATTGGGGTTAGTGAGCTTCTCACACAACAAGTGATATCATTGAGACACAAGCCCTTTGATTAAAGTATTTTTAAGCACAATAACCTCACTTATGTAAAGTATTTTTAAACACGTGTATTTTAATTTATCTGATTAATCAATAAAGATTCAAAGATGAGAGAAGGAAGGCTCAGGTGGTTCGGTCTTGTAAGAAGGAGGCCACATTCGGCGCCTGTAAGAAGAGTCGAAGCGCTAGTAGTGGACGGTGTGAGAAGGAGGGGTAGACCCAAACTCAGATGGGAGGATAGACTTAAGCTCGACATGAAGGAGCTGCTTCAGATAGGAAGACGTGGAGAGATAGAATTAGGATATGCGGGTAGCTCAGGCTAGGTGTGCGTGGGTCTAGGTTAGGTTGTTTTGCCTTAGTAGTTTATTTTTTTGCGTTTTGCCTCTAGGTTTGGTTGCTTTGCCTTTCTTTAGTCCCCGCGCGTTGCTCTGCTTTGCCTTAGCTTTAGGCCCCGTGCGTTGCCTTTAGGTTCGCCCCGTAAGTTGTCTGCTTTTCTTGGTGCTTTGCTCTTTGCTTCTTGTGTTTTTGTGTCTGCTTTGTCTATGTGTTTTCTTGTTGTGACTGCTCGTTTATGTGATTTTTGTGTCTGCTTTGTTATGTGCTTTTTGGGTTTTTGCTCTGTGCTTTTTGTGCTTTGGTTCCTTATCTGTTTTTTGTGTTTGCGTTTGTTATGTTGCTTGTTTTGCATGCTCTTTTGCCTTCTTGTTGTCTACTATGCTTTTCTCGGTTGCTCTCTTTTCCTTGCTCTCTCACGCGCACACATGCTGTTAGAGTTTAATGTTTAACTTTTAATATACGTATGTCCGGTTTCGAACCCGAAACTCGGGATTGCACACGATGCGTGAGAGTTTCAATAGTATTAATAAATTAAATATATTTATGTATTTTATTTATTCATTTCGCAAACAAGCACTTAACGACAGTTAGTACTTAACGGTGTTAGAGATAACGACCGTTAAAGGACTAAAAGTGAAAAGAAGGATCTAGAACACATGTTGGTGGGTTGGATCGGCTGGAAACAGCCATGGGTTGGGTTTGGACGATTTTAGGAAGAGTAGGGAACAAGTTTTGAGGTTTAGGGTTAGCCTATAAATACAATTCATTGTGTTTAGGTTTTCCTCTAATCTTGAATCCCCTACAAGCCTAATTTCTCTTCTCCTCCCTCTCCTAAGCATAGAACCGATCACCCTTTTTAAATCCACTAGGATTTGTGATCCAAGTAAAGCTTTGAAAGTGTTTGGCTTGTTTGTGATTTTTGAACCTAGCTTTTCCTACTGAAACGCTATCATCACGTGTGTACAAGAACGAGTGACTAGTTTATTTTAACTAGTGTTTTTCCCTTGTGTTTGGATCGACATACCCTATATTTATTTAGGGTTCATACTTGTTCTTGGTGATTGCAAAAGGTACGTGTCTATTTAGTTTTAATTAATTACATGTTCTTGTAGATCTTCCGCTGCGTGCTTTGTGATGTTTTTATATGTTTATAGTTTTATGATTCATATAATCCAACAGTGGCATCATGAGCCTCGTTTAGAACTATGTAATTAATTACTAAAACCTAAAAATTGGATCTTGATTAGATACATGTGGATCGATCCACATTTATTTTTTAGGGTTTATGTTAGTTTTTATTAAAAACTTGTTAGAAACCCTAGATTATGCATGGAAAATTTTTAGGGATTAATTTGTGAATACTATGTGATGTCACCAATTAATTAGATACGTACTAGATATTAACATGTTAATATGGATTTCATGATTATGTGTTAATATGGTATCCATGACAAAATCTTGCATGTTTTGTCATGGTTTGATATATGGTTCGATATA
The DNA here is from genome assembly GCA_021014915.2 of Artemisia tridentata subsp. tridentata. Classification (NCBI taxonomy): domain Eukaryota; kingdom Viridiplantae; phylum Streptophyta; class Magnoliopsida; order Asterales; family Asteraceae; genus Artemisia; species Artemisia tridentata. Next base: position 22,239,455 of record CP139505.1, read on the forward strand.
TATGTATGTATTTGCTACATGTTTTGTTTAATAAATCTTTAATTGGGGAAGACCTCAATATATTAATTAATTAATTATGTGCAATGTGGTATTAAATTAACTAAAACTTACGCGGCCAAGTTATTTGGTGTCTGTGGTCCATTGGGCACAATGAGCTCGAAAACCAATGGGAGTTTTGTTAGTTAAATACATATTTAATTACACATAGAATTAATAATAGGATTTATTGAAAAAAGGTTTGCATGTGGCTATATGATATTGCTATGATCATATATTTGTTATTATGTGTTTATTTTTTTGTAATTACTTGATCTTTTGTGTTTATAAATTATGATGGATTGCAACACAAAAAGAGGGTAATTTTCATAATAAAAATAAACAAGACTAATAACTATGAAACCTTTGTAGTAATTTTATTCATTGCCAAGTCTTATGTGCCGACAGTGGTTCGCTTCGCACGGTAATTTGCTCCCAGGCGAGACTAGCAATTAATAAATTATTACATAAATTGTTTTAGCAAGAAAATCATATTTTTTTAGTTGATTGATTGCAACTGTACAAAAGTGGTCGAAGCGGCGGACCTATTATTGACAAACTATAAAGTGGGTTTAAGGTTGGCTCACATTAAATTGTGACCTTAAAGGGGCACGGTTTTAACCAGCTTCGGCGGCTGTCGTCCCTCCGCTCGCATGTGCGTCAATAATAGACTTACCAAGTACACCATGAAAAAGTACGAAGCATCTTAAGGCAATGTTGTAATTTACTCAACGCCTCAATTAAAAAAAATTTGATGATTTGAGCTATGAATTAGTAAACGGTTTTGTTTTTGCAAACATATATGATACAAAGATGAATGCATGACATCTTTGTACATATTTTTTGATTTCACACATCAAAATTTATTACCCTACAAATTTAAGTTATATGTCACCCAACTACAAAAAGAAACACCTAAGGTTTCATCCTACATCACTAGCAGCCAAAGCTGAATGTTGATGTTCAAAGGGTGGTCATCTAAGGGTAAAATTGAGTACTTTATTGCTAGCAGCCAAAGCTGAATGCAATAAACTGACGTCAATTCACAGTTTCTTAAGTTGGTTAACTTAATTGGGCACTTTCATTACTAGCAGCCAAAGCTGATGTAATGAAACGGCGCCAAGGCATAAAGAATTGGGGATGAAACATGCTTACATTTTGCAACTGATGTTGGCAATATAATGTAAGTCCCAAGATTTCTAGGAATTGCAATTTGACATTGGCAATTGGGTGATCCCGTACCTTGTTGAGCACTTTCATTGCTAGCAGCCAAAGCTGATGTAATGAAACGGCGTCAATTAGGATCCTAGTTTTCAGTGAAAATTAAATGGTTTTTAACCAATGGGTGTTTAATTTTCATGAAATGTTTTATTATCGAAAGTACTAACTTTTGAACTTTTTTCTGTAGAAATGGCCCAACCCGGAAACTCGTCAAACTTAACTTCCTGTTTCAAGATGATGCTTGAAAAGGAAAAACTGACTGGGACTAAGAATTTTAACGCTTGGTATCGAAATCTAAGGCTTGTTCTTAGAATTGCCAAATGTTCAGAATGTCTTACTGTGGACCTTCCTGAAGCTCCTCCTGCAAACTCGCCTAATGAAATACTTAGGGAGTTCAATGAAGCCTATGACAAGCACAATGATGCGGCTTGTCTCATGCTATCGGGGATGGATGATCAACTGGTAAAACAGTTTGAGAAATATGGCCCGAAAAACATGATTGATGAACTGACACGTATGTTTCAGAAATCTCCTATGGCTGAATTGTATGATGTACTTGACAACTTGGGCAAGTGCAAGCAGGACGTGACAACACCCGTAAGTGATCATGCACTTAAAGTGAAAGGTTATCTTGACCAACTAGATGCACTTAATTGCGGGTTTGTCGAAGACGTTAAAGTTGGCCTCATCAACAAATCCCTCAATGAGGAATTATATGGTGAATTTGTGCGCAACTTTAACATGCATTGCAAGGGGAAGGCATTTTCTGAATTGCATGCAATGCTTATTGAGCATGAGAAGGCACTCACAAAGAAAGCTCCTACACCTGCTGTTATGGCAATAAGAGGTGGTAGAGTAGCTAAGCCCGGTAAACCGAAACATGTGAACAAGAAAGGAAAGGGCAACGCTGACAAGGGCAAGCAGATTGTGACCTATCAGCAAAAGCCAAAGAAGCAGAATCCTCCTCCCAAGAAGGATTATCCCAAAAAGGATGCGGCTGCTTGTCACCACTGCCATACTCCTGGACACTGGAAGCGTGACTGTCCATTGTTGCTAGAGGAGTGTCGCAAAAATAAGAATGCCAAGGCTGGGCAGGGCGCCAACACTTCAGGTATTTTTATGGTTGAATTATTTTCTTTTCCTCGTAAGCAAAATGCCTGGATATATGATACAAGATGTGGTACTCACATTTGTAATACATCGCAGGGGCTTAGAGGAGCAAAGAAGCTGAACTATGGGGAATGCTACTTGTACGTGGGAAATGGAATACGTGCAGCAGTAGAAGCCATAGGGACTTTTGAGCTAGTTTTACCTTCTGGTTTAATATTAGTTTTGAACAATTGTCATTACGCACCTTCCATTGTTAGAGGTGTCGTTTCAGTTTCTTTGTTATTGGATTTGTGTTTTAAGCATACATTTAATGATAATGGAATTTCTGTTTCTCTAAATTCTGTTTTTTACTTTAATGCTATTTCATTAAATGGTGTATTTGAAATTGACATGGAAAACCATGTATCCAATAGAAATAATTCAATGTATAGCATCGGGAATAAGAGAGCCAAGTCTAACTTGGACTCGTCTTATTTATGGCACTGCCGTCTTGCCCACATAGGCAAAAATCGCATGCAAAAGCTGTAACACGATGGGCTTTTGAAAAATATCAATGATGATTCAGTTGATAAATGCGAATCTTGCATATCTGGGAAGATGACAAAGAAACCTTTCCATAGCAATATGGAGAAGGCTTCGGATCTACTTGGATTGATACACACGGATGTGTGTGGTCCACTTAGACATGTGTCTAAACGCGGTGCTGTCTACTTCTTGACCTTCACGGATGACTATAGTCGTTATGGTTATGTTTATTTACTTAAACATAAACATGAAGTCTTTGAGACATTCAAGGTCTTTAAAAATGAAGTAGAATTACAACTCGGAAAGAAGATTAAGGCACTTCGATCTGATCGTGGTGGTGAGTACTTAAGCCAAGAGTTTAAGGATTATCTGGGTGAGTGTGGCATTGTGCAACAACTCACTTCTCCTTATACGCCACAACAAAATGGTGTATCTGAAAGGAGAAATCGTACTTTGTTAGATATGGTACGATCCATGTTTAATCTTACAACTCTTCCCTTATCCTTTTGGGATTATGCTCTTGAAACGCCTGTTCACGTGTTGAATAGGATTCCAACTAAGAAGGTTGATAAGACTCCATATGAAGTATGGACTGGAAAAGCTCCCAACTTTTCTTACTTAAAGGTCTGGGGTTGTGAGGCGTTTGTTAAACGTGACTCACCTGACAAACTCCAACAAAGATCTGTTAAGTGTATCTTCGTAGGATACCCTAAGGAAACGAAGGGTTACTACTTTTACTTCCCACCTGAAAATAAGGTCATCGTGGCTAGGTACGGTGATTTTCTTGAAGATAATCTAATATCTCAAGAAATCAGTGGGAGAGCATATGATCTTGAAAGTGATCAAGAAGATACGTCACCTTCTGAAGGCACTAACACACTTCCTGTGGAACCTGAAAGTTTAGGTCCTCCACCTGAAGTAGAAGTGGTACCCATCCGTAGATCTTCAAGATCTGCAAAGGCTCCTGACCGTCTATGTTTAAACATAGAGGACGAGGAATCTACACTATTGGATCACATTGATGAGCCAACTAGTTATAAGGCTGCCATTAATAGCCCTGAAAAGGACAAATGGCAAGTAGCCATGGATGGAGAAATGCAATCCATGAAAGACAATAAAGTCTGGATTGAAGTAGAACTTCCACCCAATGCTAAGGTAGTTGGGTGTAAGTGGCTCTTCAAGAAAAAGACTGACATGGATGGCAACGTACACACCTACAAAGCTCGTTTGGTGGCTAAAGGCTTTACCCAAACATATGGTGTTGACTATGAGGAGACTTTTTCTCCTGTGGCCGACATTAGAGCTATTAGGATTCTTATAGCCATAGCTGCCTACTATGACTATGAGATTTGGCAAATGGATGTCAAAACCGCCTTTCTGAATGGTCGCCTAGATGAAGATATCTATATGGCGCAACCTGAGGGGTTTGTGAATCCACAATTTCCTGAGCGTGTATGCAAACTTCAAAGATCCATTTATGGATTGAAGCAAGCATCCAGACAATGGAATAAGAAATTTGATGAGGAAATCAAGAAGTTTGGATTTACTCAAAATTTCGATGAGCCATGTGTATACCACAAAGTTAGTGGGAGTAACACTACTTTTCTTGTCCTATATGTCGATGACATATTAATCATGGGAAATGATATACCAAGCCTTAATGAAGTTAAGGATTATCTTGGTAATTGCTTTGCCATGAAGGATTTAGGAGAAGCAGCGTATATCCTTGGAATCAAGATCTATAGAGACAGATCTAAACGGTTAATCGGATTAAGCCAAAGTGCTTACATGGATAAAATATTGAAGAGATTCAATATGCAAAATTTCAAGAAGGGATATTTGCCCATGCAAGTGGAACACGGCTTATGCAGCGAAATGTGTGCTTCTACACCTAAAGAGGTGGCATACATGAAGAAAGTTCCGTATGCTTCGGCAGTAGGATCCATCATGTATGTAGTTAGATGCACAAGGCCAGATGTGGCGTTCGCTCAAAATTTGACCAGTCGTTATCAGCAGAATCCAGGGAAAGATCACTGGCATGCTGTAAAGAACATTCTTAAGTATTTAAGGAATACTAAAGATATGTTTCTTGTTTTCGGGGGAAATCCAGACACAGAACTGAATGTTACAGGTTTCTGCGATGCGTCCTTTCAGACTGATAAAGATGATACGAAGTCTCAGACGGGTTATGTTTTTGTCATCAATGGAGGAGCAGTAAACTGGAGCAGTAAGAAGCAGAGTATAACGGCCATGTCTGCTACAGAAGCCGAGTACATTGCTGCATCGGAGGCGGCTAAAGAAGCTGTTTGGATAAGGAAATTCATTAAGGATCTTGGAGTGATGCCTTCTATTGAATTACCTATAAATGTATATTGCGACAACTCTGCTGCAATTACATTCGCCAATGAACCTGGAGTTATGAAAGGCGCCAGACACTTTAAAAGGAAACTTCACTATGTTCGAGAACAAGTCGATGATGGTGAAATAAAAGTACTCAAAGTTCACACAGATAACAATCTGGCTGATCCTTTCACGAAGGCATTACCTAAGGAGACGTTTAATCGTCATGCTCAGGGTATTGGTCTTCGTTTAGCAGATAGTTTCATGTAAATCTGTTGGATTAGTATTTCGATAGGGATGTGTAAACAATTATTATTTTAATGAAATAAAGTGCGGATAACGTTTATTATCATTATTAATATTTGTGTCCTATATTTGCATGTTTAAATCCATGAGTAATTAATTATTCTAAATAGTCCGTTGTCAATTAATAATATGGGAATATTATTGAACTAAGACAAATGTGAGGATTGGTAGAATGTACTGTAAGGTTAAGACACCAATGTCACATGATATTCAATATTGGATAAATTGAATATAGGACTTATCCCAACTACATGATTATACTTTATGGATCATAGTCATTAAGTATATCATGAATATTTATCCTCTGACTTGAGATGCCAGATAATTGCCGAGGATGTAGCTCATTTTCTGTGAGATAGTCTACCGCTATCCGTAAAAGGTAGTTATAAGGGCTATTTTCAGAAATGATGCAAAGTTCAAGGGTTATGCTCGCAGTCAATAAGGGATTTGTTCCTTCAACTTTGTGTTGAAGTTTAATACTGCTTGGCCACTCGTGTGATTAACAAGATGTTTGCGTGCGCACGCCCAAAGTCTATCTGGAAGACGTTCAGATGTTTTGGTAATCTTGTTCAATTATGTATAAACGAGAAACTACTGTTAATTGTGGAATGACAAGATCCATATCCAAATTAACGCGGTATTAGTAACAAAAGGATAAGTATGATGATTTAATTCATCACGTGGTTTTTCCAGGAAAACCATACTCGGATCGAGCTGGGGGCATTGGGATCTGTTAAGCTAGACTAGCCCATGTCATTACTATATTAATAGTTATCCAAGTGGGAGCTGTTAGAGTTTAATGTTTAACTTTTAATATACGTATGTCCGGTTTCGAACCCGAGACTCGGGATTGCACACGATGCGTGAGAGTTTCAATAGTATGAATAAATTAAATATATTTATGTATTTTATTTATTCATTTCGCAAATAAGCACTTAACGACAGTTAGTACTTAACGGTGTTAGAGATAACGACCGTTAAAGGACTAAAAGTGAAAAGAAGGATCTAGAACACATGTTGGTGGGTTGGATCGGCTGGAAACAGCCATGGGTTGGGTTTGGACGATTTTAGGAAGAGTAGGGAACAAGTTTTGAGGTTTAGGGTTAGCCTATAAATACAATTCATTGTGTTTAGGTTTTCCTCTAATCTTGAATCCCCTACAAGCCTAATTTCTCTTCTCCTCCCTCTCCTAAGCATAGAACCGATCACCCTTTTTAAATCCACTAGGATTTGTGATCCAAGTAAAGCTTTGAAAGTGTTTGGCTTGTTTGTGATTTTTGAACCTAGCTTTTCCTACTGAAACGCTATCATCACGTGTGTACAAGAACGAGTGGCTAGTTTATATTAACTAGTGTTTTTCCCTTGTGTTTGGATCGACATACCCTATATTTATTTAGGGTTCATACTTGTTCTTGGTGATTGCAAAAGGTACGTGTCTATTTAGTTTTAATTAATTACATGTTCTTGTAGATCTTCCGCTGCGTGCTTTGTGATGTTTTTTTATATGTTTATAGTTTTATGATTCATATAATCCAACACATGCACCAGCCTCTCTACTCCCGGGTTTACCTGGGGGTAGGGGTAGGGTCTGTCTACAGTCTACCTCCCCCATATCCTGCTCCGGTGGGATTGGGTTTGTTGTTGTTGTTGTTGTTGTTGATTAATCAATAAAGAAAAGAAGGCGTGGGTTTTGTTCGCCAATCTATATGGAAAAAGATGATAAGACAAAAAAGAATACAGTTAATAACATTCCAACGATTCTTGATGGTGTATTAGCATAATATTAACACCAAAATATTGATGCCAAAAGTCTCAAAGTATATACTACGTATATTTTACGCTTTTCGTTTGAATTATTTTTAATTATGAAACAGCTTTTTGGTTATAAAACTAATTGCTCACTGACTTAAACTATTCTAGTTCTTTGTTAGGTAAGGTTTGTTTTCTTCTGCACATTTTTGTTTTAAAGAGCAACATATGAAAATGGAGAGGCCAAGTCTTTGACTCACTTGTATTTCATTTAAGTGATATATTTCCGTGACCGTTTCTAACTCTTTTTTGACTAATCCCAAACGTGTAACGTACTGGTGACGTAGTTTGTATTAGAGGATAATTATGTGTGTACGCCCCAGCACGTCTGTAGGGTTAAATGTGTATGGGTTTATGATGTCTTTAGTTTATAAATATATACCTTATTAATAAAACGTAATATGCTACACGGGTTTTAGGCTATGTTTGGCGCAAAGCTTTTTGGAGCATTTTGGGCCGATGAGTGGTGAGCAATGAGCTTTTTGATTTTTATTGTTCGTTTGCCAAAGCAGCGGTGAGTTTTGCGATTTTTTTGGAATGCTCATTTTTCCAATGCTTTTTTAAGAAGCTGTGAACAGTGGCTATTGCTCACAACTAGCTCACAACTACCGCTTACAGCTCACTGCTTACAGCTCACTGCTTACTGCTCACTGCTACTTTTACCAAATATACCCTTAATGTTCTAACATGGTATCATGAGCATGTATGATCCCGAGGCCTAATTGGCCACCATTAAAGTAATACAAGATTTATTTATTTAGCAATGAGTGAAAAGTCATTGTTTTCAGATTTTATATATGAAGCGTTTCTGTTAGGTTGTTTAATTTTCAGATTTTATATATGAAGCTCTTTTTAATAGTACCGCCATCCCGGCTTCTATGTTATAAAAAGGGCCAATTAATTTAACTTATAAAAGCTAGATCTAGGTAACGAAAGTAGCTTATATAGCTAAAATAAAAAAGAAGCTAAACTACCCAGTATTAACTAATCTCGCTGAAGAAGCTAATCCAAACACCCACTTAACCACTCTAATTAAATAACTAAGTACTTTCCAAAATACTGAATTTGAGAATGCTTAAAATAACAATAACTAAAAGCATGCATATATGTATTTGGAACGACCAAAAGCTAGCCAAGCCGTTGGCAGTTTAAATTTAGCAAGCACAATCTGACTTTGCTTTATGGTATCAAGAGTATTATATTTTTTTTCTCCTGAATATGTATCATGATGTATTTAAGGTATCAAAGTGTTGGCTAATTCAATCATGTCTAATATGAGACAAAAAGAGAAGTTAGGTTCAATACTTGAGTGTGCCTATGAACCATGGTCTAAGTAAAAATATACTGCATTTATAGGAATGATGCTCATAGGATACGGACGTACTTGACTTCTGCTTTAAGTATGTCCGCTAGAGTTAAGTTAGTGGTAGTTAATGAGTTGCCGTTTCGGAAAAGCTAGAAAAATAAAACAATAGTCAATAGAAAACGAATTATTAATGTTTAAAAATTGATATAGTGCCAAAAATATCTTGGACATCATAATGCCAAAAAGTTGATATAGTGTTGTATATATACAAGGTTGATTATAGTGTAGCATACATCTCCAACCACAAGGACAAGCTTACTTTACTTTGCTGCTATATATATCTGCCTTCTGGCGTTATCGGCTCCCATTGACACCATGGCTTCTCCACGTGCCACCGTTGATATGGAGATACCGGTGAAATGGTCTGGTAGTGCCAAGAACCATGGGGTGCTTGATGCGGTTTTGAGGACGTTGGTTTGTGTAACTGGTTTGGCTGCTATTATTGTTATCGTCACTTCAAAACAAAGCAGAATGCTTCCTGTTTCGCCCACCATGGTTATTAACATTGATGCAAAGTACAATCAGTCCCCAGCTTACATGTAAGTAATTCACACAATTTTTTTTTTACCCCCTTATGAGTTGAACTATATGTCGGGTAAACAGATGAAGTTTCTTGCTCTGGTTACATAGAGAGGACGAGTCTTTAACTCTGAATTATGTGGCCTAACCAGGGTATCTCCGTGACTGTTTCCTATCCTTTCCCTGCGAGTATATAAATTATCTTTTAACAACAAATACTCTCAAAATGAACACATGCGCATGCACTGATGCATGTGTTGAGACTTGAACCAACAACCTCTATTTCCCTGGGGATATAGCCACCTTTGGTATCATTATGCCAAAGACCTATGCGTTTAGTATACGATAATATTGTGTTAACTTTGTGATACAGATATTATGTGTCGGCACTCACCGTGGCATGCTTCTACAGCATCATCACTGCCACTTCATCAATTTTAGCACTGAAGAAGATAGGAGGAAGCTCCGAAAAGCTGCAGTCTCGTTTCGCTATGCTAGATACCGTAAGCTCTTGTTCCATACTAAATTCTTTATAAGAAGATTCAGAGTCAAAGGGGGTGTTCGGGATTGCTTCTTAAAACTTATGATATGCTTATTAAACTACTTCTCTTATTACGTCATGGTGAAACAATAAACAGCTTTTAAGAATCAAGTTAAGGGTTGCGCGCTTACTAAATTTCTTATCTGATCATGAATGGCAGCTGTTGTTGGCTATCGTATCTTCAGCGCTAGGAGCAGCATTTGGAGTAGCATACATAGGACTCAAAGGAAACCACTATTCGAGATGGAGGAAGATCTGCAATACGCATGGTATCTACTGTCATCACATAGCAGGCAGTCTCACTATGGGACTCATATGTTCTACAACACTTCTGTTGCTGGTCTTACTCTCTTTTTACACGCTTACGAGAAGAAAATCGTGAAGCGATAATCATCACCCGGCCAGAAGCTTACTTTCAACGTACTATTTTGTTGTTATTTCACTATTTAATATGGTACTTGTTTGTTCTTGTTTTTGTGTGTACCAGTTCAAAGCGTGAATGCCATAGATAGCAAAGTATTATGTGTGTCTAATTATTCTGGGTTATCAACTGGCCCGCCGGCATGATGCTCGTGCTTAGGATGATTGACTATATATCGACCCTTTATTATTACGTGTATGATAGTTTCAGTTCCATCAGAGGATTATTACAAGTAATTGTTGTGTGTGTCCTGTTCACTTGTCTGTATACTTCAACCAACAGATAGATTATGTCAAGTTAACAAGTATCTGCTGTTCCGCGAACATCGTATCGTTTCAATTACCACAAACCACTTGTGGTACTTAGTGATAATATATTACAAACCACGTGTGAGTTAATGGTAGCCAGAAAAAGTCGTCAGAATTTCGGTTTGAAAATGAGAAAGATGAAGATTGAAGAACATTACTTTTTATAGCCTGTATCATATAAATTTTCATAAACTGACACTTGTGTAAAAAAGAGTTCGCAATGTAAACTTGTTAGGCCTAATACTTATATATAGCCCAGTCATATATTGCAAGCCCATTAGTTAATAAGGCTATTCAAACTAGAGCCCATGTAACCATAAAGCCCATGAAGTTTTCATATCATATATGCTTTTGTATATGTTTACTTGACGATTACTCGCGCACAGCGACGATAGTTTATGGTAACGTCAATTTGTATGTGCAAATACCAGCCTTCCAAAGAGGAGGTCAAGGGTTCGAATCCAACGGGGAGAAAATTAATCCCTTGTGGCCACGGAGGTTCACCTGCACCGAATTCGGGCTATCCAAAAGGATAGTCGCCGTGGGATTAGTCGGCTCGTAATGTCGAGTCGGAAACCCATGTTAAAATAAATAAATAAATAAATAAAGTTAGTGGTTTAAATTGTAATTAAGTATATTTGTTAATGTTTAATCGATTTCTATCGTCTTTTATAAATAAGGTATTTTAGTCTAATAACATTACTTATTTTTTAAGTTCTTGAGTTTTAATCAAATGTGTGTTTTTTTTTTATATGTAGAATAGATATGTCGTAATTGCATATATGACCATACAGAATATAGTAGTTGTCTGCATATATATGATAATTGATAAGTATAAGTGTAGCGTATTTGCATGTATGCAGTATGCGTGCGCCAAAGCCAAAGCATGTCGAATGTTACATGTTCATTTATAATCGTATTTATATATACTAGCAAACAGTAAATATAAAAACTACTATAATCCAGTGGTGAGCCAAGTAAGGCTATCCACAATCGATCGTAAAATATCGGTTGGTCACATGAAGTGACCGATATTCAAATCGGTCGTGTGGGATGTGGGCTTGTGGGCAAATATCGGTCGACCAAGTACAAAAAATAGAATCGGTCGTTTCTTCGACCGACTTTGGTTTGTGTTTGTAAACGTTTGTGTTTGTAAAAAAATGTTTGAATTAAGAGGGAAAAAAAATCTCGGTTATCGACTGTGGCACTTTGGTCATGTCTGGTCACCGGAGAGAGAAAGCTGACGTGGCAGCCGGTGACCAAGGTCACTTTGGTCATCGACTGTGACTAGCCTAAATGGATGAAGTTTTTGACTGTTCGAGTTATTCAAAGAAGATGTCTTTTAACTCAGATTTATATACCTTTCGAACCCTTTCTGAAAAAGGTTCAAAACTAAGACCACTCGCGAAAATTACTCACATACCCTATTACAAGTTGTTGTTCCTCAATATACCCCAAGGTACCGCCGTTTTTTCAAATACCCCAACATGTCGGTTAAAAATCTACGCGACATGCTTGACATCCACGTGTTGCGTTACGAAGCTCGGAAAAAAAAAAAAAAACATTTTATACATGTCGCGTATATATATACACGACACATATATATATACGCGACATGCATAAAGATTTTGTAATTATTGTGTCTGAAAAATTTTTAGGGTTTCTTTCTTTGTAGGCATGTGTGATATTAGGGTTTTTTTTTTGTGGGTTATCAGATCAGTGGCAACCCATATTGTATCATCTTCCTTTATTTTATTTAAAAAAAAAAAAAAACATCTTTTAACACAAACACAAATTTTATTAATAAAACGTAAATATTACATAAACGAAACGATACGGAATTAAACAACTAAAAATTAAACGTAGACATTACATGATATTCATAATTCAAATGTAAATTTTTTATTAATAAAAACATAAACGTTACATAAACAGAAATTAAAACATTACAATAATAATTTAAAAACTAAAACTTCAATTATAATCTGGGTGATCCCAGGTCTGCGAGTTGTCGGAGCGGAAACCGTCGTCATACGGATCAAAGCTCGCAAACCTCTCTGCTTCCAACTCAGCTTCCATCCTGCTCAGCTCCCGCTCGTCCTCAGAGTTCCAATCATCATCAGGTTTCACATTCTCATCAAAACATAGCTGAAAGTTATCAAGATGAGGTTGCGGTAGTTGTGGTTCAACAACCCTTGGTGCAGATGAACTTGATGCACCTTGCACAAATTGTTGTTGTTGTTGTGGTGCATCAGCAGCTGCCACATTCTCCTCAAAACTCCAACGTATCTTGTTGGATTTCTCGTTCTCTATCTTCTGCACACAACCCCACAATGTTTCAACAACATCAGCGTCTTTGCGATACTCATCGTCCAAAAACTGGTCGATCACATATTTTCTCTCGACAGAGATATCTTTGCAAGCTGCGTATCGTGTTCTCAGGCGTTGTTTGCGTAACTTCGCCAGCTCAAACTTCTTAATAACTTCGACAATTGCATGTTGGCGTTCCTTGTCGTCTATTTCGACTTGTTTTTTGACATAGTTTTTGATGAGGCGAAAAGTGTACCGCTTTTAAGGGGTCATTTAAGCCCGAAATCGTATTTATTTGATCAAATATTGCCCTAAATCGTTCCTTTTGTCATTTTAGGTACTTTTGAGGAGAAATCTGGAAAAGGAGGCATTTTGGACGTTTTTGGAGCATAAAAGTGAAGAAAACGGCAAAGTCTCAAAATTGTGCTGAAAGTCACCTTTGACGGCGTCAAAATTAACTCCAGACGGCGTCATGCTTTGGCAAGAAAAGTTGGATGTGAAATTTACTCATGACGGGCCAGTGAGTTTGCATGAGAATTCTGACGGCGTCACGCTTTAACTAAATCAAGGGCGTCACGGCTTAAATCATAAGGGGACGGCGTCACGTTATAGGTCCGACGGCGTCAAGCCTTGATAAGCCAGAATGGATTTTTGAAGAGCTAAAGAGGGACGGCGTCAAGAAGGTCACCCGGGAACCCTAAAAGCGGCGAGGTGACGGCGTCACAATGCATAAGGTGACGCCGTCAGATGTCAAAGTCTATATATAGTTTTCTAATTTTTTGTCATTAAGGAGAGCTTAGTGTGTGGAATTTTGGGATAAAACCCTAAGACGATTTTAGCTACTTTTTCAGGGCTTCTTGCCTTGAGATCTTCCATGTTTCATTGAAAGATAAGTTATCAATTAATCATTCAATATGTCTATGTGTTGTTTGATTCTATCTTATGCTTGTCTTTTGTTTAACATGTTAGGCTAATTTTATCTTGTGTTTGCTTAGATCTAATGAAACCTAGCTATTGATTATTGGTTGTTAGTGTGTTGTTAGTTGTATTGGATGATTGTTTATCTATGTTAGGCTTAAGAAAACTGGCTAACTTCCTATTCGGTAACTTGCTTGAACGTCTTAAGAAACATGAACCAAATGCGTACTAAAGGTTTTTATGGTTGTATTTAATGCACAAGCGAATTCTAGTGATCCCATGTTAGGAGCTTCCTAGCCGGCTCGACATAGGAGTGAAGTAGGAGCTTGTAGAGTTTGGGGAAGTAAGTACGCCACCCCACGAATGGTATTAAGGAATACACCCGTCATCCACGCGACTAATACACACTAATTAACCGGTAAAAGATAGTTAGGGAGTAAGGAAATCTAAGTAAACACATTTCTCCACACATAAGTTTCTCACCACTTTTCATTTTTGTTATTTTATTTTATTTGCATTTGTAGTAAATTGGGTTAGTTGACTAGCAACTAATTCCGCCCACTCCTTCAAAACCCGAGATTTTACTTGCTTTCATAAAATATAAAAACATAAAAAAAGAATCTTCCTCAACCCTTAGACCTAATTAGAGTAGCCTTTCACACCTAACGAACACTATTCCCTGTGGAGAACGATCAATCCCCCGTACTTACCACTACACTATACTACATCGGTCAGGTACACTGCCTGGTGGGGTTGTAAGCCTCTTGAGATCCCTCGAGAGGTAAAACCTGTTGTAAGGTTGCAAAACCCACGCAATCAAGTTTTTGGCGCCGCTGCCGGGGAATAGTTATTGTTTAGGTTGAATTTTTATTTCTATTAGGTCTACTCACTAGATTCCTTTCTAGTGAGATTTTTATTTTATTTTTCTAGGTTTTCTTTAGTCTATCTATTTTCTTCGTGTCTTTGTTCGTAACCATTACCGTCCGACATCATGGAAGATGGTAATATCCTTAACCCCCACAACCCACCACCACAACAACCACCACCACCTCCTAGAGCCCGTACTTTAGGAGAGTATTCCCATCCTAGCCACCACGGCTATCGAAACACCATTGAGCTCACTCAAGGAGCCAATATCACACCCTTGCGATCCGACACCATCCGGTTGGTGCAAAGCGGATGCGCATTCCATGGACTTCGTTCTGAAGATCCTAATCAACATCTCAAGGACTTTCTTAAAATCGTTGATTCTATAGACCTTGATGTTGCCACTCGAGAGACGACCCGATTGCGTCTCTTCCAATTCTCTCTGCGGGACCAAGCTAGTCAGTGGCTAGAACGTCAACCCGCAGGATCCATCACCTCTTGGGATGATCTCACCACTCGTTTCCTTGCTCAGTTTTTCCCACCGGGAAGAACTACCAAGCTAAGGAATGATATCTTGATGTTCCAACAACGTCAAGGCGAAACTCTCTACGAGGCATGGACTCGATTCAAGGACTTACTCCGAAAGGTCCCTCACCATGGCATGGATCCTTGGCTACAAATCCAAATCTTCTATGATGGTGTCGATCATCAAACTAGAAGAGCCATAGATTACGCCGCCAATGGGAGATTGAGCAGGCTCAGTGTCGATAAGTGCTGGGAAGTCATTGAGGACTTAGCACAGTACGAAGAAGAAGAATGGGATGACTCAACATTCTCGGAAGGAGGGATTTTAAATTGCATGAATGCAACCCAAGAACAGCTGTTCGCAAACATAAAAAGGCAGGTTGAGAGCTTAATGAAAGCTGAGATACCTACGGCTGATAAAAATCCCGATGAGTGCGTGAACACAATTGGTAAACATACGTTTCGCCAATTCTCACGACAAGATGAGTTTGAAGGGATAATGTTAACTTTCGTGAACAACCAAGAGAGACGTATCAAGGAATTAGAAACTCACTTGAAAAACACCCAAGGTATGTTCATGGAGCTAGCAGAAAAATTCATCTCGAGAATAAAAGAGAAAATTAGGGAAGAAGCCTCACACAAAAAGATCGAGAAGATCTTTGAACTCCCGGTCCCTAATGAACCATACAACGAATGGGATGATAAAACCCTCCTCCCCGAGCCTTCACTGTCAAAACCCTCTTATTTATTTAGGTCCTCTCGCGAGAAAAACTCTCATGATCGCAGCATTTTCGTGGGGAGCATGGTTGTCACGCTCCCTAACTTTTATGAAGCTAGGAAACGGTCTTTTGGCTTTAAGCCAGGTGTGAGAAGAACTCAATTAAAGCGCACCATCATTTTGAAAACCCCCTGGGAAAGTTCCTCTCACTCCCTGAATACTCGCCTTGATGGAAATTGGAGCACTCCCTAGCAACACGGTCAAGAACCCGAAACTAAACGTCAACGCTATTTCATCGGTTTCGTCCCCTAGTTCTTGTCCACAATATTATTCGGTCAATTCCATGAGCACGTGTTTCAAACAAACCCAAATCATTCCAAGTGACCAAGAAGTTATGACATCCAAATTGGTCAACAACATAGTTGAAACACCTCCCACTCAAAACCTTGACGATGAATTCAAGGAGCTCCACCTTGAAAGTCCGGTTGTTGATGAGAAGAAGCTCAAGTTAGGCGAAAAAGGGACCGCCTTTGTTCAAAACAAGCTACCTAAGAAGTTAGATGATCCGGGCTTATTTGTTCTACCTTGCAAGATCGGTAATTCGGAGGCTTATGACACATTAGCCGATCTTGGATCAAGCCTTAACCTACTTCCGTTACCTCTCTACACCTCTTTAAAACTTGGAAAACTTGAAGAAACCGAGGTGATAATAGGCTTAGCGGATGGAAGTGTTGCTTACCCGGTTGGAGTAGTTAAGGACGTGTTAGTACACATTGGAAAGCTAACCATTTTAGCCGATTTCCACGTCCTTGATATGGTTAGCGACCCTACATGCCCCTTGTTGATAGGTAGAGGATTTTTGGCGACCGCTAGTGCTATGATTGATTGTAAGGAATCTAAGATAGCGGTAGGAGAAGGAGATACTTGGTCAGTCTATGATGTTAAGAAACACGCCTATGATACTAGTGAGGAACCGACACCCCATTGGTTAGAATTAAATAGGAGACCATCTAGATATGGACCTTGGATTGATAGAGACTTCATAGGACCCCAACGCCCATTTTACCTAGAAGAGGACTTTGTTAACCGAACGCATTCGGTAGAGCAACTCTTGGCTAGGGACACCGAATTGGATCCATTTGAAGACCCTCTAGTTTTTAGAAGGATGATTGATTTCCTAGGAGTTTTGCCAATTAACCTAGGATTGAATAAGTGGATTTGTGAGGAAGATGATCATAAGTGGAATTGGGATAAACCACCCAATGATGGAGATGGGTCATGGCATATCAAGATGACATTGTATGACCCGGATGGAGAGAAGTTTGAAAAGACATATCGTACTGAGCGGACCAATAGGAAACTTCAATCCAAGCTTAACCCTAAAGACGTCCTTGATGACGAGCTTACTTACATAGGGTAGCGTGACTTTGAGTCTAGCTACAAGACTCGTTAATAAAGAAAAGCGCTTCTTGGGAGGCAACCCAATCTTTATTTGTTTTATTTGCTTTGTGTGTTTATTTATTTGTTTGTTTGATTTTATTTGTTTCCGTATGTGTGTTTAATTTTTATTCTTATTGATTCATGTTCAAAAACTAATTTGTGAAAATGCTTTATTTTGTTTTTAACTTCGTCTTAACTACATATAAAGGTATTTTGCAAAAGATAAGTGTAAGGGAAATCTAAATCGGTTTATTAGAACACATATGAACATGAATCGTAATAATAATAAATTAACATACATATTCGTATTTGTTTGAGTCAAATGCTTGTATCGAGTCATAATGATGTTTTGCAGGATTTCCAGGAAGTAAGGTAAAGGTT
Organism: Artemisia tridentata subsp. tridentata; assembly: GCA_021014915.2. Lineage (NCBI taxonomy): Eukaryota > Viridiplantae > Streptophyta > Magnoliopsida > Asterales > Asteraceae > Artemisia > Artemisia tridentata. Next base: position 22,257,116 of record CP139505.1, read on the forward strand.
TTTCCAGAAATTTTCCGGAAACTTAAAATGAAAATTTTTGTCAGGCCATTTCTGACGGCGTCAGGGGTTATAACCTGACGGCGTCAGATTTAATTTCCAGAAATTTTTGAAAATTTTGTTTTCATAAAAAGTTTTTATTAAAATCTCCAACTTATAATCTCCAGGAATCTGCAAAGTTATCATTCCACAAGCATTATATCCTTATATATAGATTTTATCCCGCCGATGTTATGCAGGTTTTCGTGTTTGTTTTCTCAGGTTCAACAGGTTATTTTGGACAAGGAAATGTTTTGAATCAAGCTTATGGCGATGCATTAGTCATGGAGCTTCAACATTCTCTTTGGAGGAAGATTTAACCGTGTAATTTCATTATCCAACGAGCGAATCAGGGGAGTATTTGATTTCATTCTTTTACTTTTTCTTTTACATCTTGTTATTTGAACATTAGGGACAATGTTCATCTTAAGTGTAAGGGGAGGGTAAAAGTACGATTTTAGAGAATACAATTGCGTTTGATTTTTGTTTATTTAATAGTAGATGTGTAATAAAACTGAGAGAAATACTTGTTAAGGTAATTTTAGTGCCAAATTTAAAATTTTTTACAACATTTAAGAGTGAAACTTTGATCTTAATGAGCGTCTCATGGATAGGAATTATATGACTAGCACAAAAACCGTACCACTAAAAAATTTTCCACCCCCAAATATGTGAGGTTCACCCCTAGAATTGGTAGCAAAAGCATTTATGCTATGATGTGTGTACCGGTAGCACTTAGATTCTAGAACTTGCGTTAGGACCATTCCGAGGCCACAAGTGAGACTACATTCGTGTAGTTAGATTGACTACATGATAAGAGGCATTAGGATTAACCCATTGTTTTACACCTGTGTTTTTGTTATAATTACATTGGCTACATTGGTCAAGTAATTCTCCCACACCCTTTGCGTTGTACTCATTTTTAGTACACGATACCCCTAGTACACCCCTCAGAGCCTATCTTTTCGTTTCGACCTTTAAGCATTTTACTTAAAGGAAGAATTTGTTACACCCCACTTAAATGTACACCCAAATCGCCTTAGCCTACCTTGTATGCACTCATCTTTAGTGCATTATTGTGACAACATTTGTTTAAACCCAAGTTAATTATCTAGTTGATTACATGGTTGCTAAGTCGAGTCATATCCTTGTACATATTGTTTTGGGACGATTGGGACTCATGGGTAAAGTACTAGTGTAATGGAGTAATGGGGAAGAACATCATTTATTACCCCCATATGTGCTAAATGTTTTAAAAGTACTCCAAGTTTTTCAATTATCTTAATTCGAGTCATTAGAATAGTTATTTGTAAAGTTATGTAAAAGTTCAAGTGTAAGGGATGCAATGCCCCTATGATGTATTATTTTGGATGGTAGGGTAAAAGTGTATGCAAAAAAAAAAAAAAAAAAAAAAAAAAAAAAAAAAAAAAAAAAAAAAAAAAAAATTTCAAGAAAAATACAAAAAAAATGAGAAAAAGAAAAATAGAAAAAAACATACGGACTACCATCCCGTTTTATTTTATGTTTATTTTATGTTTATGTTTTGTTATTTTCTTTCATTAGCTTAAGATCGAGTCTAGTCTTGGCTTAGCAACATTGTATAGTACATGTAATTGATCAAGATCTTTAACTCGCCACCAGTAAAATATCCCTTATCCAACAAAACCGTGTTTTCCTTTTCCCTACACCTAACGTTATAACCCATTTAAAAGCCCTCTTTGATAGTTTATCTTAGGTGCTTACGCCTAGTGGAGGAGGTTTTCGATCCTTTCCCAAGCCTATGGTAATCTATTTGCTATGACAGGTAGTGAGAGATATTTTCCGTTTTCATTTATGAGATTTATTTTGATGACACTTGAGAGATGTGAGTATCTAAACACTACTTGTGAGGTGCTAGTATGTAATCTCCGTGCTTATTATGATTGAAGTGGAACGATTATTTGTTGTAATTACTTTTATGTTTGCATTAAATGACCCCTAACTTGTATTTTGATTAGAATAAAAGCGCATTTGCTTGAGGACAAGCAAATCTCAAGTGTAAGGGTATTTGATGAGGCGAAAAGTGTACCGCTTTTAAGGGGTCATTTAAGCCCGAAATCGTATTTATTTGATCAAATATTGCCCTAAATCGTTCCTTTTGTCATTTTAGGTACTTTTGAGGAGAAATCTGGAAAAGGAGGCATTTTGGACGTTTTTGGAGCATAAAAGTGAAGAAAACGGCAAAGTCTCAAAATTGTACTGAAAGTCACCTTTGACGGCGTCAAAATTAACTCCAGACGGCGTCATGCTTTGGCAAGAAAAGTTGGATGTGAAATTTACTCATGACGGGCCAGTGAGTTTGCATGAGAATTCTGACGGCGTCACGCTTTAACTAAATCAAGGGCGTCACGGCTTAAATCATAAGGGGACGGCGTCACGTTATAGGTCCGACGGCGTCAAGCCTTGATAAGCCAGAATGGATTTTTGAAGAGCTAAAGAGGGACGGCGTCAAGAAGGTCACCCGGGAACCCTAAAAGCGGCGAGGTGACGGCGTCACAATGCATAAGGTGACGCCGTCAGATGTCAAAGTCTATATATAGTTTTCTAATTTTTTGTCATTAAGGAGAGCTTAGTGTGTGGAATTTTGGGATAAAACCCTAAGACGATTTTAGCTACTTTTTCAGGGCTTCTTGCCTTGAGATCTTCCATGTTTCATTGAAAGATAAGTTATCAATTAATCATTCAATATGTCTATGTGTTGTTTGATTCTATCTTATGCTTGTCTTTTGTTTAACATGTTAGGCTAATTTTATCTTGTGTTTGCTTAGATCTAATGAAACCTAGCTATTGATTATTGGTTGTTAGTGTGTTGTTAGTTGTATTGGATGATTGTTTATCTATGTTAGGCTTAAGAAAACTGGCTAACTTCCTATTCGGTAACTTGCTTGAACGTCTTAAGAAACATGAACCAAATGCGTACTAAAGGTTTTTATGGTTGTATTTAATGCACAAGCGAATTCTAGTGATCCCATGTTAGGAGCTTCCTAGCCGGCTCGACATAGGAGTGAAGTAGGAGCTTGTAGAGTTTGGGGAAGTAAGTACGCCACCCCACGAATGGTATTAAGGAATACACCCGTCATCCACGCGACTAATACACACTAATTAACCGGTAAAAGATAGTTAGGGAGTAAGGAAATCTAAGTAAACACATTTCTCCACACATAAGTTTCTCACCACTTTTCATTTTTGTTATTTTATTTTATTTGCATTTGTAGTAAATTGGGTTAGTTGACTAGCAACTAATTCCGCCCACTCCTTCAAAACCCGAGATTTTACTTGCTTTCATAAAATATAAAAACATAAAAAAAGAATCTTCCTCAACCCTTAGACCTAATTAGAGTAGCCTTTCACACCTAACGAACACTATTCCCTGTGGAGAACGATCAATCCCCCGTACTTACCACTACACTATACTACATCGGTCAGGTACACTGCCTGGTGGGGTTGTAAGCCTCTTGAGATCCCTCGAGAGGTAAAACCTGTTGTAAGGTTGCAAAACCCACGCATCAGTTTTGAACTTGTTTGACAGTGTGTGGAAGGTTACAAGCCATTTTTTTGTGTCCACGATCGATAAAACATGACCCACTGCGTATAGCCTTACAACACACCACCTTCCCCACAAAACACTCCGGTGTTTGATTTATGTGTGGAATGCTTGTGTTTTGTGATCCTCTTTTAGAGACATAATAAAAAGGGTATTTATAGCCGTAACAAATGCATAATGGTACTCACAAAGTCTATATGTGTCATTGTGTAGTCAAATCATATATTTTAATTGTACAGGACATTTTCAGGGACTTGTCATTTCAAAGTGTCATATTTCGTGTAAAATTTTAAGCGTACGCGACATTGTCAGTGAGTTGTCATTTCAAAGTGTCATATTTCGTGTATAATTTTAAGCGTACGCGACATTGTCAGTGAGTTGTCATTTCATTGTTCAGAACCTTTAAAAAGTTGTCTGACCTCAATTATTGCTATATAAGCTAGCTATGCTAGCTATGATTTGATTTCTTCACATATTTGCTACTTCTCTTAACAGTGCCATGGATTCTAACATTAAGAAGTTTAAATGTGTGTTACATTATGATGATCAGCATCGAGGTGTCATTATGTATAATGATTTGACGTACGCAGGGCTAGTTGGGTTGGTGTTGAAGAAATTCAATTTAGATCCAAATATTCCGATTAATTTGTCCTGTAAGTTGGCTTCGTTTAACTATCGTATTGACATTACTGAGGATGATGAAGTAATGTTTTTTGTTGAATGTGCTTGTACTGCTACTGCTGGGGTGGCACAATTGTATGTTGTTCAACCCAACAAATAAGATGATTGCGCTTATCTTGTTTTGTGTTAACTGGTTTGTATTTTATTAATGAACGTTTCTACTCTTATTTGAATAAATGTTTAATTTGGAAACTTATGGTAATGTTTATTGAAACACTGATAACAAAAATCATATAAAGATGAAATTCTTAAAGCATACAAGACACTTATTGATTGATATTGTTAATAATTGAAACGATTCTTCCATAGGGCTCTATGACGTTCATCTGCTTTAGCTTCCTCATTCTCAAAGTGTTCTTATTCCGCCCATTCAACCATTTGATCGAAAGTGTAATTTGATTGTCCTATGATTTTTTTTTCCGTCTTCGTTTTCACTGGTGTAGTCTGTTATCACATGATCCATCATTTTTGCCAAAGCAGCATTTGGGCATACATGCTTTTCAATAATAAAACTGACACCGCAATGGTCAATGTAAACTTCCAACTGGCCGCCTTGTGATGCTGAAATATCAAACATCACATGCATATCATAGTTGTTTCTTAGCTTGACGGTGATTGAATACCCAGTGTGCGGAACTTCGTAATAAAGAGCATGAATCTTTGTATCGACAATGTTAGACAAGTATTGTTTCAGCTCATCCAGCTTCATTCTTGGAATATTGATGTTCATCTTCCAACCGTTTACATACTCCAGCTTTCCTTCATTGCAAACCAGTTGACCATTATTGTGAACAATAAAATTGAAAATGGTTTGTGAATACGGCGTCGTAGGTTTTTTTTTTTTATTTTTATTTATTTTTTTTTTTTTTTTTTTTTTTTTCCTTTCGTTCAATGTTAAACCGGACACGCTCTTCACGTTTGTTCTTTTTCTCTACCATTTGATGTAGATATCGGACACGCTCTTCACGTTTTAATTTTGTTTCTTCTGAAATTACACATGCAAATGATTCTTCCAAACAACCATCATCTGGAATCAATATTGTGGTTAGATCTTCGCGATTGTCAGAAACAAAAATTTGGATCTTTCCTGCAACATTTGCGAAGTCATACATAACATCAATATCATAATCGCTTTTAATTTCTTTCATACCATTTAACGTGTTGTTTTGTGGCAACATGTAATATAGACTTTGGACCATTGACGGTAATTTTCTCTTCAGATAGGTAACCATATCTTTAAAATCAAATTGTGGAACAATAATATTCAAGTGTGAACCACCTTCATATGTTAGTGGGTTAAGTATAAATTTTCCATTGTAGTTGATAGTGAATTCGAATGTATGGTTATTAGATGTTGACATTTGGTGAATGAAAGAAGACACAATTGGTATTGATAACTTGATACCACATAACCCAAGAATATATATATAGATACCACAAAGGTGAGTTGTCATTTCTTTGTCAGAAGTGATTTACGAGTAATCAATTTAATACTATTTTTACATTAAAGCTGAAAACATATAAAGAAAATGATATCATCGAGAATTGGATAATAGAAATTTGAAAGCATAATAGGACATTACTATTAGAACATAGATAGAATTACAAATTAGTCTTACTGTGACTTGGACGATGGACAATGAAAAGCATAACACGACAATAAAGGCAACAGAACACCCATAACAACAAATTAGTCAAATAACTTTTTTGAACATGAAGGTTTATCTTGTGTACTCTTCTTGGTATGCTTAACGTTGCATGGGTTGGCCACTACGAGTTCGAGTAACTCAACTCTTGAAACGTACACATGCATTTTGTTTTGTTGGAGTTCTGTGTACGATAACAGACTTTCGCGGTCTTCAATTGCAGCAGCCAATGGTACTAGCCCTGAATCAAGACTACAATTTGGTTTTTGTATATAAAAAAAGCTTGGGGAGTTTTCATCGTAACCTAAACAATTTGTTAAAATTTGCTTCAATTGATCTGCCGAGAAAGTTTCAAACTCGACTGGATCTACGCAAGCAGTTAAACCACCTTCAAACTTTCTTCCTGGTGGGGAAGTGAACCTCCCGTAATGATGTAGTAGAACTTTGAATGTCATTTATTCAAGTTTAGTAATATTTGAAAAAGGAATGAATTATTTTATTGAACTTCAAGTGCGACAATGTGCCTTATATAGAACCTTCATATTCGTATTTAATACTTTCACATCTGAACTCATTTTTGTGCTATCATGTCAACAGTGAAAAATGAATAGTGGAACTGTTTGTGCTATCATGTCAACAGTGAAAAATGAATAGTGGAACTGACGTGGTGCATCTTTATTTTCAGTTGTCATTTCTAGTATTTTATTAAGGTTTTCTGAAAATACATGCTATATTTAAAAAAGAAATTTATTACAAGCTTCATAACAAATGTTACAAACTTAACACAATTACACTAAAACACATAAGTAAAAAGTGCAAACTGGTTACTAACCAAACAAGTTAAACCAACTATTATTAGACTGTTGAGTGTTTAGATCATTTAAATGTTGTGAGGGGTATGGTTGGGAGGGATATGGTTGGGAGTTATATTGTTCAGAGCCGTGTGCCGGGTTATGATGAGCATGTTGTTCATTACTTGCTTGCCCTTGGTCATACTGGCCTGTTGTGTAAAAATTTGGATTGTATGGTTGTGTTGGTAATGTGTTATGTCCAAACTCATGCGATGGGTATGTGTGATAAGTAGGAACGGTGTGATGATCAGTTTGATTTGGGTATGAGTCGAATAAAGGAGTAGTTTGTTGTTGCTCCTTAACGGATTTTTTCTTTCTGGGATACTGTTTTCTTTTGTTTAACATTTCATCAGGGACGAACGGTTGCTTGCATTGCCCACGTGTGTGTCCAGCTTCACCGCACCTACGACAATGTCTTACCCTTGGTTCCTCACCCTGGGATGGTATACGGTTAGTATTTTTTGGTCGCCCGGGTTGTGGGGTGTCCATTCGTGGAGGAGTGATAGGTTGTATATGTGTTGGATACTCCCATTCGTGAAACTCTCCAACAAAATTCACTGCCTCTGCATATGTGGCTTGGTATTTTGCTTTTTTAAACCAGTCCTGAACGTACTGGAGACAATTGGTTTGACCCAAAAATCTACTCACAGCAATAACATGACCACAAGGTATACCGGAAAGCTGCCATTTGCGGCAATCACATGTCCTAGACGCTAAGTTCACTTCCCGGTTGTATCTCCCATCAAAAACCTGGAACCGATCTTGGTTAACCCCGTATACATTCCAGGTTGCGCTTTTGATTTTTCTCTTTTCCACTTTATGGGTTGCCCAATCAGTTATTTCATACTTCATTTTTGCTGCATAAACAACAAGGCTCTAAGAAGTGACTTTATATTAAAGATAAATATTAAAAGTATAAATATATTCTGTTTGAAAATAAATACCAGCAACTTGTCGCCGTTTAAAATACCAGTCTTGCACCATTTTTCGATATTGCTCGGTCAGCATTGTTATAGGCAGCTTCCTTGATTTTACGGTACAAGCATTAACAGACTCGACGCTGTTAGATGTACAGTAATTGTAGCGAGTTAGTGGGCAATATGCTCTGGACCATCTGTGAACACCCGCTTCTATTAGCTTGTGGTACGCCTCAGGCTGAATAGACAGCAATATTTGCATCTTACTATCAAATTCGTCAGGTGTATACGCTTTGCATATCCTCCAAAATAGCGCCTTTGTTGCGTCTCTTTTTAACTTCAGGTTCATCATTAGATGACGACAGCAAATACCATGAAACGCCAATGGGTATTCATTTCGTACAGCTAACGCAATAGAAGGATGCCTATCAGATATGATAACCAAATCCTGTCTATCGCCTATGCATTCTTTAAGGCATGAAAACCACCATGACCAACATTCACCAGTTTCCCCTCTGCATATACCGTAAGCAATAGGCACAATTTGGTTGTTTCCATCCATGCCTACTGCTAACAAATTTGTTCCTTTGTACACGCCCTTCAGATGTGCCCCGTCAACTATAAGCAGTGGTCGGAGATGGAGTAAGAAAGTTCGAATCTGAATAACAAAATTGAATACACATTAAACTATGTAAACCTACCCTAAATTGAATACAATGAAACCAATCATGAAAATCAGAATCACTTACCGAAACACCAATGGCAACGAATAACATCTCGAAAACTCCTTCTTCATTTGTCTTGATACGTGTGATAGTGCCTGGGTTTTTTTTACTAGGTTGTGACAATAATACGGCAACATTTGAAATGATTCTGTAGGTGAACCCCTAATCATTTGTAACCCATAATCCTTTCCCCTCCATGCTTGGTGGTAAGATATACTAATTTTATATTGCGTTAACATGTCTCTTTGCATATCTTTTGGTTTTAAATCTCTTCTAGCATCTTTCAACTTTTCACTAAAAATGTGACCAATAACATTTTTAGTTGCATTTCGATGGTTAGGATATGTTTGAGTTTTATCACACGTGTGATTATCATTCAAACTTGTAACTTCAAACACTGATGTACCTCCCACGCGTCTAGAGTTAATTCTCCATTTACAGTCGTTAAAATGATAGCACTTAACATAATATCTTATAGGTTCTGCCCTTTCGACTAAAAACTGGTAACCTTCTTCTAAACATTTCATCCTAATTGCTTTGTCTAAGTCATCTCTTGTGTCAAAAAACCTTCCCTTGAAAATATTTGTATCAATATTATTTTGGTTTGAAATTATTTGTTTGGACTGGTAAAGTGGTGTTTCTGGAACGTCAGGCATGAGCGAAAAAATATTTTTCCACTTATGATGGGTTGGTTTTGGGTTCTCGCTTTTCCCAACAACACCATCATCTTCAACATCTTCATCATCATTCTTATCGTCATCTGACCCGAAAGCAAATGATGAATTCGGTTTTGTGAAATTTGCCTCATCTTTAAAACCGGATTCAAAAATCGCATTATCATTTGATTCAAATTTTTTTGATGGGCCCTCATTAAAAAAATTGGCCTCATCTTTAAAACCCGAGTTGCCTTCATAACCAGAATACCCGATTTCTTTGTTAGTGTTTGTTTCAAAAAAGTTATAAAATGTCGGGTTTTCTTGGTTTGAGCTAAAAAATGCCATTTCTTCACATTCTTTCGTTTTAGTGACATAAAGATGCGGCATTTCTTGATTCGATGCAGCGTGTTCAGCAAAGAAAGTTACCTCATCATCGTCAGTGATATCCATTCGAACATCAAATGAGGGGTGCGAAAATTTGAAATTAAGCCGAACACTGGGATCCAACTTGAACTTAGAACGCACAGTTTCATCTAACCATGAGTAACTGATATTAGTATACATAATCACACCTCGTTCGGAATTATCAAAATGTAAAACACATTTGAATTTTTGAAAATCTGAACTCATTTTTAGTATTTGATATGGATGAAAGTGTTTGATATTCAAGAAATATACCACAAACACTAAATATAAGGAGACGATGCTGCAACAAAAATGTGACCAATAATTACGCAAATGTGACAAGGATGTGACAATTTGAAATGAGAGTTTCGTGTACGTGTATATCATTAAGCGAAATATGACATAGAATAGAAAATTTTATGACATTGATTTGACAATTGCATGACACATACGGGTACGTCTAATTAATTACGCGAAATATGACATTGACTTGACAAGTGCTGCAACAAAAATGTGACCAATAATTACGCAAATGTGACAAGGATGTGACAATTTGAAATGAGAGTTTCGTGTACGTGTATAACATTAAGCGAAATATGACATAGAATAGAAAATTTTATGACATTGATTTGACAATTGCATGACACATACGGGTACGTCTAATTAATTACGCGAAATATGACATTGATTTGACAAGTGCATGCTGTAATTAAACATATTTGAAAATCTGAAGTCATTTTTAGTATTTGATATGGATGAAAGTGTTTGATATTCAAGAAATATACCACAAACACTAAATATAAGGAGACAATGCTGCAACAAAAATGTGACCAATAATTACGCAAATGTGACAAGGATGTGACAATTTGAAATGAGAGTTTCGTGTACGTGTATAACATTAAGCGAAATATGACATAGAATAGAAAATTTTATGACATTGATTTGACAATTGCATGACACATACGGGTACGTCTAATTAATTACGCGAAATATGACATTGATTTGACAAGTGCATGCCGTAATTAAACATATCTATTAAATTTCTCCTATAAATACTTGTGTTTAGTTCCATTTCTTTAAACACATCCAGATATTCACATTTCTACTCTCTACAAAAATTTAAAAATTCAGACAATGTCCCAACAAAACAAAACCGGATATCAAAATTCCCAATTCGTTCCACCCAAACAAAAAAATTACGCAACATACGCCCCAACACATAATGTTGCAGGTTCTTCAACATCTATGAGCGACCAGGATTGGATAATACCTGGTCCGGCTGGTATTCTTCAACAAGCCATTCTTCGCAAAAATGCAGACATCAGAGAGGGTGGCCCCGAATATTGTGTTGTGCCAACACAAGATTATATAGCGAAAGTAAACGAGGATGTCACTGAGGATGAACATTTTACTAGTGGGCCATGGTTGAGCGCGATTCATAAGGTGTTTAATTCTCAAGGTGTCATCGTAACTGGCTGTTTTGGGGATATAAAGAAGCATTGCGTAAAAGGGAAACTTGAACTTGTTGTAGCTATTATCAAGTCTTGTACTCCTAACATACTGGGTGACCTTACATGTACACTAAAAGATCCGACAGGGACTATGTCTGGTATAATTCATCACAAAGTCCTTGCAGAAGACAAGGGTCCCAAAGACTATCTCAAAGTCGGAGTTGTTTTGGTACTTCGTAATGTTTCGGTCTTTACCTCAAAATCATCACCGCCTGCTCTTAACATAACAAAAAGGAACTTGGTTGAAGTTTTCGACAAGGATACCGTTTTTAGTGGATAAATATTTACGTATTCATGCCCTATGTTTATGTTTAATATTGCGTATGTAGTGTTTATGAAACACATCGTCCTCTTGTTTAATTGTTTCGTGTCTATGTACGGTTATTGTATTGTGTCTTTATGTAGTCGAATAATACTTGAATAAATGCTTCAAAAATATATCAAATAAAAGTTGAAAAAAAAAACTTCAACATAGAATAGCATTACATACTAGTTAAACTGTACAACTAACAACATCTTAATTAATCATATCCACACAAACTAGTGTCCTCACACCTACTGTTGTACAACATGCTACCAAGAGTACATCTAATATTGGAGAAAAAGCCTACAACATTATTAATATCAAATTGTGGTGGCCATCTACCCGTAACAAACTCATGTATTAGCCAACATGTGATTACTCCACAATCCATTGAATTTCCTTGTTGTGGGACTAAATATGGTACGTTGTTGTAATGTAATTCGAAGTTGTAGTGTCCACGTCCTGTCCTGGTGAAATGTCCTTGCTCTTCTAAAAACTTGTTCACAACTTCGGTAAAATCCAATACATACTGTCTTATTTGTTGACAACGGTCCATGCTGTGCATAGAGTCGAGTACCAATAAACTGGAATCATGTAAATCAATAATTGCTGTCACCCAGTGATTCTGTGTCGGATTCATCGGCATCAACACCTACATATAAAATTTATTTATGTATACACAATTACATAGTCTAGTAAAGAGTAATTTATACAAAACAAATATATATTGAAAGATCTTTACTTACCCAACGTACAACATCCCATGACGGGTATGGACGTGTGCTACCATCCAATGTTCCCCTCAGCGACGGATTAATCGAAAGCATGGACACGTTACCATTTTCGGTCGGGAACACAGATGCAGTCCATGATTTAGCCACTGTCCATGGTTCGTTGTCTACCCTTTTTCTGATTAATAGCTCTATCCAACAATTCATATGCTGATTCAAAAGATTAAACTAAATCATTTAATGTTCTTGAAACTTAAATAATCTAAACCTCTAACAATTTAAAATAATACACTTACATCGTCAGACAACCAACCACGTTTATCCTCTGGACCCGGATCATTACCCATCCTGTATAAATCCGGAAGTAGATGTTGAAAGAACATAGGTTCTACCACCCAACCCTTTGGATGGCAGTCAAGGTATATCCCATACGGGTACATGAGAAATTCCTCAAAACTTGGATAGTTATTGCGCCTTACCTAAGAAAAAAATATACAATATCGTTACAAGTTTGTTAATTATATAAAATAAATGTTAATAAATTTAAAACATTTTAAGTAGTACCTTTGTAGGATCAACATTAGGAATATTCAAAGGTGAGCCAACAGATGTACCAACACAGGTAACATCATCATCAACCGGTAATTCTTCTAGGTTAAATCGTGGAATTGTTGCCGTACTCTTTGTTAGTTTAGCCCTAGCTCCACGTTTTTTAGGGAGGATTGTAGTGGGTCCTTGTTGGGTCCAAGGAAATTGCTGATATTTACCCGGACGACAATCCCTCCTTGGTCGGTCGATCGCACCCGTAAAAAAGATTAACCAAATAAATTTTTAACGTCATTAACATTATTAAACATATAATTGATGTAACAAAAACAATCACTAATCAATTACAAATAATGACCAAATTTAAAAATAATAATCGAAAATTAATAAGTTACCTGGATGTCAGCAACATCGTTAGGGCGGGAGGACTGGTGATCAATAGGAGTGGCAAACTTGGCGAACCCCATTGGTGTACGGTTAGCAGTATGTCCGGTTGAGGGAAACGCATCGCTAGGGCGGGAGGATGGACCAGCCTGGTGATCAATAGGAGTGGCAAACTTGGCGAACCCGTCGCTAAAACCATCAAAGAAAGAGTCATTTGGTGGCCCGTCGCTAAAACCAACATTTTCATCATCAACAACGCTTGATTCTCTATGTACTCGTTGTTTATTGCGAAGTTGGTTTTGCTGCAGTAAAAATGTTAATGAAACAATTAACAAGCCTTCAATGATATTTATACATAAACTCAAAATAAATTGATGTAAAACTATTTACCTTCATTTCAATCGCTTTTATTTTCAGGTCATATTCTTTCAACATAGCGTCATACGATGCCAACTTCTGTAAAACAGCCGGATGTATATCCTCATCCATAGAATGGTATGCTTGTGGCTGTATCACCGGAGGTGCGACCGGATTCCCTTCGAAATACGCTCTACTGTCACGCCACCACTCGGTCAATTCCTCATACTCATCCGGTGTAAGCCTAGGCAACGGTGGTTTTACCTGTAAAAAACATGAAAAATATATATGTCATTAAAAAAACTTAAACAATATTAAATTCATAATAGTTAAAAAAAATGGATATCTCAAACTCACCTTCAATTGGTCGTCCAAAAACTTGTTAATAAGTTCTCTAACGACCAATTTGTTAAAACTCCATGCAACGGACCGGGGATGCAACACTCGATGATGACGGAAAAAATAAGGGCTAGCACCTTTCGGGAACATCTCCAATATCCAAATCTAAAAAAAAACAAAAAATAATTAATAATAATAATAATAATAATAATAATAATAATAATAATAATAATAATAATAATAATAATAATAATAATAATAATAATAAAATATACATGAACTGTATAAATAGATAAATGACATACCTTGAAAGCCCATACAAATCCATTCAACGTGTACTTAGGAAGTTTACTAGGGTCCCTCCCATCAGCAAAGTGCTTATCCCTACGCTCAAATGCTGCATCCCGGAGATGTTTGTACAAAGTTGGCCATACATACGACCCCCACGGATACACATTCCACTTATCTAAATCATCGACTAGCCTAAACAAAAATCCGTCCACTATATTGCCATGCTCAGTACCTTTCAACACCAACATCAAAACACCTAACAAACAAAGTCGAACACCATCTATGTCGCTCAAATTATTAAAGTCGCCTTTGTTTTTTAGGATTCTTAACAACGTACCAACTTTTATATTACGGGAATCGGTAGAAGAAGGGAACACTCGTCTCCTAAACAAGTTAGGTCCATCCATATACGACTCCCTAAAATTAGTCCCAAACCTTAAACCCGTAACTATACAAAATTCCTCCCTCCCAAACTGAATTTCAACCTCACCTAAACGATCAAGAGTACGTACACGATATCTTAATGGAACTATATTTGTGTCTCCCTCTTGACAAGCAACTTGGTGGCATATAAAATAGTGTATTAACACCCCACTCTCTTGCATATCCGGCATGTCTAACATCCAACCAAAACATGTTTCTCTAAACAATTGTTCCTTAGGGGTGTTCAATATCAATTTTCTAATATCACCAATTAAAGACAACCTACTTCTACATGTAACTTGCGCAGAATAATCCTAAAATAACCAAAAGACATAATAAATATATATTTACAAAACATATACGTAACAAATAAACAATAATTATAATGACAAAAAAAATTATAATTCGAAATTACCCGATTTTCGGCCATTATGACACAGTACACACTACCACAACCACCACCACAAGACTACCACCACAACGACAAAACGCCACCAGCAACAACCACACCACACCACTACAATGGCACAACCGGAGCACCACTTGACCACCACAACTTCACCACTGCCACGCCTCCAAACCACCAACAAAGCACCACCGGAACTATGTTTCTAGCTTATGTGAATTGTTGCCGGAAGTATGTTTCTAGTTTCTACCTTATGTGAAAAATTGTACACGACATGTACAAATATAGTTGCAAAAATTCGTTCTATCAAATCACAATTAAAGAATTGCTCCTTCCCCATGCAAAATGCTCGTTCCCCATGCAATTAGCTCCTTCCCCATGCAAAACTTTATGCATGTCGCGTATATATATATATGTCGTGTATATATATACGCGACATGTATAATTTTTTTTTTTTTTTTTTTTGTCCCGAGCTTCGTAATGCAACACGTGGATGTCAAGCATGTCGCGTAGATTTTTAACCGACATGTTGGGGTATTTGAAAAAACGGCGGTACCTTGGGGTATATTGAGGAACAACAACTTGTAATAGGGTATGTGAGTAATTTTCGCTCAAAACTAAGACCACTCGTGAAGATATAAGAATGTCTGATCACTAGAACATCTTGGTGTTGTTTATACATAGATATATAATTTCTTGAACAAAACGAATTAACTTAAGGCATTCAAGTAACTAGTTATGATTTCAAATAATATGTTCTCAAATAGTGCAAGACGTGTGAAATCAGTGTGAGGTAAAAAACAAACGAGGGGTGGAAACAACCACTTTGCAATGGGCTGAAGTATTCATGTTGTAGTGTTCGACAATGATTGATGCATGGAATTATAAATGTATTTCCGTTACCCATCTACTTAGAAAAACGAACAAAAAAACAACGAAAAATATGAAAAGTGATGTTGAAACTTGCATACATTGACACAAACATATAATATCAAATCATTCGTACGATTCTCTTGCTAAATAGTAGCTTTAAGCTTGTATAAATAATATAATCTATCATAAACTTGAATCACACATTGTTAGTTAAACATCTACTCAGTATATTCTTTGGCCATGGCACCCATTGACACTAAACCTCCTTCACATGCAGCCTACGATATGGAGACAACGATGAAGTGGTCCGAACCACAAAAAGATGGCGTCAAGAACCACGGGGTAATTGATGCAACTTTGAGAGCGGTTTTGTTTGCAACTACAAATGTAGCGATCATCGCTATGGTCGCTTCTAAAGAAACCAAGATGATACCCATTTCGCCCACTATGAAAGTACCGTTGGATGCAAGTTTCGATCAGTCCCCTGCTTACATGTAAGTAACACTAATATAATTGTCATTTCACATCCATTAAGTAATATTTCATGAGTTTTAGCGGCAGATACTTATAGCAACTGTCCTTCTTGGGACTTGAACGGTTGAACCCACAATGTACATTTTGGTTTCTGGAATACAAACTTATTATTAATTTTTTTTTTTTTTTTTTTTTTTTTTATTCTATGATACAGATACTATGTATCAGCACTCTCGGTCGCTTGCTTGTATAGCATCATCACTTGCGTGTCATCAGTTTTAGCACTCATGAAGAAAGTGAAGGTTATCAGTCCCTTCCCCACCCCGAACTCACACCCACAAACACCAATCAAAACAGCTATGTGATATTGATATACTGGATTATTGGGTTTTCAATGGTTTGTTTATATTCAAAGGAAGAAACTGAGTACACACAATATGAAAGCTACTACCTATTTATAGACTAAAGTACATAACAGATAACTAACATGGGTACTAACTACTAACCCACTAAGCTAGAAAACAGGAAACAATAACTACACTTGCTGGAAACTCGTTCAACCCCAAGACATGGTAAACCCACTTCCTTTTGCTGAATACTTAGTCCACCAGTGAATAAACTTACCCATGACTACTGATCCGTGACCCACAATCCGATTTAACCCATCAAGATTATCCAACAGAAAGGAGGAAACGTCATGAAGCTGCAGTTTTATCTCGAGATACTAGATTCTGTAAGCTCTTGTACCCTGCTATAATATCATCGACCATAACCATTACGTACTTTGTTAGGACCTCAATTTTCTAGGCCCTCGTCGATCATAACTATAACTCCAATAAAGAAATTAGACTAATGCACTTTTCACATATTTCAAAACTTTTCGTGTTTAAGAAGGTCTACTTGTGATCATTATAGAAATGTGTTATCAGTCTACCTGCTGAGTCGCTATACGCATTCAATATATCCAAGTTCATTCAAGCAATTCCTAACTGTGACAAAAACCAACAAATGAACTTACAACTACCATTTTTGGTGTGTGCAGCTGTTTTTTGGTATTGTGGCTTCGGCCACTGGAGCAGCAGCAGCGGTTGGATACATAGCAATCAAAGGGAACTCTCATTCAAGATGGAACAAGTTCTGCAATATATATCGTTCCTTCTGTCATCAGATGGAAGTCTCGGTCTTTATGTCCCTCATATCCACCTTAGCACTTTTATTGCTCGTTTGTCATTCCTTTTACAGGAATAAAATCGTGAGGAAGTAAGTTTAATAACTTTATAACCCTAGTTTTCTCTCTCCCTTTGGAGATTTCCGGCCGCCACCCTAAACTCTTATCCGGCCAAATTCTGCTCCAAATCGTCCTCTCTATCCTTGTTTCAAGGGTATGCAATACGATTTTGGGATTAGATATTCTTATTAGGGTGGTTGGTAACGTTATTTTCTTTATCTTATCGGATTTCTCCTTATGATTATTGGCTGGATACCCTAAATCGATTTCGTTTTTTATGGGATCTGTTTTTTAGGGTTTCGATTTGTATAATCGTCCCTTTATTCTTTA
Organism: Artemisia tridentata subsp. tridentata; assembly: GCA_021014915.2. Lineage (NCBI taxonomy): Eukaryota > Viridiplantae > Streptophyta > Magnoliopsida > Asterales > Asteraceae > Artemisia > Artemisia tridentata. Next base: position 22,274,813 of record CP139505.1, read on the forward strand.
TCTTTAGTCGGTTTATCTGATTACATATTAAGGGTCGATTGGTTGTCTTTGTGCTGAACGCTTATAAAACCTTCTTTAGGTTTTTATTTGGATCGATTGGTTACAAACCCTAAATATCTATCATGCCAACGATTCTCCATTAGGATTATCGTTTCTCCTTTAGGGTTTGGTTATTGTCGGTTTCGATTATGTTCCCATCATGCTTACTTTAATATTCTTGTGGGATTTGGTGATGATTGCTGTGTGCTGCTGCTGCTGCTGCTGCAAGTTATTCTGTATGGTAGCCCTTACTAGGGTTTGGTTGTTGGTTGCGTGTTCTTAATCAGATGGAAGTCATGTGTACGTGGGTTATGGGAGAGATGTAAGTCATGTTGGTTGTTCGCTGCGTCATAGTTTTGATCCTGCTGCTATTATTTTTTATGCATTAGATCTGTTAATGATGTAGTTATGGAAGTCTGGGTTTGGTATAATCTATTGCTGCAAGTTCTATGGCGTGGGGTCGATGCTAGGTTTTGTGATATGGTCGTATAGCCGTTCTGATTTGATGGTATTACCATCTCTGATCATTCAATTCGCTGGTATTGATGAGGGTCTGTTTGGGACAGATTTCATGTTGTAGATGGAAGTTAAGTTTTGGGGGCTCTTGTTCAAAACCCCATTCATACAATCACGGATCAGTTGCACTCTTATTCATCTTGGGGTCGCGTGCTTGTCTTTATTTGTTACTGGTCATCATGCTTGGTGTGCATTATTATATTCGGTTTTGCATCTAAACATACACCGTTGGAGCAAGTTTGTGCTTGCTGCTCTATCCGTGGTTTTAGAGTCTTTCACCAACCTTTGTGTGAAATTTGTGAACTGAAGCTCAAGAGTGATGATCCATGAGTTTTGGGGCAAGTTGGAGGTTTCTCCATGGAAGTATGTACAAGTCCATTGATACTCAAGTTTGGTTCATAATGTTATCTTATGTGCATGCTATGACTTGGTGGATGGGCTTGTGTTGGTTTTGTTTGTGGTGTTCGTTGATACTACAAACAGATTATATGTTGAAGACCGATTGGCTGTTTCAATGTGGATTCTTCATGGAAGTTAAGATGGACCGCCAAAGTAATATAGAAGGCTCAAGTGCTTTTCTTGAGTAGTATTGTCATTTTTTATGTACTTTTATCAGTATTGGTAGGTTCATTTTATTGTAAGTTATAGGAATGGTGTGTCATTCCTATATTCGAGTCTGTAAGTGTCCTAAGGGACTGAGGTGAGGGATATCACCCTCATCCTATGTACCTCAACGTTTTTTGGTGTAATGCATTTTACCGGGGTGAATTAACCCTTTTACCCACAAAAAAAAAATCGTGAGGAAGTAGTTGGCCAAGCACGAACTGATCCAATAAGTTTATTTCAATGTACCATTATATTTCCATATTTTTGTTGGAATGTATTTGGGACTTTTGATAATGGATTGTTTTTTTGTTAGACCCGTTCCCCGGGTAGTGGGACCCCACCCTAGATGAAAGTTGACCCGAGCCTAAGTATGGTTGACTAAGGATATATGGTTTTCTGATGAGGCCTAGATGCGGCGCATCTAGGAAGTGACATGCGGCGCATTGTAAAAGGGAAAGTAGAACCGACTTATTATAGTCCATGCGCCGTATTGGAGAAATAGATACGGCGTATTCAAGGGGTAGCATGGATGCGGCGCATCTAAAAGATAGATGCGGCGCATCGACCTTAAATAAGCAGAATGGACAGAATTGCCCTTGTAGCTAGAAACTTCCCTATTATTCTATAAGATACCACACTCTCCTGTAAAAGAGAGTGTGTTTCTGTGGTGTTCGAACCAAGGGAGAAAGAATGGAGAAGATGGTGAGATGATGGTGCTTTAAAGGTGATAATTCAAGAGTGAAGTCTATAGTTTGTCCTAGCATGGTTATCAAGTAAGTAATGTTGTTTAATTAGTGTTTATTTGATGATTAAGAATCTAGGGTTTGTGAACCCTAATTTGGGATTAAAGGGTAAATGGTGTTTTAAGATAATTAAGAATTAATGATGATTATGTGATGAGTTTTTAATGGGTTTAAGTGGGTAAATGATGGGATTGATTATCATATAATCAATCTATGATTATATGATAATTAGAAGTGTTTAGAGGTTAGTTATGGTGGTGTTAACCATGATTATGGCTAATGATTATGTATTATATGTTATGATGATAATGGTTTAGGATGTAATGATGATGATGATGATGATGATAAAGATGAAGATGTGAAGATGATGTTAGTGATAGTTTTGGCTTGGACTCAAGGTAAGTAAACCGGCTATAAAATGATGTTATGATGACTTCTATGCATTATGTGTCTAGATGATCATTTGTGCTAAGATTAATGAATGTTTGTGTGATGTTGTTATGTGTTAGTAAGTGTAAGATAGTGATGGACTAGGCAAGGTTGGATTAAGGTATGTGTTTATGTTCGATGTATTGAAGGATTATAGGTTATGATGTGTAATGTGAGAATGAATTATAATGTTATGTTATATCCGCTTTACTTACTAAGCATTCGTGCTTACGGTTTAAGTGTTTAATGTTTTGTAGGCGGAAGTATTAAGGCGAAGGCTTGGATAGGGATTAAGGATGGATATGCAAAGTGTAGAAGAATGGGTAAGAAAATAGAGCTAGGTAGAATACCGAGCTCAATGTCAAGTTTGTACCCCCGCAAGTCAAGTTATGTTTTATAAAGTGTAGTCAAGTGGTAAATTGTATGCCAAGTCTTGTATAACGAATTGGAAGTCATTTGACGAGTCTAAGTATGTTTTATGTGAAATCGAGTAAAGTTAAGGGGTGTTTGGATTAGTGTCCATTTGTACCCATTTTGGAGTCAAACGGGTCAATTGCCGTGTTTTATAGTTTGATATGGTTTTTTTTAATGCTATTGGAGTGTTTTGGCACAAGTTATAGAGTTGTATAAAGGTGTCAAAGTGTATTTGAGGTGTGTTGGGTTTATGCAGGTCTTCCTGCTGATGTTCTGTGTCAAATGGGTAGATGCGGCGTATCTAATATGTTAGTTGCGGCGTATCAGAAGTTTAAGGTGATGCGGCGTATCTAATATAATAGATGCGGCGTATCAGAGGGTTAAGGAGATGCGGCGTATCACTTTAGGTGGATACGGCGCATGGTCTGATACGGCGTATCCCTCGAAGGGATGCGGCGTATCGTTAGTCAGAAGGATTGTCTGGTTATGATATAAAGTCCTATATGAAATGTTTTGAAAAGGTTTTTGAGTAAATGATCTTGCAAGTAATTCAAAGGGTTAAATGTCTTAGATTATTGTCTTTGAATGAAGAATTTGTATAAGTCCGGTAAGGTCAAGCGTTTCCGCGTCAAAGTTCAAAGTTTTTGGTAAAAGCGGGCACGGGGTGTTACATTTTTCCCTTAAATCTACAAGAAAAATGTTAATCAAATAATATATTGCGACTTTATGTCTGTTGTTAATGTATGCACCAAATTTGATGAAGATGGCGGATTAGTGATAAATAACTAAAATTAGCGATAAAATGCTAATTGTTTCTAACTAGATAAATTGTGTAAGTATCATTTATGGTAAGAATACTTAACTAAATCATAGTAGTTTAAGAAAATGTATACCTATGGAAGACTAGTGGTTTTGCTATATTTCTCAAAACTATGATTTTATCTAAAAATATTCAAAGCATGCCATAGATAACAAAGTTTGAAAGTTTGTCTAAATAGTTCATATCATCGGGTGTGGTATGATGCTCGTACGTAGAACGATTAACAATATATAGACACTATATCATTACCTGCATGAGAGTGACAATGATTATTACAGTTCCATAAAAGGATTATTACAAGTATTTATTGTGTTCTGTTCACAAGTATGCATACTCGGGACACATATATAGATGCCAAGTTAACAACTAGTATAAGGGGGTGACTTAGTTTACTGATTCAGCACCAGGGCCAGTTAGCGTCTATCCATCTAAACCAACGATCGTTCTTTTCCTTAGACGGAAACCTATGATCATTTTCATTCATGTCACAGCCACATTTGGAGTCGCTACTTAGTTCAACTTTCTGGTATTCTTTTGTTTGCATTGTGAAAGCCCGGCAAGAACCAAGATTTCTATCGCGTGTCATAACTTCGTCCCTGTATGATGGATTTTCATGCCTTGGATGCTGAATAAACGCCACTTTTTTCCACCAGACCATAAGAGCCTGCATCGTGTATATATCCATTTATAAGACATAATTACTTAAACATAAAGCCAATACTTTGAGATGAGAAACTTACTTGCCAATAAATCAATATTGCAACTTTATGGGGCGTCAGCCAAAAGAAAAGTGCGTGTGGGATTGATGGTGATGATATCCTTTTTGCCGTATAGGAAGCCGTGAAATAATCGCCATGCTTAGGATGTTTCACTGAAACACTTACCGAGAGATGCTCTCCAGGTATAGTTGTCCTTATGCTCCAGCTCCCAAGCATATCCTACGATGAGACACAATTAACAAGTACCGTATCAGCACTTGCAAAAATTATTAATCTAAAGTGACACTTTCGTTGTGCACTATATGTGTGTGCGTGCAAGTAAGTTTGAGTCTGTTAGCTTTAAAGTTTTGTCATATGTGGGAATTGCAATAGGATTTAAGTACAAGGACTAGTTTAGTCATTAGTGCTAAGTTAGACTTGTAGTATTGTAATAAATACCTTCCTAGTCAACACTAGGAAGGTGGGATTCACGGTTTGTTTAGGAGGTGTGTGTGTTTTCTTTACTTCTCTCTCTAGAAAACATACACACCTCCCCCAATCAATAAACTAGTTATGCCATGTTTAATCTTTATCTATTGTTTCCCCAACCTCTATAACGTGAATCTTGGTCTCTACAGAGTCATTACAATACCATGAAAGGACTAAGATGAATCGGCTTGGTGACCATATCAGAATTAATATTGAAAAGAAAAGAAACTGCACTCTTTCTCCCCATGGCGTATTGGTACCCTACAGCATGAACTCCAACATTAGTATAAAACAATTATGATTATAAACAGAGTAGTTCCTTAGAAAATTGAAAATTAATTTAATATCCATAGCAGAATTACATACCTCGCCGCCGATGCACTTATTTATAGATGTGGTTGAGCCTTCTATCTCATAGCAATAATAAACTCTCACCGGGTTTTATTCGTATCCCACGCTAGGAGGAATTATCAATAGGAAACTATACCATAGATACGTGGAAAAGTTAGCTAATATATGTTAAATTGTTTTGATATGTTATAATATGATGACTGAAAATGTTGCCAAATTCATCTCTTTTGAAATGAAATAATCATTGATAACATAACATTCATTAATAACTAGAGACTTACACAGGACCATTGGTTTGAGCAATACTGCGAGCTTCTTGAGCAGAAAGACAATCTGGTATAAAATTATAATTATAAATTAATAATCATAAATATGAATTCGGTTCGAGGGGTGGGAGATTTATGTATGTGTTGGAGTTGGACTATGAATGGTTGGGCCCAGAAACATTAATAACCTTAAACTTATGCATAATATGTACTGTATGTATGTAACCACATATGTTCCGAATCTCTGTCTTTTGTTTTAATGTCAGAGGCGATGGGTCTCGATCTCGATATGTTTGAGGAAATACTTGCGAGATCGGATGTTGAAGATCTGATTCGATGCAAGGCTGTTTGTAAGTCATGGCTATCTTTAATCTCTAATCCATTTTTTATTAAGAAACATCTTCAAAGCTACAATAAAGATCATAAGAATAATGAAACTAGAAGGATTAATATCGCTGCGTTACCACATGGTGTTTCCCCGTATCAACGCACGGATGGTTGTATTTATTCTTTTATTTTAGGCTCTTCTAATGGACTAGTTTGTATAATTACTCCTGATGCTAAACATATTTATGTAATAAACCCTTCCATTAGACAGATTAGACAACTCCCGGGGGACCTGCTGTGACATGTGATTAGAAATCAGAATGAAATGAAATCACAATCTCAAAGGCAACAAGACAGTTAGGAATCTATAATGAAGAAACAAGATTCGAAAATGCTTTGTTATTGGATTATTGTGGCTTTGTTACAATGGAACGTTTACAGAGTAGAAACAGAGAGAATTAGTTACAAAATCAGAGATGAAAGTGATGAGTGGGAAGGGATTGCCTTATAAAGGCTACAATGAGGGGTAACAGCTTTTGGCGCCTAACTTGAAACAACTTTAAACTTGACATATTTGGCCCCTTGACTTCTGAATTGTTAAAACTAGAACTTTAACTTTTGGACTTTGACTTCAGCTTGTAACAATCCTTCCTCCTTCAAATAATTCTTGTCCTCAAAAATTGTTTTAAAAGTCATGGTACCTTTGGATCAAATCACTGTATGATTCCCATGTGGCATCCTCATCAGTATGATTAGACCATTTTTGACCAAGACATAGACCACAACTTTGTTGTTGACCTTAGCCAATTTCCTATCCAATATAGCAATGGGTTCAGCAGTTAACACCCATTTGGTCCACAATGAGGTAGAATGCCCATTTTGTTTGTACTGCCTTTGCACAACTTAAGTTGAGACACATGAAAAACAGGATGCACTTAGCTTTCAGGTGGTAGTTCTAACTTGTATGCAACTGCTCCAATCCTTTCCACAATAAGAAATGGTCCAACATACTTAGATGACAACTTATGTTGTTCTTCCTTTCTGAGAGTTACTTGCCTGTGAGGCTGCAACTTCAAATATACCCACATTCCAACATCAAAAACTCTCTCACTTCTGTGCTTGTTGGCTTGGTTCACCATCCTGTCTTGAGCCCTTTGCAAGTGAAATTTCAACATCTTCAAAGCTTCTTCCCTAGCCTGCAAAGTCCAATCACCACTCACTCACTCACTCACTGCTCATATGTTTGTTGTACTTTAGTGCCAAGCTCCTGAAATACTAAATCAAGTTAACATGTAAAGTCAGAGTGCAACAAACATAAAAATAAAATAAAATAAAAAAGTCCATCAAATACCAGAAGTTGAGGATCAAGTGTCTGTAAAAGCAGCTCCTTTGCCATCTCTAGCACTTGAGTCTTGAAGTGCTGATACAATTGTGGGCTGGTTGGGTAAAGGTTTAGGATGAGGTTCAATGATGCAACATTTACCCTCAAATGCTCATCTTTTGCAAAATGCAACCCAATGTTCATCAGCCCTTTCAGACCACCAAAACTCATTACATTATTTCCTGTACATCCTTCAACAATGGCATCGAACATCGCTATCACAGCTCTGCGTTCCTCCCAGTTAGCGGCTAACCCGTGGTGTAAATGATAGACTTGTGCCTGAGCTAAAATCCCGTTTTCTCCGTAAAAATCTGCAACATGAACGATACCTTCACGTCCCGTATCATAAGCCACTGACTCTTCTTCTTCATCATCATCTTCAACAAGTGTTAACTGATGAAAAAACACCCCACTAAGTTTCTCCAATCTAACATAGTCATTACTAGTCCTTTCCCTTCTCTCAGATGTGTAGAGATTGCTTTATTTTTTTGGAATTATGTACTGGGAGGCCACAAAACTATTCAACATTTTACTTTTAAGCCGCCCATTTATTAAAACTAAGTTATAGGCCACCCATTTATGGGTTTGCTTTCGTTTATACCAATTTTGAATAGTTTTATCTCAAAAATCTTTAAACAGCGAGCATAAAGCTAAATATAACATATTAAAACAATGCAAACGAGTATTGAAATGTAAAATATTTGTTTTAGACATTATTTAAATGCAACTTTAGATAGTCGAAAGTGAATTAAGGCAATTTGACTAATGTTTTATGTTTAAATTGTTAATTTTATTGTGTTGATATGTTAAAATTAGTTTTATTCTTGAAATTGTGTGAATATCCGGCAAGAATTTGAACAAGTTTGGTATAAAGAAAAACAAACACATATTTGGGTGACTCATAAGTTAGTTTAAAAAAATAGGTGGTCTAATAGTAAAATACTTATTAGTTGGACGACCTTTGGATGCATAATCCCTATTTTTAATAATCATAGTTTTCTTCTTCAATTCAAGTTTTTGTGATTTCGTTGCATGAATTGCGAGAGAGTGTTGGAGAGTATTATGTTAGTCAAGCAAAACTCACTTGTGGGTGTTATCAAATTCTTACGGCTTTTAGATCCTAAACGCTCCACCTTTCCCAAAGGTTTATCAATATGATCGAAGGATGTATAAAGAAAAATTTAACTTGTATTATAAGTAACATATGAACTCTAATGTAATGGAAATGACCCGACTATTTATAAGGTTGTTACTCCTTAAAATACCATAGAACATTGCACATACGTATGTCTCCAGAATTTTATACACCATGTTTGTGAACATACCATAAACATCTAGGTATTCACTTATCTAATCTCTTTTTACAAAATTTAGGCTGAAAAACATTTTCTGAAACTATACATTGAAAAAAAGTTTTTGGTACATGTTACTTACCTCAAGCTAAATAAACCATGTCTTAGTTGGTTGCGGGTTCAAGTTTCTCTGTCTCATTTGAAATACATGTGTGATATATTTGTAAAGTATGCGGCTTAATTTGTATTCCCGTGGTCATTTTGGAACTTTTCCCTTTCCCTAGCTATCCTATGATGTTTACCCAACGAGGTTGGAACTCGTGTCTCTTCCGAGACTTTGGTACCACTATACTACTAAGCCACTTTGGAGATGGTTACATGATTGGTTTATATAGTTTTGGGAATATGGAAAGTGATTCTGATAATTAGATTATTTTAGGAGTTAAAAAGGCACTTTAGGAGTAATTTGTTAAAAAATTTCATATATCACTTCTTAAACATGAATATATCAATATTATCTAAATTGTACTTTAAAAACAGAAATGATGCATTGATTGTCGAGTACATACGAAATCAATTATGAAATAAAAGGGATATATAAATGGTATATTATAAGCTAGAAGCTTGAGTTTATTTATTTATTTTTATAAAGCTTTTTGAATAATTAATTGAAGCTGAAGCTTATTATTGTAAAATTATTTAAAAATACATCAAATTGAATTCAAATATATTTAAAGTTTTTGCGTGTTAATCAATTACTATATTTTTAAGGGTACTTTGACTAAGTATAAGCTTGTACAATCTTTTATAAGCCCATTTTTATTGACTTGGGCACATGAAAATTTATAACTTATAAAGTCTTCGTAAGCCTATCTGACATATTTTATAAGTTAGTTTATTTTAAAAGGCGAAACCAAACTAAAATATAATGGAGGGTAATTTGGGTCCAAAAGCCCAAGAAAGAAAGAAACTCCGTCTTCCTTCGCCTCATTTGAATCTCGACAATTGCACCAGGTTTCTTTTCAATTAATCAATTAAACTGTGAATAATGTGGATTTACAATATGCATGCATTCATTCTCTATTACTGTCTCCGTCCCAAAATAAATGTCAGGTTTGACTTTTGAGGGTCTTTTTTAAACTTTGACTTTAAATATTTTTATTTGCATTATATAATACTTTATGAAAATTATACCAATGAAAACATTTGAAACCCAATCCATTCATATATTTTGCATCATGTATTATATAACACAAATAAAAGTATTTATGGTCAAAGTTGAACAATAAATACTCTAAAAAGTCAAACCTCACATTTATTTTGGGACAGAGGTAGTAATAGATTTACACATAAGATTATTACTCCCTCCGTCTTAATTTAATTGTCCATATTTCCTTTTATGGATGTCTCAAATTAATTGTTCACTTTCCTTTTTAAGTAAAAACTAAAGAATATAGTATGAGAATATTCTCTTTGAGTGGTTGAAGGCAAAAGTGGCCCTACTTTTATTAATATCCGTGTTTTTTGTCTCCTGACAATTAAATTGAGACGGAGGGAGTATCAATTAGTTTTATTTGTCGATGAGCAGAATTAGTCTTTTGAAGAACTCTGTTACCAAGTTTGGCCAACGAGTTCAATCAATCAATAAGAGAATAACATCGTTTCCATTATTCCATAACAAACTTCCTAAAATACAATAATTACTACAAATTAGAAAACATAAACTTGGAAATAAAGTTTTAAGACATTTTATTTTTCCATTATAAATACACATCTCCCATAATCGAATGCTATTACAAATCAAAAACATAGTAACAAGCTCACAACGATGGTTACAGTTAATAACATGAACAAGAAAACAAGCCAAGGTCGTAAAAAGATCGAAATCAAGAAGATAGAAGAAAACAACAGTCGTCAAGTCACATTCTCCAAGCGTCGTAATGGGCTTTTCAAGAAAGCGGCAGAGCTATGTGTCTTGACGGGTGCCAAAATCGCCATCATTGTGAACTCTCCCGGTGGTCGCGTGTTTGCTTTTGGACACCCTAATGTTGATGCACTTATCAACACTTATCTTGCTAATGAAAAAAATGTGGACGTGGACGTAGACATGGGCCAGTCAGCATTGCTAACACATGAGTTCAACCAGCATTATGATGAGGTTTCAAGAGAGTTGGAATTAGAAAAGAGGCGCAAAGATATGATTCCTGAAAAAACCAGTAGCGAGTATTGGTTTGATGAGCCGATTGATGGGATGGATTTGGCCGAGTTAGAACAATATCTTTCTTCGTTGCAAGAGCTGAAGAGAAAAGTATTGACTCGAGCTGATGAGTTAATGATGATGAATAATACTCCGTCTATGTTCGGTACAAATATAAATAATAACACTCCTTTAGCTATACAGGGTCCAAATGTTCTGAGTCTACAGGGTCTGAATGTGTTTGATAATGTGTGGAAAAATAACAACGGTCAGTACTATGTTGATTCTACTTTGACGATGAATGCAAATGTTCAAGGCCAAGGTGGTGTTAACTATAACCTTGGTGGAGAGCTTGGGGAATTTTAGTAATGTTTTTTTTTTTTTTTTTTTTTCTTTAAGTTGATTTTATTTATTTATGGTGGACTTGAGTTTAATGTTTATTGTTTTGGTCAATGCTCGTTGAATATGTTTTAAGTTCTTAATTGATTGTTTTATCAATTGATTCTTGTGTCTCGTTATGGAAATCAAAATCTTTGCGTTTTTTGTATGTTATTTATGGTTTGTATTTGTCAATAAGAAAAGATACTGAAGAGTGATGATGAAGAAATCATTGCAGAATATGTAATTGCAGTTATATAATTCAGGGTTGATATAGTGTTGTATATATACAAGGTTGAACTTTAGTGTAGCTTACATCTCCAACCACAAGGACAAGCTTAATTTACTTTGCTGCTAGCTATATCTACCTTCTGGCGTTATCAGCGCCCATTGACACCACGACTTCTTCACTTGCCACCGTTGATATGGAGATACTAGTGAAGTGGTCCCGTAGTGCTAAGAACCATGGGGTGATTAATGCGGTCTTGAGGGTGGTGGTGTGTGTCTATGTTGAACTGAAACAATGTCGGGGTGCCATCTCCGGTACCCGAAACGTTTCAGAAACGGGAAACGCGGCAGAAACGTTTCCTGGAAAATAGGAAACATTTCGCGTCACTTGGAAACAAACGTATTGGAAACGTTTCTGGGCATTTAAAAGCGTTTCTCGGCTGCGTTTTTGTGTTGGAGTAATAATAAGGAAGGAGTTGTTTGTGTTTTGATTGAGGTTATTGAGATATAAGGTATTATTAGTTTATGTGATTCGGTTTTGGGAGTAAGAACTAAAATGGTATAAGGTGAAGAGATTGTCATAACTGTGTTTTAAGTTTGAGATGTAACTAATAAAGGATGATGCGTTTGTTTTGTTGTGATTTAAGAGATCAAGGCAGTTTATAAGAAGTGTTGTTATGGAGATATAAGGCTGGAGTTGAGTGGCTACGTTTTGTGATTTGGGGGGAAGGAGACTTCTAAGTGTGTGACTGTGAAGTTAGTATGATTATGCAAATTTATAAGGTGAAGTATGATTATGGTTGCTACAAATTAGGGTAAAATGTTCTTATATAAATCGTAGGGTTAAAATTTGGGTTGTTAAATGGGCTTTATTGTATAATCCGAAATTTGGGTTTATTAAAAGCGTCACTTGGAAACAACTCGTACGTTTTGGGTAGGAAACGTATTGGAAACGTTTCTGTGCCATTTAAAAGCGTTTCTGCTACTAAAACCTTATATTTAAGCCCAATTGAATACCGACTAGTTGATATGTTATTACTATGTGGTTTTTTAATTACACTTTCATGGTTGACAAATCTTTTGCATCTAATACTGAACTTTGATTAATGACATTTTGGTGATAACAATTTGATGTTGGATGTTTGATGTTTATTTATTTTATTAATAGATATATATATATAAAATTATATAAAATACACAAACGTTTCTAGCCATACCCATTTCTTGAATTTTGGGATATTGGCGTTTCTAAGTACCCGTTTCCATATCCGTCCCCGTGCAACATAGGTTTGTGTAACCGGTTTGGCTGCTATTATTGTTATCGTCACTTCAAAACAAAGCAGAATGCTTCCTGTTTTGCCCCAATGGTAATTAGCAGTGATGCAAAGTACAATCAGTCCCCAGCTTACATGTAAGTACTTAACGCAATTTTTTGCCCCATACGTCCCTTGGTGAAAATGGCATCCATGGCTTGAAATATGTAGTTTTTTGGAGCCACGATAGAGCCACGTTTAGTACCCTCGTTAGACCAAATATCTATTGGTGTGAAATATGATATTATTGCTAACTTTGTGATGCATATACTATGTATGAGCACTCACTGTGGCATGCTTCTACAACATCATCACTGCCACTTCATCAATTTTAGCACTCAAGAAGATAATTAAGAGGAAGCTCTGAAAAGCTGCAGTCTCGTTTTGCAATGCTAGATACTGTAAGCTCTTGTACCATACTAAATTCTTTATAAGAAGACTCGGAGTCAACGGGGGTGTTCGATATTGCTCCATAAAACTTATGATATGCTTATTAAAGCGCTTCTCTTATTATGTCATGGTGAAACAAAAAGCAGTTTTTAATAATCAAGTAAAGGGTTGCGCGCTTACTAAATTTCTTATCTGATCATGAAGCATGCGTACAGCTGTTGTTGGCTATCGTATCTTCAGCGCTAGGAGTAGCATTTGGGGTAGCATACATAGGGCTCAAAGCAAACCACTATTCGAGATGGAGGATGATCTGCAATACCCATGGTACCTACTTCATCACGTAGCAGGCAGTCTCACTATGGGACTCATATGTTCTACAACACTTCTGTTGCTTGTTTTGCTCTCTTTCTACACGCTTTCGAAGAAAATCGTGAAGTGGCAGTCAACATCTAAAGGCTTAAAAACGTACCCAGTTTGTTGTTGTTTCACTTTTTAATATGGTAGCTAGTTGTTTGTTCATGTTGGTCTTTCGATATATTTCACTTTTTAATAGTACAGAGACACTATCCATGCTCGCAAGAAATTCTCTAATAAAGTATGGTTTGCCTAATTATGCAAAATTACATCATATGAAAAATCTTACAAGTAAAGGAGGCGGTGAAATAAGTAGGAGCTGGAAGAACTCAGAAACAGAAAAAGAGGAGTACATGTGAAATGATGTGACTTCAGTTTCAGTGAATCCTACCTCATCTACTAGCTCAAAAAGAGACCCTCGGTTGTACTTTGACATTGAAAGACCAGTAAGTTACAATCTACAGATTTTGGAATTGTAAATTGATTTTGTTGTTTGTTAGATTGCAAATTGACAACATTTTCGTTGCAGGGTCTTGAGAATAACTTCCAGAAAACTCAACGGATGAAGGATCTTGGTCCAAGGAGGTTATTAATATTGACATGTGGGTTGGTGTTTAATTTTTTTAGAATGACAATTAACTATCTCACAATATACAACCACAAACTATCTCACATGTACTAAGTAGGATTTGAACCCACAAACATTTGGTTAATGTATGTGATTAATCAATAAAGAAAAGAAGGCGTGGGTTTTGTTCGCCAATCTATATGGAAAAAGACGATAAGACAAAAAAGAATACAGTTAATAACATTCCAACGATTCTTGATGGTGTATTAGCATAATATTAACACCAAAAAATTGATGCCAAAAGTCTCAAAGTATATATATTTTACGCTTTTAGCTTAGTTTGAATTATTTTTAATTACGAAACAGCTTGTATTACTTTATCAAAATATCAAGCGTTTTAATATCAGCTTTTTGGTCATAAAACTAATTGTTCACTGACTCAAACTATTCTAGTTCTTTGTTAGGTAAGGTTTGTTTTCTTCTGCACATTTTTGTTTTAAAGAGCAACATATGAAAATGGAGAGGGCAAGTCTTTGACTCACTTGTATTTCATTTAAGTGATATATTTCCGTGATCGTTTCTAACTCTTTTTTGACTAATCCCAAATGTGTAACTGGTGACGTAATTTGTATTAGAGGATAATTATGTGTGTACGCCCCAGCACGTCTGTAGAGTTAAATGTGTATGGGTTTATGATGTCTTTAGTCTATAAATATATACCTTATTATTATAAAATGTAATATGCTACACGGTTTACCTTAATGTTCTAACATGGTATCATGAGCAGGTCTGATCCCGAGGCCTAATTGGCCACCATTAAACTAATACAAGATTTGTTTATTTAGCAATGAGTGAAAAGTCATTGTTTTCAGATTTTATATATGAAGCGTTTATGTTAGCTTGTTTAAAGGGAATTATGTACTTCGAGCTTATAGATTCATGGCGTAATAAGCTCTTTTTAATAGTACCGCCATCTCGGCTTCTATGTTATAAAAAGGGCCAATTTAACTTATAAAAGCTAGATCTAGGTAACGAAAGTAGCTTATATAGCTAAAATAAAAAAGCAGCTAAACTACCCAGTATTAACTAATCTCGCTGAAGAAGCTAATCCAAACACCCACTTAACCACTCTAATTAAATAACTAAGTACTTTCCAAAATACTGAATTTGAGAATGCTTCTCAAAATAAAAATAACTAAAAGCGCATGCATGCATATATGTATTAGGAACGACCAAAAGCCAAGCCGTTGGCAGTTTAAATTTAGCAAGCACAATCTGACTTTGCTTTATGGTATCAAGAGTATTATTATATTTTTTCTCAGAATATTGTATCATGATGTATTTAATGTTGAGAAAAGTGACACCGGATTGAAGCAAACCCACAACTAAAATAAGAAAATATAATAAAAGATGACACACGGATTTTACGTGGAAAACCCCAATAGGGTAAAAACCACGGGTAAGGAAAGATATGTTTCACTATGATGAAAATTAGGAGTTACACCTTCTCTCTATTTACAAGGATAAACACTTATATCTCTTGTATTAGGAGATACCACACAAACTCTCTAATAGACTCAAATACTAGGAGAAAGAAAGAGACCAAGAACACACAACTATGTGTGTTGCTTTTGGAATGGGATGGAGAATGAAGCACATCTCATTGCCTTTTGTAGGCAAAATTGAACAACTTGGCATCATTTCCCACCATCCAAAACAAGAGGCATCAAATTGTCCAAGTTGCACAAAACAAATCCATAAGATAGATACAATGTATCTATGTTAACAATCTCCCACTTGAAGATCCGATTGAAGCTAAATCGATCTTCACACTGTTATCCTTCCTTGCACTTTCATGTTGCTTACGTTTCCGCTAGGCCGCATGTGGATCGGCACCATATAAACTTGTCACGTTAGTAGGAAACGGGGTTGATATTGGCTTACAATCTTGCATATTAAACCTTTGCAAGATTTTCTTCACATAACTTTTCTGTGAAAGCCAAATTTTCCTACTAACTCTATCTCGGTGAATTTGCATCCCTAGAATCTTGTTTGCGGGTCCCAAGTCTTTCATCTCGAATTCCCTAGCGAGTTGTGCCTTCAGTTTACTGATACGATCTTTGTTGGGGCCTGCAACCAACATGTCGTCAACATATAACAGCAAGATGACAAAATCATTGTCTCCAAACCTCTTGTAATATGCACAAGGGTCTGCATGTAGTCTGTTATATCAAAGGCTAATGATGAAAGAATCAAATCTCTTGTACAAACACTGCGGCGCCTGCTTTAAACCATACAGAGATTTGTTTAACCTGCAAACCAAGTTCTCTTTTTCTTTTTGTTTAAAACCTTCTGGTTGGAGCATGTAAATTTCTTCCTCAAGATTTCCATGAAGAAATGCAGTTTTCACATCTAGCTGCTCTAGATGTAAATCATACGTAGCACACATTGCCAAAACCACTCGAACAGTTGTCATTCGAACCACAGGAGAAAATATTTCATTGAAGTCGACTCCTTCTTTCTGAGCATATCCTTTGACTACCAATCTTGCACGATACCTCTCCACCTGGTCATCACCGTTCCTCTTGATCTTATACATCCATTTGTTTCCAATAGGTTTTCTACCTGCTGGTAGTGGCATTAGTTCCCACGTTTTATTCTTATGAAGAGCTTCAATTTCTTCTTGCATTTCTTCCATCCAGAACGAAGCATTTGAATTATTCAGTGCTTCTTGAAGAGATGATGGCTCTCCTTCCTCTGTAAGAAGACAATATGCAACATTACCCTCCATAACATAATCCGTGTGCCACACCGGGCGTTTTCTTTCACGATTAAGAGTACGAGTCGTTGGAGCTTGAGACTCAGTTGTCTCATTTACCTCGTGCTATGGTACGGCTTCAGAAGAATCACTCGACTGAGATTGCTTTTCCACCTGTATTGATGTAGTTTCTCTTGTAGTGCTATCACCTTCTTCATTTTCTTGAATTTTGTCTTCCATAAAGACAACATCTCTGCTGACGACTACTTTGTGGGCAGTGGGGTCCCACAAGCGATACCCCTTTACTCCGTCAGCGTACCCCAAGAACAAACATTTTCTGGATTTCGGATCCAGTTTTGTAGTTTCTTGAGAATTGTACATCACGTACACAGGACTTCCAAATATATGAAGGTCTGAATAGTTGACTGGCTTTCCCGTCCACATCTCCATCGGTGTCTTCAACTCAACTGCAGTTGAAGGTGACCGATTTATCACATAACAGGCGGTATTGACTGCTTCAGCCCAGAACGATTTTTCCAAGCTTGCAGTTGCCAACATTGCTCTTGCTCTTTCTAACAAGGTTCTGTTCATCCGCTCTGCCACTCCGTTTTGTTGAGGAGTGTATGCCGTCGTGAACTGCCTTTTGATTCCTTCTTGCCTGCAAAAGGTATCAAATTCATCACCAGTGTATTCGCCTCCATTATCTGTCCTCAAACACTTGATCTTCTTTCCAGAATCAAGTTCAACCCGCGCTTTGTAAACCTTGAAAACTTCAAACACATCAGACTTCTTCTTGATTGGGTACACCCAACATCTCCTGGAATAGTCATCAATGAAGGATACAAAATACTTTGCTCCTCCCAGGGATAGAACCGGTGCCTGCCATACATCAGAGTGAACCAATTCTAGAACAGAGACACTTCTAGAATTTGATGTCTTGAATTTTAGGCGATGCTGCTTGCTGATAACACAATGCTCACAGAAAGGTAAAGAAACCTTTGTGAGGCCAGGAATTAACTTCCTTTCAACAAGAATTTTCATTCCTTGTTCCGACATATGTCCAAGCTTTTGATGCCATGTTATTGCAACTCTATGACTTGGACTATGTGAAGTAACAGATGCTTCTGCCTCCTCCATTATCTCTCCCTTCAGTTGGTATAAGTTCGCAGCCACCTTTTCACCTTTCATAAGTACAAACGCGCCTTGTATAACTTTCATGATCTTGTTTTGTATTTCAACCTTACAACCAAGATCATCCAATTGTCCTAGAGACAATAGATTCTTTTTCAGGCCCTCCACGTGTCGCACATCCTGAATAGTACGAACTGTACCATCATGCACCTTCACCATGATATTTCCAATTCCAATGATCCTTAGTTTATGATCATTGCAACTGTACACAGATCCGCCTCCAGAGATAGGTTTATATTGATGAAACCATTCTCTTCTTGCGGTCATATGAAAAGTAGCTCCAGTATCGAACAACCATACATCTGCAAATCTTTTTCTACCTTCATTTGCAACCGCTGCTTCACAACACAGAGCGTTACCATCTTCCAGAATGGCGGCTGCAACATCATCGAAGACTAGATAGTCCGAAAGAACATTACTGGTTAAGTTGATGATAAGTTGGTCATATGAGTCAGGTAAACTTTGAAGTAGAATTTCAGCACGTTCTTGTGGCTCTATTTTACAACTCAAAGACGTGAGCTGAGAAAATAGAGTATTCAAGTTATTAACGTGCTCAGTCACTGAAGTAGATTCCGTCATGCGAAGAGCATAAAGTTTCCTCTTGAGAAATATTTTATTGTGGAGCGATCTTGCCTCGTACAATCGAGCAAGATGATCCCAAATCTCCTTTGCACTTTTCTTCTCCTCTATGCTTGACAAAACTCCATCTGCTAATGCCAGATGAAGATTTGCAATAGCATTTCCGTCCATCTCGTCCCATTTACTGTCATCCGTGACCTCAGCTGGCCTTTCATCAATGGCCGCTAAACATTTATCCTTTCTAAGGATAGCCTTTCTCTTTAATTTCCACAACGAGAAATTATTCCCATTGAATTTTTCGATTTCAAATTTTGCCGCCATTGCTACAATCACAATCTACTTTTCGACAAAACTATTATTTGTTAATAATAGTAATGAACACCTTTTGAGTGAGTATAATCTTACTTATCTTTTGATGTGGAGGGTCTACTTATTAGTGGCAACCACAGAGCATACGATAAATAATTGGGTTAATTGTTAAAAAACGTACGTAACTATACGTGAAAACCGGTTTTACGTAGTGAACTAAAAAACTTCCCAAATTTTTATCTAAACTCACGAAAATCCCTTTAAAAGCGCATCCTTTGAACTGCGCAGCAGGTCAAAGGTTTTTTTAAGTAATAATGACCATTTTGCCCCATCTTCTTTGGAAAATTGCAGCCACCGTTCTAACACTAAGTTACAATAATAGTCCCTGTCGTTACGCTAAATTGCGTCCAACGTCCAAAATCATTTTTTTACAAAAATAATTTATTTATTAACCGAAATTTTTTTTAGAAAAATTATATATTTTTTTTCCGAAAATCATTTTTTTTCGAAAAATTATTTTTTTTAGGAAACTAATTTTTTTTGGAAAATAAATTTTTTTTTCAAAAATAATTTTTCTAAAAAAGTTTTTTTTTTTCTAAAAATTTGTTTCCTAAAAAAATTAATTTTTACATAAAAATATTTTTTTTTCCGAAAATAATTTTTTTAGAAATTTTTTTCCCCGAAATTAATTTATTTTTCTAAAAAAAATCTTTTTCTGAAAATAATTTTTTTATAAAAATAAATTTTACTAAAAAAAATTTTTTTTAGAAAAATTAATTTCGAAAAAAATTATTTTCCGAAAAAAAAAATATTTCTAAAAAAAATTTTATTTTTCTAAAAAAAATTTTTCGGAAAAAATATTTTTTTTAAATAAAATTCGGAAATTAATTTTTTTTTTTTTTAAAATATTAACTTCGAAAAAAAATTATTTATTTAAAAAAAAAATTAATTTAGAAAAAAAATATGATTTGGAAGTTAGACGCAATTTAGTTTAACGAGAGAGACCATTTATGTAATTTGTGGGTGTAGGGGTACTTGTGGAAGAAAAAAAAAAAAAAAAAAAAAAAACCTGCTGACGTTTCGAAAACCGGTTGACCAGGTCAATTCATGCGTTTTTAGAGAGATTTTCGTGAGTTTAGATAAAAATTTGAGAAGTTTTTTAGTTCACTACGTAAAACCGGTTTTCACGTATAGTTGCGTACGTTTTTTAACAATTAATACACACACCCAACCTTAGCTCTTGATACCACTTGTTGAGAAAAGTGACACCGGATTGAAGCAAACCCACAACTAAAATAAGAAAATATAATAAAAGATGACACGGATTTTACGTGGAAAACCCCAATAGGGTAAAAACCACGGGCAAGGAAAGATACGTTTCACTATGATGAAAATTAATAGTTACACATTCTCTCTAACTACAAGGATAAACACTTATATCTCTTGTATTAGGAGATATCACACAAACTCTCTAATAGACTCAAATACTAGGAGAAAGAAGGAGACCAAGAACACACAACTATGTGTGTTGCTTTTGGAATGGGATGAAGAATGAAGCACATCTCATTGCCTTTTATAGGCAAA
Source organism: Artemisia tridentata subsp. tridentata (assembly GCA_021014915.2). Lineage (NCBI taxonomy): Eukaryota > Viridiplantae > Streptophyta > Magnoliopsida > Asterales > Asteraceae > Artemisia > Artemisia tridentata. The sequence continues at coordinate 22,295,033 of CP139505.1, forward strand.
ATTGAACAACTTGGCATCATTTCCCACCATCCAAAACAAGAGGCATCAAATTGTCCACGTTGCACAAAACAAATTCATAAGGTAGATACGATGTATCTATGTTAACATTTATGGTATCAGAGTGTTGGATAATTCGATCATGTCTAATATGCGACAAAAAGAAAAGTTAGGTTCAAGATTTGAGTGTGCCAATTGACCATTGTCTAAGTCATACTGCATTCATAATTGCGTACGAATGATGCTCAAAGGATACGGACGTACTTGACTTCTGCTTCAAGTATGTCCGCTGGCTAGCTAGAGTTCAATTACAGAGCCAAAAGAGCAAATTGTCAATTTTCTTAACATAATGAATTGACAAACTAAATGCTTTTGGTACAATTATTTTGACTTTAGGCTAACATATACAAAACTATAATTATCATTCTTTATCATGAAGGCATGAAGAGTTAAGTTAGTGGTAGTTAATGAGTTCCCTTTTCGGAAAAGCTAGAAAAATAAAACAATAGTCAATAGAAAACGAATTATTAATGTTTAAAAGTTGATATAGTGCCAAAAATATCTTAGACATCATAATGCCAAAAAGTTGATATAGTGTTGTATAAATACAAGGTTGATTATAGTGTAGCATACATCTCCAACCACAAGGACAAGCTTAATTTACTTTGCTGCTATATATATATCTGCCTTCTGGCGTTATCGGCTCCCATTGACACCATGGCTTCTCCACGTGCCACCGTTGATATGGAGATACCAGTGAAATGGTCTGGTAGTGCCAAGAACCATGGGGTGCTTGATGCGGTCTTGAGGACGTTGGTTTGTGTAACTGGTTTGGCTGCTATTATTGTTATCGTCACTTCAAAACAAAGCAGAATGCTTCCTGTTTCGCCCACCATGGTTATTAACATTGATGCAAAGTACAATCAGTCCCCAGCTTACATGTAAGTAATTAACACAATTTTTTTTACCCCCTTATGAGTTAAACTATATATCGGGGGTAAACAGATGAAGTTTCCTTGCTCTGGTTACTTAGGGAGGGCGAGTCTTTAACTCTGATTTATGTGGCCTAACCAGGGTATCTCCGTGACTGTTTCCGATCCTTTCCCTGCGAGTATATAAATTACTCCGTATCTTTTAACAACAAATACTCACAAAATGAACACATGCACATGCACATGCACTAATGCATGTGTTGAGACTTGAACCAACAACCTATATTTCCATGGGGATATAGTCATATAGCCACCTTTGGTATCATTATGCCAAAGACCTATGCGTTTAGTATATAATAATATTGTTAACTTTGTGATGCAGATACTATGTGTCAGCACTCACTGTGGCATGCTTCTACAGCATCATCACTGCCACTTCATCAATTTTAGCACTGAAGAAGATAGGAGGAAGCTCCGAAAAGCTGCAGTCTCGTTTCGCTATGCTAGATACTGTAAGCTCTTGTTCCATACTAAATTCTTTATAAGAAGATTCAGAGTCAAAGGGGGTGTTCGGGATTGCTTCTTAAAACTTATGATATGCTTATTAAACTGCTTCTCTTATTATGTCATGGTGAAACAATAAACAGCTTTTAATAATCAAGTTAAGGGTTGCGCGCTTACTAAATTTCTTATCTAATCATGAATGGCAGCTGTTGTTGGCTATCGTATCTTCAGCACTAGGAGCAGCATTTGGAGTAGCATACATAGGACTCAAAGGAAACCACTATTCAAGATGGAGGAAGATCTGCAATACGCATGGTATCTACTGTCATCACATAGCAGGCAGTCTCACTATGGGATTCATATGTTCTACAACACTTCTGTTGCTGGTCTTACTCTCTTTTTACACGCTTACGAAGAAAATCGTGAAGCGATAATCATCACCCGGCCAGAAGCTTACTTTCAACGTACCAGTTTGTTGTTATTTCACTATTTAAAATTTGAATGTATGCAAGTGTTAATGGACTTTTTTAAAGTTCACTGTAATTTCAATATATTTTGATAAGTACATTACTTTTTATAGCCTGTATCATATAAATTTTCATGAACTGACACTTGTGTAAAAAAGAGTTCGCAATGCAAACTTGTTAGGCCTAATACTTATATATAGCCCAGTCATATATTGCAAGCCCGTTAGTTAATAAGGCTATTCAAACTAGAGCCCATGTAACCATAAAGCCCATAAGTTTTCATATCATATATGCTTTTGTATATGTTTACTAGACGATTACTCGCACAGCGACGATAGTTTATGGTAGCGTCAATTTGTATATGCAAGTTTCTTTATGTACATATGGGTGTAGTGTTTGTAAAAATAAAGAAATTTAACCATAAGGGATGATCCAGCAGTAAGAGTACCAGCCTTACAAAGAGGAGGTCAAGGGTTCGAATCCAACGAGGAGAAAATTAATCCCTTGTGGCCACGGTGGTTCACCTGCACCGACTTCGGGCTATGCAAAAGGATTGTCGCCGTGGGATTAGTCGGCTCGTAATGTCGAGTCGGAAACCCATGTTAAAAAAAGAAAATAAATAAATAAAGTTAGTGGTTTAAATTGTAATTAAGTATTTTTGTTAATATTTAATCGATTTCTATTGTCTTTTATAAATAAGGTATTTTAGTCTAATAAGATCACTCATTTTTTAAGTTCTTGAGTTTTAAGGAAATGTGTTTTCTCTTTATATCTTTATATGTAGTATAGATATGTCGTAATTGCATATATGACCATACAGAATATAGTTAGCGTATTTGAATGTATGCAGTATGCGTGCGCCAAAGCCAAAGCATGTCGAATGTTGCATGGTCATTTATAATCTCATTTATATATACTAGCAAAAAGTAAATATAAAAACTACTCTAGCTAATCCAGTGGTGAGCCAAGTAAATGGATGAAGTTTTTGACTGTTCGAGTTATTCAAAGAAGATGAGTCTTTTAACTCAGATTTATATACCTTTCGAACCCTTTCCGAAAAAGGTTCAAAACTAAGACCACTCGTGAAGATATAAGAATGTCTGATCACTAGAACATCTTGGTGTTGTTTATACATAGATATATAATTTCTTGAACAAAACGAATTAACTTAAGGCATTCAAGTAACTAGCTAGTTATGATTTCAAATAATATGTTCTCAAATAGTGCAAGACGTGTGAAATCAGTGTGAGGTAAAAAACAAACGAGGGGTGGAAACAACCACTTTGCAATGGGCTGAGGTATTCATTTCAACAATGATTGGTGCATGGAATTATAAATTTATTTCCGTTACCCATCTACTTAGAAAAACGAACAAAAAAACAACGAAAAATATGAAAAGTGATGTTGAAACTTGCATATATTGACACAAACATATAATATCAAATTATTCGTACGATTCTCTTGCTAAAGAGTAGCTTTAGGCTTGTATAAATAATATAATCTATCATAAACTTAAATCACGTACACATTGTTAGTTAAACAACAAATATTTTAGTTTCTTAGCATCTACTCCGTATATTCTTTGGCCATGGCACCCATTGACACTAAACCTCCTTCACATGCGGCCTACGATATGGAGACAACGATGAAGTGGTCCGAACCACAAAAAGATGGCGTCAAGAACCACGGGGTAATTGATGCAAGTTTGAGAGCGGTTTTGTTTGCAGCCACAAATGTAGCGATCATCGCTATGGTCACTTCTAAAGAAACCAAGATGATACCCATTTCGCCCACTATGAAAGTACCGTTGGATGCAAGTTTCGATCAGTCCCCAGCTTACATGTAAGTAACACTAATATAATTGTCATTTCACATCCATTAAGTAATATGATATCATTTTAGAGAAATAATTGAGAGACAATGCCTAAACCTGAATATCATTTTACTTATTAGTTTAATAAAATGCCTCATAATCATAAGCCAACGAGCTAATGCCACGTAGTCAGGCTCAACTTAAATATTTCATGAGTTTAAGCGTTCGAATCATTTCTCATATTTCTAGCGGCAGATACTTATACCAACTGTCCTTCTTGGGACTTGAACGGTTGAACCCACAATGTACATTTTGGTTTCTGGAATAAAAACTTAAAAGTTTTTTTTTTTTTTTTTTTTCTTATCTTTCTTTCTTTCTTTTTATGATACAGATACTATGTATCAGCACTCTCGGTTGCTTGCTTATATAGCATCATCACTTGCGTGTCATCAGTTTTAGCACTCATGAAGAAAGGAGGAAACGTCATGAAGCTGCAGTTTTATCTCGAGATACTAGATTCTGTAAGCTCTTGTACCCTGCTATAATATCATCGACCATAACCATTACGTACTTTGTTAGGACCTCAATTTTCTAGGCCCTCGTCGATCATAACTATAACTCCAATAAAGAAATTAGACTAATGCACTTTTCACATATTTCAAAACTTTTTGTGTTTAAGAAGGTCTACTTGTGATCATTATAGTATAAGACCACTAAGATTCACGAAACAGTCCTTATAGAAATGTGTTATCAGTCTACTACTGAGTCACTATATGCATTCAATATATCCAAGTTCATTCAAGCAAGTCCCAACTGTGACGAAAACCAACAAATGAACTTACAACTACCATTTTTGGTGTGTGCAGCTGTTTTTTGGTATTGTGGCTTCGGCCACTGGAGCAGCAGCAGCGGTTGGATACATAGCAATCAAAGGGAACTCTCATTCAAGATGGAACAAGTTCTGCAATATATATCGTTCCTTCTGTCATCAGATGGAAGTCTCGGTCTTTATGTCCCTCATATCCACCTTAGCACTTTTATTGCTCGTTTGTCATTCCTTTTACAGGAATAAAATCGTGAAGAAGTAGTTGGCCAAGCACGAACTGATCCAATAAGTTTATTTCAATGTACCATTATATTTCCATATTTGTGTTGGAATGTATTTGAAACTTTTGATAATGGATTGTTTTTTCCCTTAAATCTACAAGAAAAATGTTAATCAAATAATATATTGCGACTTTATGTCAGTTGTTAATGTATGCACCAAATTCGATGAAGATGGCGGATTAGTGATAAATAACTAAAATTAGCGATAAAACGCTAATTGCTTCTAACTAAATCATAGTAGTTTAAGAAAATGTATACCTATGGAAGACTAGTGGTTTTGCTATATTTCTCAAAACTATGATTTTATCTAAAAATATTCAAAGCATGCCATAGATAACAAAGTTTGAAGTTTGTCTAAATAGTTCATATCATCCGGTGTGGTATGATGAAGTAAAACCTCGTACGTAGAACGATTAACAATATATAGACGCTATATTATTACCTACATGAGAGTGACAATGATTATTAACGTTCCATAAAAGGATTATTACAAGTATTTATTGTGTTCTGTTCACAAGTATGCATACTCGGGACACATATATAGATTCCAAGTTAACAACTAGTATAAGGGGGTGACTTAGTTTACTGATTCAGCACCAGGGCCATTTAGCATCTATCCATCTAAACCAACGACCGTTCTTTTCCTTAGACGGAAACCTATGATCGAAAGTAGTGAATCCCTAAAGAGGTAATTACCAAAGTAGTAGTTGAAAAAAAACATGGTCCATTTAATAGTCACTCTCAACACCTCTTTCCCATTTTGGTCACGCTCGACTGCTCGACCGCTCGACTCCACTAGAATCTTGACATGTGTCATTCCAAAGGTACTTTCATATCTTTAGAGAATCTTTGTTACTATTTACCTTTTTAAAAGTCAATGCTCGACCGACGGTGCTCGACTTGAAACTGCCCGACTGACGGCGTACTTTTTGAAAAGTATCTTTCCAAAAGATTTGATTTGTACTTTCAGTCAGTCCTTTTTTGTACTTTTTTTTTTTTTTTTTTTTTTTTTTTTTTTTTTTTTTTTTTTTTTTTTTTTTTTGCTGCAAACACAAAAAAAACACACTACACTACACTAATTTGATCCAAAAACACACACTAACTGTTTCGGTAAATAAAATTCAAAAATTTTACAGTACATCTTTCAAGAACACACACCAACACACACTAAACACTGTTTCAAGAACATCAAACCCTCTTTCAAGAACACAAAGCATCAAATCCTCTATTATTCCAATCAAAGATATGGCTGATAGATAAGTAAGTAAAATGTGCGATTTGCACAGTAACCCACACTTTTTTTTTTTTTGTATAAGCCCTTTTGTTTGCTATTTTTTGTTTTGATTGATAGATCATTGTGGTTATTTTAATGTCATGTCTGATTATTTTAAGTGCTTATTTTAGGCTTATTTTTGGTTTGCATTGTCTGCATTGTATTGTTAATAGCATAAGGAGGTAGGTTGCAACCTTTATGTTGTTAACATACCTGGAATAAACAATTGTTGAAGGTGCCAAATCACCTGGGCCGTTAAGTCTGATTATTTTAAGTGCTTATTTTAGGCATTTGTGGTTAGGGTTTGCTCTAGCCTCTAGGCATTTAAGTGCTTATTTTAGGCCAAATCACCTGGGCCTTTAAGTTTGAAAATTGTCCAAGTGTTAACCTGCTGCCAGTATACTTCAACCTGCTGCTGAGTCTGTCGTGTCGAGTCTGAAGATTTGACTAAGTGAATCTTCAACCTGCTGAGTCTGTATGTAACCTGCTGCTTATTTTAGGCATTTGTGGTTAGGGTTTGGTCTAGGCATTTAAGTGATTATTTTAGGCCAAATCACCTGGGCCGTTAAGTGAAAATTGTCCAAGTGTTAACCTGCTGCCAGTACACTTCAAGCTGCTGCTAGTGTATGTAACCTGCTGCTGAGACTGTAGACTAGAGTCTGAAGATTTGACTAAGTGAATCTTCAACCCGCTGAGTCTGTATGTAACCTGCTGCTTATTTTAGGCATTTGCAGTTAGGTTTTGCTCTAGGCATTTAAGTGCTTATTTTAGGCCAAATCACCTGGGCCGTTAAGTCTGAAAATTGTCCAAGTGTTAACCTGCTGCCAGTATACTTCAACCTGCTGCTAGTGTATGTAACCTGCTGCTGAGTCTGCTAGTATACTACAACCTGCTGCTAGGTTATGAATTATAGTCTATATTTGTTAAATGTTATGTTAATATCTCTTTGTAACATATGCTAATATTTCTTATGTTTTGTTTGTTATCCTGTGTAGTTGTATGCTGCGAAGGTGAGTACCAGAACTAAGTTGCACTACATAAAAAAGATAAGCCAAAAATTGAACTTCAATCCCGAGCGGCTTAACTTTTTTAAAAGCACTGTTTTTGGGCAATGGTTGAATATCAAAACATATGAGCATGACAACCATTTGCTTCATTATTTACTTCAACATCAACGCGATGTTGAAAACCCCGATATAAATACTCCCATGTATTTTGATATTTCGGGACACACTCTTGAATTTGGTCGGGAAGATATGTGCTTGGTGTTAGGTTTTCGTTTTGGTGATGTTTCTTTAGACCATTTAAAGAAACGCCAATCTGGTTTTGGTAAGCGTATGTTAAGTTTTCTTAAAGAGAGTCGTTCCGAGAAAATTAGTGCCATAAAGACTGAACACCTTGTTCGGATTCTTAATGATCAAGTTGAGTTTGATGAGCTTTCAAATGATGATGCTGTACGCCTTTGCCTGCTTCTATTCTTAGAGAATATTTTTATGGGCAAACAGGAAAGAAATGTAATCCCCAATGAGATACTGGTTTTGGTAGATGACTTTTATGCATGGAATGCATTTCCATGGGGCGAGTATATCTGGGTTGAGTTTCACAAGAAAGTTTATAATGCAGTTTCTAATGTTAGAGACCGTCACTTGACAGAAATTGCTTCCAAGGGCGATCGTTACACTGCAACATATACGTTGTGTGGATTTGCTTTCGCTTTGAAGGTTGGTACATTTCATAACTTAGGAATCATTAAAAATAATTTAATTCTGTATTGTAACTTGTAATTTTTATGCTAACGTTAATAATAAATTTTTCAGATTTGGCTTTTGGAAACCTACCACAATTCAAGAAATTGGTGGAATAAAGAAGACAATGTGATTCCTCGGGGTGTTGCTTGGGAGGATGTACATAGTTTTCAGAAGACTGATTATGATCTTCTTTTTCATACTACTCAATGTTTTCGCCTAGTACCGACAGGTTATAATATTATCTTTTAGACACATTGTTTATGATTTTAATGTTATTAAGAGCATATGGTCAGTTTATAAATACATTTTTTTACTTCAGAGACTGAGATGAATGAACTTTGGTGGAGATCAAGTGTAGACTATTTCCGGAGGTATAATACGAGGTTGTACATTGATACTACACCTAGTCCAGCCATTGCTACACGAGCAGCGAATATATCAGTTCGGCGGCCAAAGCTGACACCACGTAGAAGAAGTGGTTCGGCTGTTGGTCCAGATGTTCAAAGGAAGGTGGATCAATACATGCCATTTATGGGGGAAGACATGCCACCTACAGGAGCAATTACATCTCAAATGGCTAACATGCAAATGCAAATTAATGAATTACGTAATTATGTAAAGCATTTTAAGCCTGATGAGGTTATCCCCATTCCCACTCGTCATGAAGATTTTCCACCTCGTGCAACAGTTTCAGCCCAAATGGCTCATATGCAAGATCAAATTAATGAACTTCATAATTATATCAAGAATTTGGTGCCTGGCGGGGTTAATCAGAAGAATGGTGGTCAATCCGACACTGCACGAGCTTTTGTTGAAAAGGTTATATTACTAACAATCCTTTTAACCTGTTTTTTATATTTAGTTTTGCTTCTAGCGATTATACAGATGAATTATGAACCGCCATATCATTGAATCACGAAAGGCATATACAGATAAAAACTTAACCTAAACTACTTTAGTTCATTACTAGGCTAGTATTTATGACACTAGTGTTGCATTTAATAACTTCACCTAAACAACTTTAGTTCATTACTACACTGCTGCCTACCACACTACTTTAGTTTATAAATAGACAACTCTCCCAAGCTGTAAAATCATTCATAACTTCACTTCTAACTTGCCTTCTTTATCAAAAATGTCTGACAACATACCGTTTGAAATTCAAATGGAAATCATTACTAAACTTCCTGTACATGCCTTACTTCAGTTTAGAACTGTTTCAAAGACATGGAAGACTTTCATCGACAACTCCAACTTCCATGTCGGTTTCGGTGTTCGCCCGACTCTGCCTTGTTGTTTGCTTATAATGTATAAGCAAGGTTTTGTTGAGTCAAAATGTATGTGTTTTGTTGATAATAATGTCAATGTGTCACAACAACTTTTTGTATTTCCAAGTCTTCCTAAAGTTTTTTGTAGTACACGTTTAAGATTTCTGAATCTTGTGCCAATTGGTACCTCTCATGGTTTGTGGTGTTTTTCTGATTCTTTTAAGATGGCTGTTCTTTGGAACCCATCCATAAGAAAATCAGTTGCTATACGAATCCCTCGTCTGTCAAGTCAATCTTTTATTTCTCATAAAGTTGCTGTGGGTTTTGGTGTTAATCCACACACTTTTGACCCTGCAATTTTGAGGATTTCATATCCGGTTCATGGACACGGATCGTGGAATGTTTCAGTATTTATATTGAGCTCCCGGCGCTGGAAGAAGTTAGAAAATGAACATCTGCCTCGTCAATCAATCCGACTTAAACGGTCAAGTCAGGTGGTATTAGGTAGTTTTATTTTTTGGGCGGCTTCTGAAAGGATATTTGGTTCTGATGGGGTTTCTTCTCAAAAATGTTATATGCTTGTCGCTTTTGATTTGGTTAACCACAACTTCTCGGTATTAGATATACCTGAGAGTTTAAGAGATCGGATTCCTGTACCTTTCTATATTTCAAAGCTAGGAGAGTCTCTTGTTATTTATGGAAACATTATATGAGATCAATGGCACACGTTCTGTTTATGGCAGATAAACTTGGATGGTTGTAACAAAATAAAATCATTTAAAACACTATTTAACATTTTCACTCCTCATTTATTAAAAATAATTGGATTTACGAATAGCGGGGATCCAATTTTTGAATCTGATCAGCCCTACCAAATGGATCACACTCTTGAAGTTTTCCATGTTCGGTCACAAGAGTTTATTAATCTTCGTGTTGAAGCAGATGCAGGGTCCTTCTTCATGAGCCCCTACAACGAATCATTACTTCTGCTTACTCATCCAGATTGTTCAATATATTAATTTGTATCTTATGTAGGTTTGTTAGATAAACTGTTATGTATAATAGATATGTTTATTTATTCAGTTCACCGCAATTACTGAACCAATTATTTAACGCAAGTATTTATATTTTTTCAGACCGGTATTGACAATGACGATAATATGGATGTAGATAATGATTCAAAGGTTTGTTCTTTACAATAGTATATGTACCAAACAATGTTTTACATGTGTTGATATCTTTGATTAATATATATATTTTTTTAGCCAACTGGAATTGATGCTGTGGATGTTGGTGCTTCTCACAATATGAAGGTGCAAGAAGATATCTTCAATTGTTTTGGTAACGATTTATATACACAAGATGTGCAAGAAGTAATGAAAGACCTTTTTGATGGTCAGGTAATATATGCAAGTTATATTGTTTTTTTATGAGATAATACATTCAAAATTTGGCCTGTTTACACGTGTATTTTATTAGGATGATAATGTTTGTGACTTTGAGAAAGATGTGGAAGTGAAGGGCGTGCTGAGTGAAGAAAAAAAGTTACAGTCTCCTAATATGGTAAATATACGTTAAACATGTATACTCACATATTATGTGTAACATGTATACTCACAAAAAAGTTACAGGTTTATACTTGTTTTGGAGTTGAGCAAGATGTGAAGTTGAAGGGCGTGATGAGTGAGGACAACAACCCACAGGGCGTGAAGAGTGGGGATTGTGGTGTTTGGGTCTGTATATTTATGTACCGGTTGTCTCGTAACCTGTCATTGAAGGTCAAGGATCCGGTTCAAGCTGCTTTGGCTTATCGTGAGAATATGGCCGATTATTACTGGAAATACAAGATTCCAACTCCTAAGTCAAACATGTCTTGAAGTTTACATGCTTACATTAAGATAAGGATAGATAGGCTAGAAGGGATGGTGTCACATATAGGATTGGCCGACCAGGCAAAAATGGAGGGCTCACTGATGTATGTTGGGTGTATATTTGGAAAAGATGTCTTGAATTGGTTGGGGTGTAGAGATACTGATGCAGGACTAATTGAAGTTTACATGCTTACATTAAGATAAGGATAGATAGGCTAGAAGGGATGGTGTCACATATAGGAGTGGCCGACAAGGCAAAAATGGAGGGCTCACTGATTGATGTATGTTGGGTGTATATTTGGAAAAGATGTCTTGAATTGGTTGGGGTGTAGAGATACTGATGCAGGACTAATTGAATTATCAAAAGGGTGCAGGAAATTTCAAACGTTGGTATTTAGTTGTTTGTGTAAAAAATTTGGCTTTAAAAACATTAATATTTGATCAAGGGCCTACTTGACTGCTTTGGTATTACTTAACCTTAACATCTTATTTGGATAGCTTATTTTAGTTTATGCTTATTTTATAAATTGGCTGAGGACATACAAAAAAGTGCTCGACTGCTCGACTACTCGACTACTCACACAAAAAACATGAATGCTTATTTTAGTTTATTCTTATTTTATAAATTGGCTGAGGAAACTCATACAAAAAAGTGCTCGACTGCTCGACTGCTCGACTACTCGACTACTCACACAAAAAACATGAATGCTTATTAGTTTATGCTTATTTTATAAATTGGCTGAGGACATACAAAAAAGTGCTCGACTGCTCGACTACTCGACTACTCGACTTTAATTTTTAATGTGGTATTCTTATTTATTTTTTTAGTAAATTACCAAACTCACACAAAAAAGTGCTCGACTGCTCGACTACTCGACTACTCGACTTTAATTTTTAATGTGGTATTCTTATTTATTTTTTTAGTAAATTACCAAACTCACACAAAAAAGTGCTCGACTGCTCGACTGCTCGACTACTCGACTACTCGACTTTAATTTTTAATGTGGTATTCTTATTTATTTTTTTAGTAAATTACCAAACTCACACAAAAAAGTGCTCGACTGCTCGACTGCTCGACTACTCGACTACTCGACTTTAATTTTTAATGTGGTATTCTTATTTATTTTTTTAGTAAATTACCAAACTCACACAAAAAAGTGTTCGACTGCTCGACTACTCGACTTTAATTTTTAATGTGGTATTCTTATTTATTTTTTTAGTAAATTACCAAACTCACACAAAAAAGTGCTCGACTGCTCGACTACTCGACTACTCGACTTTAATTTTTAATGTGGTATTCTTATTTATTTATTTAGTAAATTACCAAACTCACACAAAAAAGTGCTCGACTGCTCGACTGCTCGACTTTAATTTTTAATGTGGTATTCTTATTTTTTTTTTTAGTAAATTACCAAACTCACACAAAAAAGTGCTCGACTGCTCGACTGCTCGACTACTCGACTACTCGACTTTAATTTTTAATGTGGTATTCTTATTTATTTTTTTAGTAAATTACCAAACTCACACAAAAAAGTGCTCGACTGCTCGACTGCTCGACTGCTCGATTACTCGACTACTCGACTGCTCGACTTTAGATTTGCTCGATTTATAAAGCATAAAATAAAATAAGATCTAATATCTAAAAGCAAGCCTTTTTAATAGGCTCTAATATCGACTTTTAGTTTTTTAGCTATATTTTTTAAATGCTTTTTAATTGCATTTTAGTTTATGCTTTATAAACGTGGTGATTGCTCGACTGATCGACTGCTCGACTCGACTTGCTCGACTGCTCGACTGGTGGTTGGGGAGATGGTAGGGTTTACATTTAAAGCTTTGGTACGATGATAACTATAAATACAACATTATAACATATGGAATTCACAAACTAAACTTGAAAATGAATTCACCACCAAACTGGGAAGAATTACTCGATGTAGACGACTCCGATCTCCGACTATCCGCCACCACCCAAAACATATTACCAAACTGGGAAGAATTAATCGATGTAGACGACTCCGATCTCCGACTATCCGCCCCCACACAAAACATATTTTCATACGGAAACCCTGAAGTTGAAAATTGTGATGAAAGGCCGGTAAGTATAGTTCAATCGGCTAATATCCATAAAAGTGCGGATATTCCGGTAGGTGTGGCTGATTGGGTAATGACACAGGAGTACATTCGGAAAGTAGTGGCTGATGTGGGTGAGGATTCCGATTTTAACAGTGGGCCAGGGGTTAGGGCCGTTGAGTATGTGAAACCAAATGGCGGTATCATGATCGGTTGTTTTGCCGACATTAAAAAATTTTGCAAGAAAGGGAAACTTGAAAATGTTGTTGCCATAATCAAGTCTTGTACTCCAAATGTGTTGGGTGATCTCACGGTATCATTGAAAGACGTTTCAGGTTTAATTTCAGGTACAATACATCACAAAGTGCTTAAGGATGAGAGGTTTGAAAAGGAGATTACCGTCGGAGCTGTTTTGGTACTTCATAACGTTTCTGTTTTTTCTCCCAAACAATCTGGCAATCACTATCTTAACATTACAATAAGAAATGTGGTTAAGGTCTTCCCCAAGGATACGGTTCCTAACGATGTAACTGGTGTTGGTGGTAGTCAATTGTAATCAATTTTTAATTATAAGTAATGTAACTTTTCTATTTTAATCTAGTTTTTTAATGCAAGTTATGTTGTTAGATGCGATGCGATTATTGACCAATTAAACAATATAAAACGACTAAAGTAGACAAATTTTCTCCCAAACAATACAAGCCGAAAATCAGTAAACACATTTGAATACTAGTAGACATGAAGATTTCCAACCGATTCTAACAGCTCATTTAGCAATGCACCTGACATACATGCGTGGTTTTCTGGATTCATTGCCAATTCGAGTTTTATCTCCAACATCTTTATTCTTGTCTCCAGCATGTTTATTTGTAGATCTTTTAACTTGCAGCTGGAACATTCTGTTGAAGTTCCCGTTTCATAACAATTGGGTTGCTGTGAAGGACCCGGAGATGAATTAGAACAACTTAAGTTGTGCTTGCTATCAAATTCATCCTTCCATATAAAATATTTACATCCATAATCTTTTATTGCGGGCTGTTACATATTAAGAAATGGTTATGAAATAAATTTTTAACAACTAATTTACATATACGTGAAACATAAGATTGCTAACCTTTGAACGAGGACATGAGTAGAAAAGTTTACCATAGCTATGCGCCTTATGTGATTTTCGTACCACTATTTTGCCACCTCTACATCGACACATTGGAAGATCCATACGAATTTCTAATTTTTCCAGCTGTTAAGAATTTGGTGGGAATGTCACAAGTATCTACATTATAATGGGGTGGTGTTTGTTAGGTGAAAAATTAAATGTGAGTTAGTATAAGTATTTATTAAAATCACCAACCCCATATTAATTAATATCTAAAGTTAACATTTATTACATCCATCTCCCCAACCAACAGTCGAACAGTCGAGCATGAGACACTTATCAAAATACGTGACGGTGCTCGACTTGCAACTGCTCGACCGGCCCTATATTATAGTATTTATTAAAAGATCTTTACAAAATCTAACATTTATTATAGTATTTATTAAAAGATCTTTACAAAATCTAACATTTATTCTAGTATTTATTAAATCCATCTCCCCAACTACATGTCGAGCATGGGACACTTGTCAAAATATGTGATGGTGCTCGACTGATCGACTGCTCGACTATGGATATATTTACTGATGATAAAACAAAAAAAAATGTGAGTTATATGAACTGTATGGAATAATATACTATTCGAAGTTATAGTCACATATCCATCCTAAAAAAATGAGTCTTGAGAGCACTAAATTTCGTGTGTATCTTGTTTTTGAAGATGGCAGTAGTTATGGTGTTTCACTAAGCAGAGATATTAGATACGCTGGTTTAGTATCATTTGTGAAGAAAAAGTTCAAAATTAGCAAAGTACACGATTTAGGATTTTGTTACAAAATGCCGCACGGTCCGGTCCACATGGTTGATGATGATGATGTTGAATTTTTCGTTAATGAAATTTGTAAACCGAAGGCTTCAATACCTAAACTTTCAATTAAAATGATGGTCAAGACCTCAAAGGTAAATACATCTTCTAACTCATCAAATTTCGATCTTAATGATTCTTTATTTCCAAATGAATTTGAACCTCAAAGTTTTTACAATGATTCGAAATTACCAAAAAATGAAATTTTTGAAAATGAAAATTACAACGATGTTAATATCTATAATAATGAACCGAAAAATGAAAATTTCGAAAATTTTGGGGGCACATCTTCTTCAAACGATGAATTTGTGCCTAAATGGCTAACAACCAATACATTCCAATATATGCCTACTCCACCCGATCCACCAAGCCATGAAATTAAGATCCCGAATACCCAAAAATACAACAACAAAAGCTCTATTATCCTCAAAGAGGGTGATGTATTTGAAAATAAAGAGTTGTGCGCTTTTGAAATTGGTAAAAAGTCTCTTTTAGAGGGATTTGAATTTAAGCCTAGAAAATCGGATAAGTTTAGGTACGATGTAATTTGTGTGCATGATGGGTGCAAATGGAAGATATTGTCTTCTATGAACAAAAATGGTCTTAGATGGAGTATAGGAACAGTTCACAATGTTCACACTTGTCCGAGAACACGTATTTATCCTAATCACCGTAATGCTACCAAAAAACTTTTGGGACGTTTACTCGTACCCAAGTTGAAAGATAGCAGTCAGATCTATACCCCAAAGGACATAATTGAAGATATTGGTCAACAATATAAAATTGACATATCTTACAAGAAAGCATGGGGTGGGAAAAACAAAGCTTTGGATTTGATCAATGGTTCCCCAGAGGAATCGTTTGAGCAGTTACCATATTATTGTCATAATTTAAAGATGAAAAATGAAGGTACGGTAACACATATTGATACAGATGATGGAGGACACTTTAAAATGTGTTTTATAGGCTTTGGTTTTGCGGTATGTTTTTGTATATTGTTTATTCATTAAATCTGTTAATTTTTTTATTTTACTTTTTGTATTTATTTTTTATAATATCATTGTGTAAATTATAGTTTGTAAATAAAACAGATTCGGAGTTTCTTACAGTATATGAGGCCATTGATAATAATTGATGGAGCGCATCTTAAAGGGAAGTACCTTGGGACAAATCTGGTTGTCGCCGGTATGGATGGTAACAATCAGATTATACCTATTGCTATCGGTGTTTGTCAAGGTGAGACATGGGAGGCATGGACATGGTTTTTGTCCAAATTGAAAGAATGCATAGGGGAACGACCAGGTTTGGCTATCATATCGGATAGACATTATGCAATTGGACAAGCGTGTAACACGGTCTTCCCAAATTCATTTCATGGGTATTGTTGTAGACATCTAATGATGAATTGCCGTTTAAATGGCAGTAGAAAGCTAAAGGCGTTATATTGGAAAACATGCAAAGCTTACACCCAGGAAGAATTTCATATATCGATTTCTGAGCTTCAAAGACGTAGACCGGCTGCTTATGACAAACTTTATGAAGCTGGGTTTGAGAAATGGTCACGGGCATATTGCACTGGTAATCGGTACAACTACATGACTTCAAACAGCGCAGAGTCGATAAATTCATTAACAAGGCATGTCAGAAAAGTACCTATAACAATGCTTATTGAGTGGTACGGAGAGCTTTTACAAAGGTGGTATTGTGACAAGCGATACAAATATAAAAGGTAATGAACTTCTTCTTTTTATTGATTTTTTTTTTTTTGTTTCTTTCTTAGACAATATAACATTGTGTATAATATTTGTTTTGGTTGTTATACATATAATGTCTACATAATGGTTATTTCTGCATTGTGTATAATGTCTACATAATGGTTTTTATATATATAGTGTATACATATAATGTCTACATAATGGTTGTTTTTATACATATAAGAACTAATTATTTATTTTATTTTTTAAAAATGATTTCAGATGCAGCCGATGGTGAACTTAGCGATTGGGCTGCTGCGAAAGTACAGGATAGAATGTACAAGAGCCTCAACTGGAATGTGTATGGTATTGAAACGTTTAAACTCTACATGGTCACCAACCCTATAAGACAACATACCGTGAATCTAGAGTATTTTTCATGTACTTGTTGTAAGTGGCAACTTTCCGGCCTACCATGCGGTCATGCGATAGCGGTTGCTAGATTTCTTGGATACTCGGATTGTAATCACTTGGCTTTTGATTGGTTTAAGAAAACAAAATTGCAAGGTACATACCAAGAATTGGTTTATCCTATAGGAGACATGTCAAGTTGGGAGCTTCCTAATGGCTTACAAGTTGTGAAGCCACCAGCCATGGTGGTGCGTCAATCTGGAAGACCCAAAAACAAAAATCGTGTTAGATCTCAAGGAGAAGAACCAAATCCGGTAAGATGCTCAAGGTGCCAATCCATTGGACACAGGCGAACTGCATGCAGGGAACCATTCCCAAAGAAAAAGAAAGCAAACATAAATAATGTAAGTGACTAGTATATGTATTGAAAAAAAATTGTTTTCCTTGGTCGATTAAGAATTAAATCTCACAAACGTTTAAACTTGTTAGGGAAATGTATCTAACATGTGAAGCTCAGGTAGCCAAGGAGCCTCTATGCAGGATGAAATGGTGTATAGCTATGATCATATAAACTTGGCTGACCCGTAATGAAGAGTTTTCATTGAAGAATGGATGTTTAGACATGTTGCTACTTTAATGGGGTTGGAAGGTTCCAATTCTCTTAAGGTTTAGATGCTTTTGGTATTTGTTTATGTTGAATGGATATTGTGGAATTATGAACTCTATCATCTAATGGAATTATTGTGAAATTTGTATTTGCCAATGCCAACTAAACTGCTGTTAAGTATAACTAGATTTTTATGAAATTTGTTTGTGAAGATGGTTAGATGGATTTGCATCTTTGAAGAGAGTACTTGTGTTAAAACACAAAAATAATAATAAAATATATATATATATATATATATATATATATATATATATATATATATATATATATATATATATATATATATATATATATATATATATATATATATATATATATATATATATATATATATATATATATATATGTTGTTTTTGTTTTAATTTTTTTTTTTTGGAATATTCAAAGGAAGATGCAGATTTCATGAGCAAAGGGTGTTTTCAGAATTTGAAATTAAAGGGGTTTGACAAAGATCAACAGACTCTGCTGCTAATGCACAAGAAACTGCTGCTAGCCCAATGAAACTGCTGCTAGCCCTATGAAACTGCTGCTAGTGCTCTGCTGCTATTTTTAGAAGTTCGAGCACTCTGCTGCTTAGTTTGAAAGAACAGGGTCTATTTTGTAACTTTGGCGCCAAATCAACCCTAACGGTTATAAACGCCCAATTCACTCATCTCATTTTGTTGTGTGCGCCTAAATCAATTCCAAGTGATAACCTCTCGCAAATCATCAGATTCACAAGAACCCCAAACCAAAACCTAAGAACAATGGCAGAAAGATCATTTTCAACAGACCACAACAAAGTAGCATTTCTTCAAAAGGTTCCAGAGAGTGCAGGATTTACTGAAGCCATCGACTTTCTTAATGCTTCCTATATTAGGTATGCATTAACAGTTAATCCTACTATATTTGTTTCTCACATTCAAATGTTTTGGTCGACTGTTACGATTGAAACTAGAAATGGGAAAGAAAGATTAATAGCTGTAGTAGATCAAGAAAGAATAGTTATTACTGAATCATCTATAAGAAGAGTACTTCATCTTATAGATGATGGAGAAATAACTTGCCTTCCTAAAAATGCTATTTTTGAAGGACTTGCAAACATTGGATATGAGAGGAACAATGGAAAGTTTACATTTTTGAAAGGCCTTCTCTGTCCACAATGGAAATTCCTTATTCATACTCTTTTACATTGTTTAAGCCCTAAAACTACTAGTTGGAATGAATTTAGTGCAAGTCAAGCTTCTGCTTTGATTTGCCTAACTTCAGGCCAACCTTTTAATTTTTCGGCTTTCATATTTGAGGGGTTGAAAAAGCACATTTCCAGTGAAGTGTTAGCTTTTCCGAAATTTGTACAGCTTTTAATCAATAGCAAGGTAAAGGAACCTTTTAAACATAAGAGAATTGAACCAAATCCAGAACTTGAAAGTATAATGTTCTCTTTCCTTAGAAAGAATGGGAAGGGTTTTTCTGGAAGAATTACACCACCCACCCCATATATGCTAGAACTCATTGCCAATCAACCTATACACCCACCTGAACCATCTCACCAATCCCAACCAATTGATGATAACACTGAGGGTCCTCACCTTGGTGTTGATCAGGAACAAAATGAGGGTAACCCCAGCCACATGGCTCAAATGGGGGACTTAGATGCTCATCCTAGGGATGAGACTGAGTTTATTGTCAATGATGCACCTCTCGGACCAGTTAACACAGGTCGAAGTGCTGAGGCTAGTCTTGAACATTCTCCCAATGAATTGATGGATGACACTTTTGTACAAAATGCCAAATCCAATGAACCACCTATCGGGTCAGGTAATACATACCGAAGTGGGGAGGATAGCATTGAACTTATCAAAGAATTGACGGAAACATGTACAAAATTGTCAGCTGAGGTTCTAAGCCTTAAAAAGGAGGGTGTTAGTTTGAAGAAGCAACTACAGTTGGTCAAATCATCTCAAGGTGCACAGATCAGACAGTTAAGGCTTAGAGTTAGGCATCTTGAGGGGCTGCACAGGTCAAAAGTTTCAATGATCAAAAGGCTAAAGAAGGAAAAGGTTGCTGTTTCCAAACCTAATTTGGGGAAGGATGCTCCCAAACAGGGGATGAATGAAGATGATGTTGTGAAAGATTCAGGGGAGATAGAAATTGAAATGAATGAAAATGTTGATAATATTGCTGAGAATGAAGTGTTTGCTGGTGATGGTGCTAATAATGAAGATGTTGGTACTAGTGATGGTGCTAATAAGGAGGTTGAAGGTAATGACAACATGAATGAAGGTTTCAATGGAGCTGAGGATGATGATATGGATGAAGTTTTTGTGGTGAAGGACATAACTGGTAATGAAGTGTTTGCCGGTGATGGTGCTAATAATGAAGATGTTGTGAAAGATTCAGGGGAGATAGAAATTGAAATGAATGAAAATGTTGATAATATTGCTGAGAATGAAGTGTTTGCTGGTGATGGTGCTAATAATGAAGATGTTGGTACCAGTGATGGTGCTAATAAGGAGGTTGAAGGTAATGACAATTTTAATAGTAAACTCTCGCGCATGTTCAAGGTTATAAACTAGTGCATATAATAAAAATAATATAGTAATTAAAATATTATTTTTATGGTGAAGGTAATGACAACATGAATGAAGGTTTCAATGGAGCTGAGGATGATGATATGGATGAACATTTTGTGGTGAAGGACATAACTGGTAATGAAGTGTTTGCTGGTGATGGTGCTAATAATGAAGATGTTGGTACCAGTGATGGTGCTAATAAGGAGGTTGAAGGTAATGACAATTTTAATAGTAAACTCTCGCGCATGTTCAAGGTTATAAACTAGTGCATATAATAAAAATAATATAATAATTAAAATATTATTTTTATGGTGAAGGTAATGACTACATGAATGAAGGTTTCAATGGAGCTGAGGATGATGATAT
Source organism: Artemisia tridentata subsp. tridentata (assembly GCA_021014915.2). Classification (NCBI taxonomy): domain Eukaryota; kingdom Viridiplantae; phylum Streptophyta; class Magnoliopsida; order Asterales; family Asteraceae; genus Artemisia; species Artemisia tridentata. Next base: position 22,315,731 of record CP139505.1, read on the forward strand.
GGATGAAGATTTTGTGGTGAAGGACAGAACTGGTAATGAAGTTGTCTTAGAAGAAGGAAAAAGGTCTGATGTTGCTGCAATAGGGGTTGAAAGTGCTGAAAAAGAAGCACAGGTTGAGTCTGCTGCTAGTGCAGAGCAACCTGCTGCTAGTGAAAACCAACCTGCTGCTAATGTTTCTGAGACTGCTGCTAATGTTTCACAACCCACAAAACCAAAAGCCAAAGGTGTTGTGATAAGAGAATCTATTTCCACATTCAAACCATCACATACCTCCATTTCATCAACAGATGAAGGCAAAAGCATTCTAGTTGAGAAACCAAAAGAAAAATTTAAGATCATGACTGCTGTTGAAAAAAAACAAATAGAAGAAGGTGATGCAGAGTTTATAAAGAGTATGCAAGCTCAGTGGAATGCAGAAGATGATTTGAAAATACAAAAACAGATAGAAGAAGATAGGAGGGTGGCAATGGAAGAGCAAAAGCTGGAAAGGGATTTGTATACTGCTGAGGAACAAGCAGATGCAGTACAAGATTTGCTGGCAAATTTTAGAAGGCATCATAAGAAAAATGTGAATAAGAAGAAATTTTCAGCATATGAAGAGATCAAAGGAATGAAAGCCTTTTTGCACAATCAATGTCACTGGAAGTATGCCACTTTCAAAGGGATGAATAGAGATCAAATAAGGAAGGCATATTACACAGCTCATGCAAGGCTAAAGAAACCAGTTAATCCACTCACAGATGCAGAAATAAAAGAGTTCACAAGAAGGAAAGTGCCATCATATGCTTATATGGACCCAGACTACAAAAGGCCTAAAGTGTCTGAGGCTATGCAACAAAAAGTGGTGAAAGAAAAGGAGAATGTTGTGGAAAAAGTCTCTCAAGGTGAAGCTTCTGAAACTAATACAGAAAGGGTGGAAGCACTATGGGATGAAGTAGATGAACCAGAGGAGCAGCCTCAGTTAACAAGGAAGAAAAGTGTGGAAAAGAAAAGAAAGAGAACTGTTGAAGAAAGTGATTCTGAAGGTAGTTCTAAGAAGCAGCAAGAGCTTATCATTAAACATGCAACATAAATGTAAAGAAAAGGAAATAACATGAACTGAACTTATATTAATAACAATAAAAAGAGTACAAGGGTTTAATTTTAAGTCGTTACATTTAGAATGATGGGTATCCGAGTTATCCTACAGAAATACATAAAGATGGGTATCAAAGTTATCCCAGACACAAAACACAAAAGACTATCACCCATCAAATGAAATCTGAGCATAGAACTAGTCGCAAACACAAAACACTAAAGCCATCACCCATCAACCATACAAACTTGTTTTCGACCCATCACGGCATCACCCATACAAATGTCTACAAACAGGACAACTAAATGCTTATGAAAACAAGCACATAAAACAGTATTCAGGCAACATGGATCTTGTGCTTGTAATAAAAGCTAATCAGTCTCTCACGGTATGCCAATGCCGTCTGAACTGGATTATCCACATCCAAAAGTCTGCCATTCCCTAACCTGTACAAAGTAAAGTTTTAGTTAAGAGTATAGTTTTAAGGTAATAAAAATGTAAAAATAACAGTTTCTTCTAATAATTTTTTCATTACATGTATAAGACGATGACAAATACTCCATTAAAACTAAAATATTGTTAACCGCTAACCTGTATAAGAAGATGCAGAGCCACACACCACAATCATCAAACACTCCAGCCTGCTTGGGAACATTGAGAGCATTGCTAAAAGTAATCTTATAGGAAATAGGATCAATTCCCTTCTGCTCAAAAACTCCTACTTGTTCTAGCAATTCCGAAAGCCTGTTCTCTAGACAACCCCTCATACTTACATAGAATGGCCGCATTTCATTATCAAATATAGGTCCACTGTCAAAGAATGTAACTTGACCAGTCTGGATGTGAAACACAGCAAGGGACCAATGTGCTTCTGGTTCATTTATGGGAATGAAAACACGTTCAACATCACCCCAACCTAGCGGGTACGTTTCTTTGTTTGCGTACCAGACATGCATGGTTCCTTTCATCAATAATGGTAGGAAAAAGCAGCTTACCATAGACCAGTCCATATCTGATGGTCTGGTATGCCACATGTAGGATACCCATAGATCAATGTGCTGTAGGAAAAAGAAACAAAAAATATATTCAGTCATTTACATATAAAATAAATCCGCATTTGATTCTCTCTACATGTAATAGATATCAAGTAAGATAGTGTTACGAGACAAACAGCATAATAGCGTTGGCAAACCTTGATAGTTTGAACCTCTGGTCAAAGTACCAAGGTGTGCTGAAGAAAAAAGCATGTGATGTGACTATTGGGAATCGTGTTGAATGGGATAATGAAGGCGTGTGGCCTGTCATGAACAATACACACTATATCATTATCCCAATCAACACGCCTCAATTATCACATCCCATCTATTAAAGCAGATATACCTATAATTGTAGATGGGTTCCATTGCTTAATATGAACACCGTCCTTAGTACCGTTTGAGATGATTGATCCTGATCGCCAGTTTTGGCTAAACAATCAGCTTCCATTCTCGAAAGAGCCAAAACTGGTTATCAAGATCAAACACACAAACTTGTGATCCTTTTAGAGATCTTAGGGGACTCGAAAAAGGTCATTGCTTATACAAAAAAGCATCTTTTTGTATAAGCAGTGACCTTTTGCGAGTCCACTAAGATCTCTAAAAGGATCACAAGTTTCTTTGTTTGATCTTGATAACCAGCTTTGGCTCTTTCGAGAACGGGAGCTGATTGTTTAGCCAAAACTGGCGATCAGGATCAAGCATCTCAAATGGTACTAAGGAGGGTCTTCATATTCAGCAATGAAACCTATATTCAACATTATGTATATCTGCCCTAATAACCGCATTATCAAGTCTCTCATGTAACACAAATTTACTGGAAATCAATTGGCAGGCAGAGACAATCAAAAGCATGATTTATAAATAACTGAGTAAAGTAAACTTATATTTACTTTACCTCGTCAAGTAACCATCCTTTACGATTATTGTCAAGGCCGATTAAAGCATCCCAGAAATTACGATCGACAACCAAATCAGACCAAGGGAACACACAATTACGCCACCCGTCCTTCAATATGAACCCATCAATTTCATAGCTAATATAAATTTTGTCAATGTTTTGGAATGGTCGCTTAAGAACCTAAACAGAAAACAAAATAAACATAAATGACCATCATAAAATTAATGAAAACCAATATACATTTCCAAAAAAAACAATCATACCTCTACCCACGGTCTGACTTCTAGTAACTTCTCGGTGATAAATGGATCTTGTATACTCTTTCGGCATCTAAGTTTTTCTGGGCTAGGAACTTGAGAACTTTTACTTCGCTTGATGACATAGGGTGGCCTAACAACACGTTCAAAACTCCTCTTCTTTGTTACGCATTTCCCAATAAGTTTCCTTCTAATTTCAACTTCATCAACAGCTTTCTCTAGCTTTTCAACTTCATCAACAGCTGGCGAATCAAACAACTTGAAAAACTCATTTTCTTCACTACAATACTCATCAGAAAGATCTAAAACCTGTTAATGCGATGAAAAAAAAGTTACCAAAATTTTATTAGCGCAAGTTATTTATTATGTCAGAACCGAAATAAGAACAACAGACAACATCATCAAATTACCTTTTCTCCGGGAGAAGTGTGAACTTTGTCTTGCTGTGAACATTTGCATGTAAAAACCTGCATACCAAAGTGTTTTAAGCCTTATTAGTAGAACATTATAATTAAAGACATACTCAAACGATTGCAAAAGATAATATACTAACTTGAATAATATTCTCAAGTTTCACAGTGCGGGCTTCCAAAGCCTTAACCCGTTCCTCAAGAGACATACTCACTGAACAACCCTCTCCAATGCTTTTATTGCTGGCCCTTCTTGCATTCAGTTTCTGAAAGTATTCCTCCCATGGTCCCTCTTTTGGAAGAGGCGGTGCTCTAGGAGTATACCACCTAAAAAATTCCCAGCTCCTTATATACCATTCCGCTTCAGCCTCAAAATTTGTTGGGGTAATAGCCAAGTTTGGTTTCAAGTCCTAGGAAAAATATAAAAGTTACGTGGTATATCAAATTGTTTAAATGTCATGTTGACCAATGAATTAGAATACATATATGTTTACCTTGGCAAAAAGATTGTCAAAATTATCAAATTCTCTAAATGATACGTATTTCGACCATGCCACTGCTCTTGGTATCACCCCTTGCTTCTTGTTCCACCACATTTCACTTTTATCAGTACTCTCTATGATCCATATCTACAAAAAATTGAGAAAACGAATATAATTTTGAACGGGGGAATGAACGGGGAAGGATTTTCTTAAGTTTTAGGTATGTTTTTAAATAAGCAGTACCAATAATGTCAACAAAGTTTGTTAGTATTAACCTTGAAAGCAGCAACGAATCCATTCAAACTATAGATAGGAACGCGAATATGCTTTGAAGAGACATTTCTAATTGAATCATAAAGCTGCCTCCATATATGCTCCCCCCATGGCATTGCATTCCATTCATCAAGATCCTCCACCATCCTCATAAAAATATCATCAATGATACACCCCAAGTCTTTACCCATGAATATAACCTCAAGTGTTAGCAAGAGGCAAACACGGATAGCATCCTCATCACACAGTTTTATAAACACCTCTTCATCCTCAATAACTGATAATAGATCAATTAATTTAACATGCTGACCAACCTTGTGCGGGAAAACACGTTCACGAAAAGGGATATGACCACTCCGCCATTTCCTAAAACTGACAAGACCAAATTTAAAGCCAGTAATCAGGCAGAATTCATGTCGACCAAAATGAAGCATGTGTCCATTCAAAGAGTATACAAGCGGAAGATCATAGTTATCATCTTTTTGGTGGCATTGTCTCTGAAGCATGTAATGAACAAGCCCTTCTTCATTATCCACATAGGTCAGATCAAGCCATGGTCCAAAGCATGTAGCATTAAACATGGTACGCCGTGGCTGGTCTAATCGATCCTTCATAAGTACAAAGTAATGCAATTTGCTTTTGACAATAACTCTAGCATCATACGCCTACAAGAAATAATAAAAGAAATAATAAACAACTCGCAAAGTGCTCATTTTAAGCAGCTTATAAGTATTTATTATAGGCAATCACAAACACCCCTTAATATAGAATAGTATGAATAAATATAATTATTTAACTGCAATAACATTATCATCCCTAGCAGCAGGTTAATTTGCCTATGCCTAGCAGCAGGTTAATTTGCCTAGCAGCAGGTTAACATCCCTAGCAGCAGGTTAATTTGCCTAGCAGCAGGTTAATTTGCCTAGCAGCAGGTTAATTTTCCTATCCCTAGCAGCAGGTTAATTTGCCTAGCAGCAGGTTAATTTGCCTATGCCTAGCAGTAGGTTAATTTGCCTAGCAGCAGGTTAATTTACAATAAACTCTGTTAATAAGCTTGTTAAAAATTTCTACCAACACCTAATTAGCTTGAAGCAATCCCAACAAAGCAATTTAAATAAACCTAATTACCAATAAACTGTGTTAATAACCTTGTTAAACGCGTTAATAAGCACCTTATACTTAGCAACTTCACATTCAAAAAGCTCACAATCCTAGTTTAAACTAAACTAAACTAAACTCATTAAAGCTCACAATCCTAGTTTAAACTAAAGATTTACAATAAAACCTAAGACTCACACCTTACAATATAACATACAAAAATATGGAACAATACTATAGAACAAAGCCCTAATAAGCAGTTACAATATGGAACAAAAATAAATCAAAGCCCCAATAAGAACTAAAAAAAACTTACCATTTCGTTTTAAGGCCTCTTTCGGTTTTTGCGTCTGATTCTGGCTACTGGAAAAATACTATAGAACAAACATGAAGATGAAACGACGAAGAAGAAACTGGGAAAAATAAAATGTAGAAATTAACTAAAAACCGAAAGATGTACTGTAAAATTTTTGGTGTGTGTTCTTGAAAGAGGTACTGTAAAAAATCAAATTAGTGTAGTGTGTGTGTGTTTTTTTTGTGTTTGCAGCAAAAAGAATAAAAAAAAGAAGTACAAAAAAGGACTGACTGAAAGTACAAATCAAATCTTTTGGAAAGATATTTTTCAAAAAGGTACGCCGTCAGTCGAGCACCGTCGGTCGAGCATTGACTTTTAAAAAGGTAAATAGTAACAAAGATTCTCTAAAGATATGAAAGTACCTTTGGAATGACACATGTCAAGATTCTAGTGGAGTCGAGCAGTCGAGCAGTCGAGCGTGACCAAAATAGGAAATAGGTGTTGAGAGTGACTATTAAATGGACCATGTTTTTTTTTAACTACTACTTTGGTAATTACCTCATCCCTAAAATAGTTTGTTGGGTACCCCTTAACACCACCTTTCTACCCCCATAAGTGTATTCCATTATCAGGTTCTTAAAATGACATCTTACCCACCCCAATGTTGATAACCACTGGATGCCAAGTACCATCTCACACCCACCCAATGGCAAAATCATAACATCAGTGGTATAGGTAATACCTTGGAATTCCCATGTAAAGTCTTTGCACTCATACGATGATGTCATAGTTAATTTAATTTTTAATTTTTCTTCAAACACAAAAACTACGGCTATAATTGATGTCATAGTTAATTTTTCTTTAGTAAATTGTAGAAAAAAGCTTATGCTTGAAAAAAAAAAAAAAAAAAAAGAGCTTATAAGAAGATGGTGAAGAATACCTTCGATTGGTAGATGGTATAACCGGATTTTTGTGTGTGTTTATTCGAATCTCACTCAAAAAAATTGGATCGAAAGTAGTGAATCCCTAAAATAGTTGATAACTAAATTATACTGATGATGTGTCCATGATTTTTGCCTAAAAAGTGTATTCATACCCTTTCCTCTTTCTATCAATGTTGCCAATTCTTGCGGTTTTGAATTTTGTTGAAGGAAACAAATTAAACCGTTTTTTCAGAGAGTTTTATTTGAAACAAAATTTTAAAAACTTTCTAATTATAGATTGATGGACATGTGGATTTTTTGTGTTTCATTCATGATAGGAACCACACTTTTGTTTTACATAGGGGTTGATTTTTAAAATTATTTTTGACTTTTACCATCAATGCTTTTTATGATTATCCATCATTTTTTTTGTTTTGAAATTTAAATTTTAAAGCTTAATTTTTTATGATTTTTACAACTTTGGTTTTCAAATAACATATTCATTTTTTATCAGTTTTTGTGTCATTATTGATTTTTTTTTAGTCTACATGAGGTCAATGTAAATTGTGAAAAAAGCTTCTTTTAGTTACACGGACCAATTAAACGCAATATCACAACTATAATTATTTGTTGCTATAAATTTCTTGTTATTATGCATGGATACTCGTTAGATTTATCAAAATCATTTTGGAAATCTTTGTTAAGTAAGATCTATATAAGTTTGTTGATTAACTAGTTTACTGAATTTGCTTACATCGTAGATGAGAAATGTAATTGGTCCGACTTTTAGTAAAAGCTTTATTTAACATTGGAAACATAAATTGAGGTCACAATAAACTGAACGAGTATGGTGAACCATCGTAGAATTTCAAAGTTTTTATGAACGTCTTGTGTTTTTATAAGATTACATGTAAAAACAGATAATTATTTTTAACATTTGTTGTTTACCGTTTAGTCGGTTAAGTTTTAAGAGTGTTACTCGAATTCTAAAGCCATCCCACAAGATTTTACATTTCTTGCAAGTCACGTCAATTCCAAAGAGGATATTTTAGTAAACTTTGGCAATTAAATTCACCATATTCTATTTCCTTCCCTCCCTCTCATCATCACCCAACAATAATAATCACTTTCATGAACAAGAACACAAAGAAACGCTAATCAAGAACACGAACACGGTTTTAGTAGACACACCACAGTGCAAACCCTTCGCCATTTAAATATCGACAACCAAGTACCCATTGATTCATGTTCTTTAACGTTTTTTTAATCAGTTTTTTAGGAATTTATGTTATTCTGCCTGATTTATATTCAGTTTTTTAGGGTTTTATTTTTTATATGCAATTAGTTTGTAATTTCATCTTCTTGATTGAAAACCTAATTTTTTAGGTTAAGTTTTATATTTCATTGATCAATATATGTTGAATTCATACTAAAAAATAGTTACTTGATTTAGCGCGAATTGATTTTTTTTGTTGGTTTGTTTAAGGCTTGTTATGTGCTTAAATTAAACCCGTAACACTAACGATATACTAAGATCATAATGATATGATCAAATGATCATAATGAACTTGCTGTTTTTTTTGTTTGGATTTGATCAGTTGATCATATCATTATGATCTTAGTATATCGTTAGGGTTACGGGTTTAATTTGTGAGGTACTTGATAAAAATTTTAGATTGTGGTTAATTAATGATCCACATTGTTTAACTACCATGGTATATAAATGTTCTTGATACGCCTGGGCCCGAGCCCATGGCCTATTTAGGTCTTAGGGTTTTACCCTACTTTGTCTTATAAATACTCTTTGTAATATTTTAGTTTATAATTCAATCAAAGTTTAAGATAAACAAATCCCTAGTTCTTCTCTCTATTTTCTTAAGGAGCTCGCACACGCTAAAAGTGGTGTCTTATCCCGATACAACCCTTAACCGGGTCGTATCAATTGGTGCTCTCGTTGAGAGGGTTTTTGATTAGGGTTCCAATTAAGAATGTTTTAAGACAACACCTTGAGGGCAAGATGGTTTTGAAGGAGTGAGGAATGATACGCCTGGGCCCGAGCCCATGGCCTATTTAGGTCTTAGGGTTTTACCCTACTTTGTCTTATAAATACTCTTTGTAATATTTTAGTTTATAATTCAATCAAAGTTTAAGATAAACAAATCCCTAGTTCTTCTCTCTATTTTCTTAAGGAGCTCGCACACGCTAAAAGTGGTGCCTTATCCCGATACAACCCTTAACCGGGTCGTATCAACATTATTTAACTGCCATGGTATATAAATGTTCTTTATACAAATGTTGGTACAAAGCTGGTTACGTGAATATAAGTGTGAGGCTTAATTGGTTTATAGAAATAGTGTTATCATACTGATCCTGAAGAGTTAAAAAACAGGGTGGATATGATCGGTTGATATCGTTATGGTGAATGTTTAGAGATCTTAGTGTTACGGGTTTGGTGCAAAGGTTATGTGATGAATCTAAGTCGATAAATGTTTAGATTCTGGTTAATTAATGATCCACATTAATTAATTAACTAACTTAGGTATATAAATGTTCTTATTAATCTTATATAAACGTTAATAGGTGCAAAAATTATGTGAATCTAATAATAAAAGTCAAATAAGATGAAGAATTTAAAAACTTTGATTATAAATTGATAGAAAAATAAAAATCATATGACTTAAAAACTCAGACAATAATTAACCAATAAAATATGTTTAAAATAACTAATTATGAAACTATAAAAAAAAAACATTTATCAAAATTTAGTTGGTTTATTTAAAAAAAAAAAAAAATGGAATATGACTTTGCGGTGCGGTGCGGTTATTGCGTCGCCGTTTTTTGGTGGAAATCGAAACCGCACCGCAAAATACGGTTTTCTTATTTTCAGGAACCGCACCACGGTTTTTTTTTGCGGTTTCGATTTTTGTAGTGTGGGTTTTGCTGTTTTTTGCAGTTTGCGGTGTGGTTCCTGCTCACCCCTAATTTGGGAGATTATTTTTCATAAATTATGTCATTTTACACTTTTAATCTAAAAGTACAGCTAGTTTGCCAAACATCATTAACAAAAGCATCAGCAACAACAACAACACCAGCAACATCTATTTTTGCTAAACACACTCTTAAAACTCTAATGTAATCTAAACGACCCATTTATTTGTAGGGTTGTTACTCCTTTTGAAATACTATAGAACATTGCCATGTTTGTGAACATACACAATCTTCTAAGAGGTTTATTTATCGAATCTTTCTAGAAGCTTATATACCATACTGTATTTGTGAACATACTATAAATATCTAGGTATTCATTTATCTAACCTCTTTTTTCAAAATTTGAGTTAAAACGTATTTTATGAAAGTATAAGTTGAAAACAAAAAATTGGCACATGTTACTTACTTACCTCAAGCAAAATATATCATGTCTTAGTTGGTTGCGGGTTCAAGTTTCTCCGTCTCATATGAAATACATATGCGATATATTTGTAAATTGTATAGATATATTGTGAGATTATTAGTTTTAAAAAATAGATATATAATTCTTTTAAAATGCTACCAATAGAAAAGATATCAAGTGCTAATTCAATTTGCTTAAGTTAAGACAGTCTTAAAATTAAATTAAAGATGTATATGCTATATGCAGACTTCTTGGTTGAACTTTTAGATAGTAGCCGTGTTGCAATCGCTACAACAACCCGAAAAACTAGCAGCGGAACACGATCAAAACCTGGAAGAATATTGACACACAGCAGTCGATACAGAAAAGTAAATAGTATACAAGATGGTTTAACCGATCGTTGTATTAAACCTTGAAAGAATGACGTGACTAGACCCCTTCCCCCCTCACCTCCTTTTATAGAGATGAGGGGGAGGACAAACCGACTTTTACAAGGACTCGATCTAAGTCGGTTATGAAAACAGGAAACAAAGGAAAAACGTGTAGCTTTAGACTCAAGCTAACTATTGCTATTTGACTAAATACACTTAACCCCCTAGACTTCAACACAAGCTAAAATAAAGACTAAACATAACAATTTCCACCTTAGGCTTTATATTAGCCTACACCGACGCTCAGCAACTCCAAGCAATGCTGAAACTTAAGTCCAGGTACCACCTTCGTCAAGGCATCCGCAGCATTGTGTTCAGTACCCACCTTCAGAACTTCAACCGTCTTTGCTTCCAAGACCTCTCTGATAAAGTGATAACGCACATTGATGTGCTTAGTCCTTTCATGAAAAACATGATTCCGCGATAAGTGAATCGCGCCTTGATTATCACAATTAACTGCCACAGTGTTAAGCTCCACGCCCAACTCTTCCAAGAGTCCCCTTAGCCAAATAGCTTCCTTCACAGCCTCCGTAAGGGCCATATACTCCGCCTCTGTAGTTGAAAGAGCCACAACGTGTTGTAGCGTTGCCTTCCAGCTTACAACACATCCCTGTACTAAAAACGCGTAACCTGTGATCGACCTACCTTTATCCGGATCCTTTGCGTAGTCTGAATCAACAAAACCTGTTACGTCCACATGGTTGCCATGATTTGTCCCAAACATCAAACCCACGTTTGCAGTACCCCCGCAAATATTTCAAAATCCACTTCACTGCTTCCCAATGATTTTTACCTGGATTCGCCAAATATCTGCTAACAACACTTACTGCATACGCTATGTCTGGCCTCGTGCACACCATCAAGTACATTAAGCTCCCAACCGCATTTGAATACGGCACCTTACTCATCCTTTCAACATCACAATCCCTAACCGGACAATCCTTCAACGACAGCTTGAAGTGCCCACCCAATGGCATCTGAACCGATTTCCCATTGTCTATTCTAAAATTATTTAAAATCTTAGAAACATACCCGGATTGTGACACCGTCAGAATCTTGCGACTCCGATCCCTGATGATCTCCATACCAAGAATCTTCTTTGCTTCCCCGAGTTCTTTCATGTCAAACTCCTTATTAAGCAAAGACTTGATAGACCCAATCTCAGCCTTGCTTTTACAAGCAATCAGCATATCGTCTACATATAACAGTAGATAGATATACTCACCTGGTGCATAACTCCTGTAATATACGCAGCTGTCGTAACTGCTACGCTTAAACTCGTTGCTCAGCATGTACTCATCAAACCTCCTATACCATTGCCTAGGTGACTGCTTCAAACCATAAAGGGATTTCTTTAACAAACATACCTTGTTACCTTGTTCATATCCCGGTGGCTGCCTCATGTAGATCACTTCTTCAAGATTCCCATGTAAAAATGCCGTCTTTACATCAAGCTGCTCCAGCTCATAATCTCTACACGCAGTTAATGCAAGTATAACCTGAATAGATGTGTGTCGAACTACAGGTGAAAATACTTCATTATAGTCAATACCTGCCCTCTGTGTGAATCCACGAGCCACCAACCTTGCCTTGTACCTAGGCTTTTGAACACCTTTAATCCCTTCCTTTATCTTGAACAGCCATTTGCAGCTCACCAGCTTTTGCCCAGCTGGATGATCTACTAACTCATAGGTCTTATTCTTCCTCAGAGAATCCATCTCTTCATCCATAGCAGCTTTCCACTTAGAACTATCTTCACAAGCAACTGCCTCCTGGTATGTCAATGGTTCATGAGTATCTTCTTCCTCTGCTGCAGCAAACGCGTAAGCAGCCATATTACTCTCATCTCGAAACCTCAAAGGTTTCGTTCTTGTCCTTGGCTCTCTATCCCGAACCAACTGATAATCTGTGAGATTCGGTGTTTGATCATGATCCTGATCCCCTGCATCTTCATCATCGCCATCTTCCTGATCATCTGTCTGATCTTCCTCAAGCGAATGATTATTTAACCTTTGCAGTTCCACCTCAACCTGTAATTCCTCAACAGACTTATCAGTACCTGCACCAGAATCCTTCAATGTGTCTTTGTACATGACACTTTCATTGAAGACCACGTTCCTGCTAGTGACTATTTTAGGTGATTCATTATCAAGCCTATATAGCCTGTACCCTTCACACCTTCAGGATACCCCAAAAAAACGCATTTTACCGCTCTCGGCTCGAGCTTACCTTGTTTAACGTGTGAATATGCGACACAGCCGAAAATCCTCAACATCCCATAATCACTTGGATGTCCCGACCACATCTCCATAGGTGTCTTTTTCTCAATCGCTGTCGATGGTGACCTATTGATAAGATATGCGGCCGTACATGTCGCTTCCGCCCAGAAGGTCTTGGGCAATCCAGACTGAATTAATAAACAGCGTACCTTATCCATGAGAGTTCTATTCATCCGTTCTGCTAATCTATTCTGCTGCGGCGTCCCGGCAATTGTCAAATGTCTAGCAATCCCACTCTCTGTGCACAACTGTTCAAACTCCCGGTTACAGAACTCAAGACCATTATCTGTCCTAAGCTTCTTAACCGTCCTCCCAGTCTGATTTTCTGCTAACTGCTTCCACTCTTTGAACTTTCCAAATGCTTCGTGTTTGAACCTGAGAATATAAACCCATACCCTCCTGGAATAATCATCAACAATAGATAAGAAATACCTCTTACCTCCCAATGATTCCACCTGAGACGGACCCCATAAGTCTGAATGAACATAGTCTATCACTCCCTGAGTAGTGTGCCTTCCTACACCGAAACTGACTCGATGTGACTTTCCCAGAACACAATTCTCACAAAAATCGAGCTTACCTAGACTCTTCTTTCCAAACAGCTCCTGCTTTTCTAGCACCTGAAGTCCCGCCTCACTGATATGTCCCAGTCTTTTGTGCCAAACCTGCGCAAGACTGTCTTTTTCTTCAACACTAGCATTAAGCTCACCCGCCACTGCATGGCCATCCAAAGAGTATACGCAATTATCCCTTCGGGTTCCAGATAAAATAACCCTAGAACCATTAATCACCTTGATTTTGCCCGACTGCATTTTTACGGTATATCCTTCTTTTTTAAGAGTTCCCAGCGATATCAAGTTTCTTTTCAATTCAGGAATATACCTGACATTGTGTAACACAAAACTTGACCCATCTTTCAGTTGTACCCTTACCTTGCCAATACCTCTGATCTTGCACTCCCTGTTGTCACCCAACAGTACCCTGCCCCCATCGCATTCCAGAAAATCAAAAAATAAATCTAACCTGGGTGTCATGTGGTATGAACCTCCTGAATCCATGATCCAATCTAGCAGAGCCTCTGCACTCATAACCATCATCACCTCAGAACCGTCATAAATCGAACCACTGGAGCTTGGCTGATCATCTTTCTTGACGAAACCATTTGACTTCTTGCGATTATTCTTTGGACAGTTTCTCTTCAAGTGCTCCTCAGACTGGCAAATATAGCACTTGAGTCTTCCACCTCGAGACTTTGATCTTGACTTTCCCCTAGACTGATGCGAATTCCTGCGATCAGTTCTTCCCCTCACATATAACCCTTCACCATCATCCCCCTTCGCCTTAGACCTTTCTTTGATTTCCTTTGAATTCAGTGTGGCCATCACATCCTCCAAAGTCAAAGCTTCCCGTCCATAAAGCAAGGTATCCACAAAGTGTTCGTATGATGCTGGTAAAGAAGTGAGTAATAATAAAGCAAGATCTTCATCCTCGAATTTTACCTCAATATTTTCTAAATCAAGAACGATTTTGTTGAACTCATCTATATGCTCGGAAATCGTACGTCCAGCCGGCATGTAGAATGTATACAACTTCTTCTTCAGGTACAACTTGTTGGCCAAGGACTTTGTCATGTACAAAGTCTCGAGCTTGGTCCAAACCCCCGCTGCAGTCGTCTCCCCGGTAACTTCTCTCAGAACCTTGTTACCTAAACACAAAATTATGGCACTATGAGCTTTCTTGTTTAGCTCAGCTTTCGCTGTAGCATCCATATCCGCGGGTAAAACCTCCAGAGCTGCTTCACATCCATGTTGGATTAATAAAGCACGCATCTTGACTCTCCATAACCCGAAATCACCAGTTCCATCGAATTTCTCGATCTCAAACTTGGCTCCCGTCATTCTTTAATCCTTATTAATTTAATAAACCTTATGATAATTAAATATCACAATCTTAAACTAATAATATATATCACGTGCACTTTCCCCTTCAAAACAAGTAATATATCCCCTGATGTCTTTAACAATAATAAACCACCTATGAATTTAATAATCACTTTAAAAGAAATCACTTTTAAGTTTCTTCCCTCCAATAACGATTATTAAATCACCTTTATGTCTTCTTCGTCAATATCAGATGGAAAAACGAAACGTCACCAGTAAAACCTTGTCGATCTTTTATAACCCGAAAATCAACAACCCTTAAGCTTTCTTTAACCCGTCGATAACCTTGACAAAAAGAAAAACTTAAGAACCCGTTTGAAGTAATCCTCTGTTCTTCGAACCCGAAACTCTTATTGTCGATGATAAATCTGCTGCACCTTGTTGTCCTCTAACCGAAAACCAAGAACCTTCACTTTGATCGAACCTAGCTTCTCGATAGTCTCCAACCTAGCTCTGATACCACTTGTTGCAATCGCTACAACAACCCGAAAAACTAGCAGCGGAACACGATCAAAACCTGGAAGAATATTGACACACAGCAGTCGATACAGAAAAGTAAATAGTATACAAGATGGTTTAACCGATCGTTGTATTAAACCTTGAAAGAATGACGTGACTAGACCCCTTCCCCCCTCACCTCCTTTTATAGAGATGAGGGGGAGGACAAACCGACTTTTACAAGGACTCGATCTAAGTCGGTTATGAAAATAGGAAACAAAGGAAAAACGTGTAGCTTTAGACTCAAGCTAACTATTGCCATTTGACTAAATACACTTAACCCCCTAGACTTCAACACAAGCTAAAATAAAGACTAAACATAACACCGAATAATCTATCACTCTTTATCTCAAAACAAGTGTAATATTTTGATTTTTTGAATTTTTTTTGTTCAACTTTTACTTTAAATATTATTTTTTGTGTTACATAATAATTGATGAAAATTATAACTATGAAAATACATTTAAACTTAATTCATTCATATATTTTGCATCAAATATTATATAACAGAAACAAAAATATTTAAAGTTAAAGTTGAACAAAAAAAATTTCAAAAAGTCAAAGTAGACACTTATTTTAGGACGGAGTTAGTAGATAAGGTATATAAAATCAACTCGAGGCAAACTTAAAGAGCTCCTTGTAGACGTAAATGCACCTTGTTTAAAAGAAAATTGTATCACAAATCCTGTTTAGATGAAGAATTCACGTAAATGCACCTTGTTTAAAAAGAAAATTGTATCATAGATCTAGTTTAGTATTACTCCCTCCGTCCCAAATTATTAGTCCTTTTTTCTATTTTGGGTTTTTTCAAAATTATTGTTCATTTCCAAATATAGTTGTTAAGAATATAGCAAGTTTATCATAGTGCACCTTATGATACTAAAAATTACAAAGATAATTCAAAGATTTAAGAGTAAACTACACCGTTAATTGTATAAGGGTAAAACTATCATTTTGCAAAAAACTAAAAGAGAGAAAGCAGTAATTATTATAGTTTCTTAAATTGTGTTTTTTGTCGGAAAACAATAATTTTGAGATGAAGGGAGTAATAATTTGCACCTTTTAGGTGACATGACAAAAGGTAGCATGTGTATGATTATTGAGAAGTGAGTAAGAGAGCTCACAATTCACAAACACATCGAAAACAAGCAATTGACTTCAAAGTGCCACATAGTTACTAGTAAGATGAACAAAATGTTGAGTGCTTTACATAAGTACTATCAGTCCTCCCGCGATGCGGTGTTGGTTATCATGTAATTTAATTTTTTCGACTAATAATTTATTTTATTTGCACGTTTTTGACAATAAATTTAGCGATTAGTCTTTTTGTTTAGATAGAGCTTTGCTTTGTTTGTTTGTTTTTTTGTCTAGTAGTTACTTGTTTTGTACAATAAGTTATTTTAATTGTATTATTTATTAAGGGGTTTTTTTTAAAGTATCATTAATTTTACGTGTTGATGCATCAATTGTTTGTACACATTACATGAAAAGTTGTATTCCTTAATTTTCAATGTCTTAGTATATTTAATTAGTGACATTCAATAAACAATATGTGTAGGGAAAAAGTCGAATCTACCATTTGTACTTTTAGTTTTATTACTTGCATTCTTTAAATTTAAGTTTTGCGTATTAACTGTGTTTAAATTGGTTGTACTTGATCTCTTTATTGTTTGTATTGATGAATTTAAAGTTTTCAACTATCTTAGTGTATTTATTTCCAAAAAAGTGATGTGTGCATTATTACCTGTATCTTTTTTTAAAAATACACGTTTCGTAAAGAATTTGAAATTAACATTAAAAGTTGTTTATTAAATTTCTTATTTTTCATCTATTGCTCAGGAAGGCTAAACTAAAGAATCTTATTGGTCAATAGATTGTTTTATATTTTTAGATTGCTACATGAAATGGTTTTCTATTATTAATTCTTTACATCAAATGGCTTTCTATTATTAATTCTTTTATACCAATATACCTGTACATACTTGATGTATTGACCACATTGTACTTAAATCATATGCGCAAGGACAATCAACATTTTCTTTAAAGGTAGGAGCGAATTCAAGATATTGTTGTTTTACTATTTTCACAAAATTTAGTGAAGGTGTATGATGTGTGACTATTTTCACTTCAAAACTTCCTTTTAATAACAATGATGAATAGATGTTGCACGTTTGAGATGTCATTTTTTTTTGGATAAACGAATATATTTACCACGGTGTATTTTTATAAACATATAATTGGGAGCTTTTAATGAGCTATAGTGGATTTCCCAATAAAAAGTTAATCAAATTAGCCTACATATAATAATGCCATACGAACGGGCTTGCAAGTAGACCAATAGAAACAAAAAAGAAACTAATAAAAAATAACCACAACGTAAAACAATCAGGAGACCAAGTAGCGCCTTGATATGCCAAAAACGTCTTATGCAATCTTCATATACAAAATGCAGTGTAACAACAACAACTCAAAAAACCAATCTCGATGGAGCAGAGCATAGGGAAGACAAAATACAATCTAGCACAAACTAAAGTCATTATGAACAATAAGATGGTAAATTTAGATAAGTGTCACATAGTGAAAATAACCAACCTATTACATTTTAGCTTGAATTTGACTTTTGGGGCCATTGAACCCCAAAATTTGAATTTTGCAATTAATTGATTATAGAAGGAAATATTGTTCATCTGAAACTATCAACGAAAATAAGAAACTCAAAGACAAATCAATTTGATATTTCAATTTAATTACAAAAAATAAATGTAAATATAATAACACACTAAAACTTAAGAAACAAACGTCGCAGGTTAATTTTATTATCGATCAGTAGTTCCTAAGGATATCGAATTCTGAGAGAAAAACCATATTTGAAATTTAATAAGCATAGCAAAATTGTAGATCAAGTTAGGATTTTAGAAAAGAGGAGTGTTGGCGGAAGTTGCATAGGATGGAAATTATTAAATAGTAACCAAGTCTTTATCACTAAATACCTTGTACTGCAAAATACTTTCCAACATCCTCATGTGTCTTAGTGCTCTCCGGTTTCATTCACAAGTTGGACAATTATCTTGATATTCAACCCTTGCATACATCTCAAATTTCAGAATACTATCAGCATCTCTATTAGTTTTTCTTTATACTAGTCCTCATCATCTTGAACCCTCCAAAGTGACATGAGGACAAAAAAAATTCTACTACCTTATTAGCCTTTGATCAATTTCACAATTAGACCATTCGACATGCAGAAAATATCCTGAATCAAAGAGTATAATATCATGCTCATGCTCTGTTTAACACACTTATGTTCTCATTTAGAGTTTTAACTCTTCTAAGATTAAAGCATATATACCTGTTCAAACATCCAACTTTCTGATGTCCAAACAGCATACAAACCTGTCCAAACAGCCCATCTTTCTGCTCTCCAAATAGCATATAGAAAGTGTTTAAAAAAACACCATAAAAACCTGTCTAAACAGCTTTTAAAGCCTTTAAAAACTTGTAAAAAGCAATGTGGAACACATATAAAAGATTTAATGACAAACCCAGCCGGAATTATAGAAACGAGTAAAACCCGGCGGGTCACACTGGGTTTTCTTAAAAACCGGTTTCTTTTGACCCGTTATCTAAGCCGGAACCGGTTCGACCGGTCGAACCAGCAGGGTTGAACCGGGTTTCAAAACTTTGAAAAAAAGAAAAGTGGTATAGTAAAAGTACTTGTTGATGTCTGCAAACAATTGTGAACTATGACCACCTAACCGAGATTTTGATAGGACGTCCTGCAAACCTTTATATGAAACTAGGGGAGTGTCCCTGGTAGACGATTAACATTAGAAACTAGGGGATTGCTGAGTTACAAAGTAAAATCAAATTTTTAAAAGTAGTATAGTTATAAAATCAACCTGTAGTTTAGCAAGTTCATTATGATATACACAAGGTAGTATATATGGCCTTGCACTGTAGCTTGTCCAAGACTCCAAGCTGTAGATCAAAACTAATTTTCTTCAAAATTACATGTAAGCTACATATGATTTGTCCATCCCCTTTTTGTTTGTGTCTTTAATCTCAAAACATAAACTTTTAGGGACTTATGACGCATTGACCAGAAAAGAAGCAACTTCCCTTATATGGGTTCGACTCATTTACTAGTAAATTTGTCGGTCCAGGTTATGGTCTGTCTCTATGTGGTGATAAAAAACGAATAACTGATAAGAAAAAAGGTCGATTAGGTCACTGGTTAAGACTTGATAGTCTCCCACAGTGTAAAAAAAAAAAAAAGGATTATTATTGTAATAATATGGCTATAAAACATATTTGACTATCAGTTTTTCTTGGACAAATTTTTTTTTCAAGTCAACCCAGCCTAACATGCACTGAAGTTATCAAGTTAATGTAAGAGAGTAAACAAAAATACCTAGTATCCTCAGCCAATATAAGCAACATTAATATCCCATAAGCACCTTGAAAAACCAAAAGCCGACATGTTAAAACGACAAAAAAAAGTAGCTAAATGATGGCCAATAAACAAAACATCATGAAAACGAAACAACAACCTTCTCAATGTTACCCATAACATTGGTTATCTTAGCCTTCAGTTTTGTCAGTATACTTATTTAATATGATCCCTTGGCCTCTTTATTCCGCCTAACAGAGGCATAAACAGAAAATAGAGTTAATTTCATAAATGGTCCCTGTGGTCAGCCGGGTTTAATGGGTTTAGTCCCTAAACTTTTTTTAACGGATCTAGTCCCTGTGGTTGCGACCCATAACGGGTTTGGTCAGAGACTAACTGTCGTTAGTTTTTTCCGTTAGCTAACGACCGTTTTCAACAAACTTTTGCATCGTTAGTCTTTTATACTAACGACCGTTTATCTCAAATTCTATTATTTTTATTTTATTTTATTTTATTTTGCTAAAAAATTATTAAAAAAAAAAAAAAAAAAAAAAAAAAAAAAAAAAAAAAAAAAGGTTTTCTTATATTTTTTGTTTTCTAAATATCTTTAAAATTTATACACTATTTTTATACAAGTTTTCATACACACATTTTTATATACATATTTTTATATACACATTTTTTAAACACACGTTTTTATATACACGTTTTTATACACATGTTTATATACACACGTCTCTATACACATATTTTGTGTTAAGCATAAATTTTGAGTTAAGTACAAACGGTTGTTAAGTATAAACGGTCGTTAGTATAAACAGTCGTTAGTATAAAGGGCTAACGGTGCAAATTTTTGAGTTAAGTATAAACGGTCGTTAGTATAAAGGACTAACTGTGCAAATTTTTGTTGCAAAAGGTCGTTAGCTAATGGAAAGAAATAACGACAGTTAGTCTCAGGGACCAAACCCGTTATGGGTCGCAACCACAGGGACTGGATTCGTTAGAAAAAAAGTTTAAGGACTAAACCCGTTAAACCCGACAGACCACATGGACAATTTATGAAATTAACTCCAGAAAATATAAGACATGTATTAGTTTCAGAAAAGAATGCTCAACGAAATAACATATGACATCTAAACTCGACACGCACCTAAACTCCTTCTCAATATTGTATGCTAGCAATGGGTAACAACCTTTTGGGATTGTTGATCTGCTTTGAAAGCTGAAACAATGCTACAGGTCAAATGGGTAATTTAACAACCTTCTAATTTCAGCGTGTATTCTTTTACTGTATTATATAAGCAGTTATCAATTGACTTTTTGGGATTACTGATCTGCCTTGAAACATTACCTTGCCACTTTTCAAGGCTTTCCATATATAGTCCTTCCATTGGTCCTTGGTATTATGGGTCTCCTTCTCATACGCATGATCAGTTGATATCGTTATGGTGAACTTTTAGAGATCTTAGTGTTACAGGTTTGGTGCAAAGGTTATGTGATGAATCTAAGTCGATAAATTAATGATCCACATTAATTAATTAACTAACTTAGGTATATAAATGTTCTTATTAATCTTATATAAACGTTAATTGGTGCAAAGATTATGTGAATCTAATAGTAAAATAAGATGAAGAATTTAAAAAATTTGATTATAAATTGATAGAAAAATGAAAATCATGTGACCGAAAAACTCAGATAATAATTAATCAATAAAATACGTTTAAAATAACTAATTATGAAACTATAAAAAAAGCATTTATCGAAATTAAGTTGGTTTATTTATAAAATAAAAAAAATATTGGAATATGACTTTGCTGTGCGGTGCGGTAATTGCGGTGCGGCTTTTCGGTGGAAATCGAAACCGCACCGCAAAATGCGGTTTTCTTATTTTCAGGAACCGCACCACGGTTTTTGTTGCGGTTTCGGTTTTTGCGGTGTGGGTTTAGCTGTTTTTTACAGTTTGCGGTGTGGTTCCCGCTCACCCCTAATTTCGGAGATTATTTTTCACAAATTATGTCATTTTACACTTTTAATCGAAAAGTACAGCTAGTTTGCCAAACATCATTAACAAAAGCATCAGCAACAACAACAACAACACCAGCACCAACAACATTTATTTTTGCCAAACACACCCTTAAACTCTAATGTAATCTAAATGACCCATTTATTTGTAGGGTTGTTACTCCTTTTGAAATACTATAGAACATTGCCATGTTTGTGAACATACACAATCTTCTAAGAGGTTTATTTATCTAATCTTTCTAGAATCTTATATACCATATTTGTGAACATACTATAAATATCTAGGTATTCATTTATCTAACCTCTTTTTTCAAAATTTGAGCTAAAACGTATTTTATGAAAGTATAAGTTGAAAAAAAAAAGGCACATGTTACTTACTTATCTCAAGTAAAATATATCATGTCGTAGTTGGTTGCGGGTTCAAGTTTCTCCGTCTCATATGAAATACATATGTGATATATTTGTAAAGTGTATAGATATATTGTGAGATTATTAGTTTTAAAAAATAGATATATAATTCTTTTAAAATGCTACCAATAGAAAAGATATCAAGTGCTAATTCAATTTGCTTAAGTTAAGACAGTCATAAAATTAAATTAAAGATGTATATGCTATATGCAGACTTCTTGGTTGAACTTTTAGATAGTAGCCGAATAATCTATCACTCTTTCCATCTCAAAACAAGTGTAATATTTTTATTTTTTGAAGTTTTTTTTGTTCAACTTTCACTATAAATATTATTTTTTGTGTTACATAATAATTGATGAAAATTATAACAATGAAAATACATTTAAACCTAATCCATTCATATATTTTGCATCAAACATTATATAACAGAAACAAAAATATTTTACGTTAAAGTTAAACAAAAAAAATTTTAAAAAGTCAAAGTGGACACTTATTTTAGGACGGAGTTAGTAGATAAGGTATATAAAATCAACTCGAGGCAAACTTAAAGAGCTCCTTGTAGACGTAAATGCACCTTGTTTAAAAGAAAATTGTATCACAAATCCTGTTTAGATGAAGAATTCACGTAAATGCACCTTGTTTAAAAAGAAAATTGTATCATAGATCTTGTTTAGTATTACTCCCTCCGTCCCAAATTAATAGTCTCTCTTTCCATTTTGTGTTGTTTGAAAATTATTGTACCTTTCTAAATATAGTTGTAAAGAATATAGCAAGTTTACCATATTGCACATAATGATACTAAAAATTACAAAGATAATTCAAAGATTAATTAATTGTATAAGGGTAAAACTGTTATTTTGCAAAAAACTAAGAAAGATAATGCAGTAATGATTATATTTTGTTAAACTGTGAGTTTTTTATCGGGGACAATAATTTTGTGATGGATGGAATAATAATTTGCACCTTTTAGGTGACATGACAAAAGGTTGTGAAAGCCATGTGCATGATTATTGAGAACTGAGTAAGAGAGTTCACAATTCAGAAACACATCGAAAACAAGCAATTGACTTCAAATTGCCACATAGCAGGGGGGGGGGGGGGGGGGGGGGGGGCTCTTGGGTGGGCCGGGGAGGCCAACGGGCTAAGTTTGGTTTTACGTGAGGGCACATTTAAAATTAAAAAAAATCGTATATATATATATATATATAGGATCCGGTTCCATTGAGAAGGTTTTTATTTTGAGAAGATTGAGAAATCTTCGTTTGAACAAATTGATTCATGTTTTTGATTTGATTCACGAGTAAAACATCATTTTATGGTGAATCGAATCTATAAATTACAAATTTGATTCACAAATCATTGTTAAAATCGAGTTATGATGATGATTCATTAAATTTGTACAGATGATTCAGTATTCTACATATATCGCAAAATCGAGAGATTTTTAACATTGATTCAAATTTTTTTTACACATTTTGAATTTTAATCACATTAAAATGAGTTTTACGCTTGAAAAACATGAATCAAAGTTAAAAATCTATCGTTTTTGAAAACCTTCTCAATCTTCTCAAAATAAAAACCTTCTCAATCGATCCAGATTCTATAATATATATATATATATATATATATATATATATATATATATATATATATATATATATATATATATATATATATATATATATATATATATATATGTATATATTTTTTTAAATAAGTATTAAAAATTTAAACTTTTGGCCAAATTAAATTTCATTTTTATAACTAAACCTATAACCCATAATAAATTTATAATCCCAATACCCAAATCAATACCCTCTTAAGGGGCATATTTTTTTAACGGCTCGGATATGGCACGTAAATCATTAGAGACGCCCCTGCCACATAGTTACGAGCAAGATGAACAAAATGTTGAGTGCTTTAAGTAAGTACTATCAGTCCTCCCGCGATGCGGTGTCGGTTATCATGTAATTTAATCTATTCGACTAATAATTTATTTAATTTGTACGTTTTTGACAATAAATTTAGCGATTAGTTTGTTTATTTAGATATTATAAGCAATGCCAAAAGTTTGATAGAGCTTTGCTTTGTTTGTTTGTTTTTTATGTCTAGTAGTTACTTGTTTGAGTAAATTACATAAATGGTCCTTGTGGTTTGTCGAAAATTTCAACTATCGTCCTTCAAACTTAAAAGTTGCATATATCATCCTTATCGGTGATCCTTTTAGGGACGATAGGTGAATTTTTTTTAAGTTCCAAAGAATAACACTCGTGGTCCTGTTTAAGGACCACGAGTGTTATTCTTTTGAGACGATAGGGACAATATATGCAACTTTTAAGTTTGAGGAACGATAGGTGAAATTTTTCACAAACCACATAGACCATTTATGTAATTTACTCTACTTCATTTGTACAATAAGTTATTTTAATTGTATTATTTATTAAGGGGTTTTTTTTTAAGTATCATTAATTTTACGTGTTGATAACTCAATTCATATATGTGTTGATGCATCAATTGTTTGTACATATTACATGAAAATTTGTATTCCTTAATTTTCAATGTCTTAGTGTATTTAATTAGTGACATTCAATATGAGCGCTGGGTACCCTCGTGATGACCATGGCTTCAAGACATGGGCAAAAAAGTGATGACACGTCAGCAAAAGTCTATATGGCACCAGAAATCATATAACACCACATTCTGGCCGTTACCTTTGGCACAAGGAAATGTGGTGCCGTCATCCTTTTTTTTTTTTTTTTTTTTTTTTTTTACATAAAATAAAACATACACATTACATTAAAAAAATGCATTAAAATAAAAACCTAGTACATAAACATTGAAATAAAAAACCTAGTACTCGTTGGTTGTATACTTTGCCCGGATTCGTGCTTTTTGGGCTTTCACGACCTCCGCGTCGATCGGATCCATCTTGCTGGTATCCATTTGTAGCACTCGCATCTCCTCGGCAATCTTTTGAGATTCATATAAAGTAACTCTCGCGAGTGACGCTCATTCGAGAACATCCATCTTTGCCTTGCAGTCTAACTCGTATTTGTTGTTGCAGCATTTCTTGAAACATTGCCGTGTTTGAACCGGAACTAGCAGTCGAGTTTGATGAACATTGACACTTAGAAATCCGGTACATGCCGTCTGGCCGTGGCAACGCGTCTGCTCCAAAATGCTCGGGGTCCTCGTCCGTAACCCGAAGACGATTACGTCTTGCCAAAGTCGAGTCGGGATTTTTCCACTTGTGCTTGTCTTTCAAAAAGTCCTAAGCACTCATGTGTCTAAAGTCATAACCCTTTGTTTTTCTAAACAATACGTGACAACGGGTCATAAAATCTCTATCATTCTCCCCACTCATAACAGCCGTTTCATCCACTACCGTATTCCACTTCTTGACATCTTTATTCATTGGAGTCCACTTTCCCGTCAACATGTTTTTGGTACGAATAGTGTAGTTGAGCCTCTTGGCTTCCTTGTTATATGCGTCGATCACTTTGTACCAAAATGTATCCCTTTGTTGATCCGCACCCGTTTTTGGATCCTCGGATATTTGAATAAAACACTCCGCCAAAGGATACTCCTCATCTTGGGTCCAAAAAGCTCGAGATCGGGTCGGGACCGCCTCTTCGTCTTCGTTAGTTTTCTTCGTCTTCGTCTTTGTCTTTGGCTTCTTCGCCTTTGTCTTTGTCCTCGTTTTTTTCGACGTCGGTGTCGGGACCGCCTCTTCTTCTTCTTCATCTTCATCTTCATCTCGTAGATGGAAGGATGCATGGTCCGAATTTGGTTGGGAAGGGGTGGCTTGGTTTGTTTGTTGTGGTTGAGTAAATTGAGTATATTGTTGTTGTTGTTGCATTTTCCATTGACTAAATAGCATTTGTTCTTCGGGATTCATGTATGGGTTTGTTAGGAAGGTAGAAAAGTAAGACGATTGATTGTATGGATTCGAAGACGAGCCCGGATTGTTGGCCGGATTTGAAAACGAGCCCGTCATTTGGTTCGACGGGTCGTTTAGCATGTTGTTAATCCATGGTGAGTTGGGATTCATTTTGGTTGGAAAAAAATGAGAGAAGTAGAGAATCTACCATTTGTACTTTTAGCTTTATTACTTAGCATTCTTTAAATTTAAGTTTTGCGTATTAACTGTGTTTAAATTGGTTGTGCTTGATCTCTTTATTGTTTGTATTTGTGAATTTTAAGTTTTCAACTATCTTAGTGTATTTATTGCCAAAAAAAGTGATGTGTGCATTATAAGATAGTAAGATAAAAATATTTAATATCATTACCAGAGATGAAACCAGGTAGGTCCCGAGGGTCCTGGGACTACCATTGAATTTTGAAACATCGATTTTTCCTAAGTGTACACGGACAAAAAAAAAAAAAAAATTGTGTTTCTCATTTTGTATAATTTTTTGTAAATACACCTGGTCAAAGTGTGTCTTAATCCCATCCCGTCCCTGCTTATTACATCACATTCGCAACGTGCTATAAACAAATGTACGCCATACTCCAACAGAGCAATGGGACTCGATGGTATTTAACTTGCCAAATCTCAACATTCATGTGTCATATATTAGTTATTATAGATTATGGACAAGATTGCAAACTAATAAAGATTTTTGTTGAATGACATTTGCATTTAATCAAGCAACTATCATCTGCAAAAGATCAAAAGTAAGATATGAATTTTCGAGTGTAATATCGTGCAGCTAATACAAATTTACAGAAGCGTTACATTAGTCGTTTAAGATCTCAATAATTGTAAGTAAAAAAACTAAGATCAATGTCAAAACAAATACACCATAATTTATTATAGAATTCAAAATTCATCATAAACATTTCTAAGTAAAAAAAAAAATGACAATATATGTGATAACTTGCGACTCGTACCTATTCATTGATTGCCTATAAGATGAGGATTTACAAGGCTCTGCACAAATACGGAGGCACAAATATATCTACTCTTAGTTGAGTAGGTTTCCCAAATATTTTGGGCAAAGGACTTGTCACTCTCACATCGAACGTTGTCATTCTCCTGTTCATACACGCAGTGAATGACTTGACACTTAGCCTCACAATTATCTGTTAGCATTTCCCAAGACTGCTTAACATTGTAGTTGTTCATTACCCAGATTTTTTCATGACCGGCTCCATTATAACATGTAATTATGGATAGATATCCGTTCATAATCCCTAGTCGATGAAACCAATTCGATCGATAACGTGAGTCATCAGGTTGAGGGATTTCTTTAAACTCTTCTTTAGACAAATCAAATGAAACAATCACAATCTTCTGGCTATGGTCTCTGATAAACCCGTGAAGAGCGCCGTTACATAAAGCACCAACATCACTTATAAACCTATACTCAACTTGAATTACTTTCCAAACATTTGATTTTAAGGGGAACACTTGAAAATATTTGTAATCACCTAGTATAACCTTGTAATCGTCTGTTATGAAATCATAACCAAAACCAACACATAAGAGTATGACCCGAACGAAGATTGGCGGCCTTGGGAGTTGTTGTCTAACCTGTCTAATGGAGGGGTTGGCTATAAAAATTTGTTTAGTATCCATGGTAAGTAAGCATACGAGGCCATTGGAAGAAACTAGGATAGAACATGTAAGTGATGTAACATCCGTAGGAAGAGTTCTAATAGGATAAAATGGGATAATGCCTAAGGGTAGTACCAAGCCATTACAATCCTTCTTGTTTGATTATTCTTACGATCTTTATTATAACTATGCATGAGATGGGTCTTAATAAAATATGGATTTGAGATTAAAGATAGCCATGACTTACAAACTGACCTGCATCGAATGAGATCTTCAACATCCGATCTTGCTAGTATTTGCTCCACGATATCACCATGGAGACCCACTTCCTCTGCCATTGAAACAAAACCCTACTTTTGTAACCAAAAAGAGAGTGAGAATTGGATACGAAAGGTATAATTTATACGGAGTATATATGTTTAAGTTAAAACCGATGTTGCTTTTGATATGGGCTAAACCCATGTAACAAATTTGATATATTAGTAAAGAACTTTGGGCCCAAACATTCACGACATGTTTTTAGTTTTTTACTTTTATTTTTCTTCTACTTCGAAATTACCTTAAATTAATACAAGAATAAGATTAACAGGCGATCTAAAAACCCACTAAGTTTAGTTTATTTAGCAATTTTCGAGATAATTTAGAAACTTTTTCTTACTTGAAATAAGGTTTAGGTATGTATTAGTAAAACAAATAATCATGTGGATGAGGCTAATCATATAGGGTTTATGGAAACTTAAATTGTTGACATTGAAATATATAAAAACTTAAAAAACCTAAAAGAAAGCTCACAAACACAAAGATAAGCAATTTACTCAAAAGTGCCACATAGTTACGAGTAAGATGGACAGAATGTTAGTTGAGTGCTCATGATCACGGATTTTCACAATAATGCTCTCATTCCCGTTGGATGCAATTCCTCGTTTATCACGCTCATCCCCAAGGTTAGTAATCCTATTCTCATGTCTGATTTTCGGCCTATTAGCCTTATTGGTATCCAATATAAAATCATTGCCAAGCTCCTTGCTAACCGGTTGGCTAAGGTCATCAATTCTGTGGTGGACATTCAACAAACGGCTTTCATTAAAGGAAGACAAATTTTAGATGGCTCGCTACTTCTTAATGAGGTGATCGATTGGTATAAGGGTAAAAAGAAAAAGTTGATGATGTTCAAAATTGACTTCGCAAAGGCATATGATTCCTTGTCTTGGGATTTTCTTTTCTATATGCTTAAGAGGATGGGGTTTGGCCAAAAATGGATATCTTGGATTCGGTCTTGTCTTATCTCTGCTAAATCGTCTGTTCTTATTAATGGTAGCCCAACTGAAGAATTCCCTATTCAGCGCGGTTTACGTCAGGGTGATCTTATGGCGCCGTTTTTGTTCATCATTGCTATGGAAGGCCTTCACATTGCAATTGATAATTTGGTGACGAATGGTCTCTTTTCGGGTGCTAAACTTAATCAGGTTACTGTTTCTCATCTATTCTATGCTGATGACGTCATTGTGGTGGGAAAATGGTCGAGAAGGAACTTGAAAAACTTATCTAATGCTTTGAGATTTTTTTATAGTGTTTCGGGTCTCAAAATTAATTTTGAAAAATCTTCGATTATCGGTGTGGGGGCTTCTACAAATGAGGTTAATCTTCTTGCTAGTTTGATTGGTTGTAAAGTTGAACAACTTCCTTTTAAATATTTGGGAATTCCAATTGGGGGTAGCTCTAAGCGTGTTTCTACTTGGGAGCCAATCATCAACAAATTCTCCAAGCGTCTAGCGGGTTGGAAAGCTAATCTTTTGTCTATAGGCGGCCGTTCTACGCTCATTTCTTCGGTGCTTGGCTCTTTAGGTAATTACTTTCTTTCTATTTTCCGGTTGCCTAAATCTGTCAATAAGTCCTTGGAGTCTATGAGAGCCTCATTCTTTTGGGGAGGAACTCCGGTAAAAAGAAAGATGCATTGGATAGATTGGGGTTCGGTTCTGGCAGGGAGAGACGTTGGGGGGATTGGTATTGGGAGCCTTAACGCTATGAATGTTGCTTTACTCTACAAATGGAGGTGGCGTGGCCTAATTAGTCCTGAAAGTATGTGGGTGCGGGTCGTGTCTGACATTCACGGTTCTGATTGTTTCAAGAATATGTCGGCAAAGTCTAAAGGGTTATGGAGTAGTATAATGGATGCTGTTAGAAATGCACATGACTCGCTCTCTCTCCCTAGGAATGTTATCGACAGGAAAATTGGTAACGGTAAGCAGACGAAATTTTGGAAAGATATATGGTGTGGCGATATCCCTCTTGAGACTAGATTCCCGCGTCTGTTTGCTATTGATCAGGAAAAAGATTGCTCGGTTCATAGTAGGCGTTCCAATTCCTCCTGGTCTTGGAATTGGAGACGTCCCATTAGATCGGGTATCGAAAATGAACAATTTAATCAATTAAATGAGCTTCTTCCTGATGGTATTTCCGATGCAGATGACACTTGGGTTTGGAATATGGATGGTAAATCTCACTTCTCTGTTGCAAATGCTCGGCGGTTCTTTGACTATAAATTGCTTCCGAAAATTGAAAAGCAGACAAGATGGAATAAGAAGGTTCCTAAGAAGATTAATTTGTTTGTGTGGCGCCTTCTTCGCAATGGTATTCCTACTCATGTTAATCTTTTTGGCCGAGGCATTGACATTGATACGGTTCGATGTTACCTTTGCTCCAATGGGTATGATGATGTTAGTCACATTTTTCATTCATGCTCGTTTACGTGTAACATTGAGATAAAATTAGTGTTTGGATGAACATTGACATTCCTAATGTCGATCCTAATGATATGGTGACCTGGTACTAGCATCTTCAAATTAATGGATACAAACGAGACATTGTTGAAGCCATAGTGTTCATTTGGTGGTGGCATGTGTGGAAGGAGAGAAATAACAATCTCCACAATGGATCTCATGGTAATATTTCTGACACTTTCAACTCTATTGTCTCTCTCGCTTTTCTTTGGATCTCTAACCGTGACAGGAAGCGCAATTACTGTTGGAACAAGTGGATCGTGAATCCCCTTGAAAATGGGTGAGTTTCTGTGTTTTTGAGCTGTCTGTTGAAGTGTGGTGCGATTGGATGGTTCGGGATTTGTCTCTTTTGTCGTGGTTTTTAGTGTTGGGTTGGCATCCTCGGGGCTTGTTTGGGATTACATCAACAACGTCGCACAGTGAAAACCGGTGGCGCGGCCTCTGTTGACGGGGATTTTTCTCATGTCCTGCATTGCGAATCGGCATGAGTTTTTTCATCCCTTTTGTGATCCTTGCAGTCAAAGTTCCGAGTGGGTTCTAGCGAGTTTATTCGTGTTTTTTGCTAGGACTATTTTTGTTTGTTGTACTGTTAGCTGGCTTGGTTGTCTTTTAACGTTTTGTATTTGTTTTTCTTTCTCATCTAGCGCCTTGCTAGTTGTTGCTTTTAATATTATTCTGCCATTCTAAAAAAAAAAGTTGAGTGCTCTTCAAAATCGCTACTTTTAGGAGCCTAAGTTTTTACATGCTTATTACATCACATATATACACAACAGGGTAAACAAATATTTCACCCGAATGATATTAACCTGTCATATTCTTCAACATAAGGCCTAATATTGTGCAGCAGATAGAAACATGCAGAAGCGTTACATTAGTCGGTTTCAATCTCAACACTATATGTGATAACTTACTATCTTAGTATTCATTGATTGCCTATAAGAGGAGAAGATCAGAAACTAAACAATAGAATGAAATAATCAACTTGGAAATTTGGTACTTTTATTTAGCGCATTACGCGGAAAATGTCTATCGACAGCCAAGCTGGAACATAACGTACAGAAATTACAGAAAATATGAAATTAAAACCACTGGATCGGACAAAAACTAGTCCGAATAAAACTTAAACCTTTCCCTGATTACACAATAGGTATTGGATCAAATTGAGCTACAGGAATACAGACCAAAGGGCTAGCTCTAGGAAGGTTTAAACCAAGTCCGTCCTTCATATCAACTCTAGTAAGATTGCCATCAATCCCAGCCTTCCAATCAAAGCACTGAATCATAACACCAAAAGTTGCATAGATCAGCTTCAACCCTAAGGAGGCCCCTGGACACATTCTCTTTCCACTCCCAAATGGTAAGAAGTCATAGTGTTGTCCTCTCACATCCTTATTTTTCTCTAGAAATCTTTCAGGCCTGAATTCTAGCGGGTTTTCCCATGAGTTTGGATCCCTGCCAAGAGCCCACACATTGACAAAAATAGTTGTGTTTGCTGGAATATGGAAACCTACTGCTGTACGATCTTCTGTTGATTGTCTAGGAACCATTGGGACAGGTGGGTGGAGACGCAACGTTTCCTTGACAATAGCTTGAAGGTAGGGAAGGTTTGGTACATCTGATTCTTGTACAAGTCTTTTTGTTCCGACTACTTGATCGATTTCTGCTCTTGCCTTTTTCGTTATGTCTGGATGATTGATGAGTTCTGCTAAACCCCATTCTGGGGCAAGTGCTACATTGTCTGTTCCTGTAACAAATACATTCTGAATTTGCAATATAGAAGATTTAGTTAATATTAGTACATATGAAACCATAAGACACTTAAATATGGTCAGTTTTATTGTTACCAGAATGAACGCTTTGATATTCTCTCTTGTCAATTCTACCTCCATGCCTTCAGCTTCCGCGATGTCCATTAACATGTTAAGTATATCACTCCCTTGTGATCCTCTCCTTTGTTTTCTTTCTTCTTCATGCTCTGAAATGATCCTCTCTACAAGTTCATCAAATCTTCTGTGAATATCCTTCACCCTCTTTCCAAATCCCTACAAGTCTAGATTCTTAAATAACCATATATTATCCGAGAGGTTGAACACACCGATCACCTCCGTTGTCTCGAAAATCAGTTTCCTTATATCCCCTGCATCTCCTTCCTCTTCTGAACATCTACTGATCAAAGGCTGATCAAAGGCTGTAAAATATATTTATATGTATAGCATGGATATACATATAAATATATAATTTTATATACTTATACATTAAAAAGATCGGGGTCGGGTTCAAGGAATTATGTCATCCCCATCCCTGGTTTCATAATTCGGGGATTCCTGTCCCCGTTCTCGGTCAACTCGTAGATTCCCCAATCAAATCGGTTTTAAAAATCTGGTCCTATCGGATGCGGGTTTCTTTTGCCATCCTTTGTTACAACTGTGAGCCTTGAAACATAGCTTAGTTAGTTCCTAAAGAAAAACTTCATGAATATAAATGTTTTATAGTATGGTCATACAGTTTCTTTAGGGTGCCGTTAAATTAGTATTGTATAAAATTTTCTTTCACATACTTTCTTTAGAGGGTGAGTGAGCTAGCCAATGTTGTTAATATTCAACCATTAATGGAATGCATTGTTTGCTTCCATTAACCCCAAACTGACAGCAACCTACTAAAGACGAAATTATATCATAGCTGACCGCACGGCCATTCTCGGCATCTTCCCTGTTGCCCCTCTTCTCAAAGCCCTTCCAGATATTCAAGACCCCCCTTAAATAAAGTAAAGTAAAGGCAGCTGATCCCGATTTTTCATTATTCAACTACCTTGACCATCTTCCGAAGTTCTAAATAATCTACTGATCAAAGGCGGGCTGCTCTACATTCAGCCACATCACAGTGACCCCCGAAGCGGGAGTCCGGGCCGTGTCTCAGTCCCAGTGTGGCTGATCATCCGAAAAGACCAGCTAAGCATCATTGGCTTGGTCAGCCTTTACCTGACCAACTACCTAATACTACGCAGGCTCATCAAACAACGCTTTTTAGCTTTCTTCAGGATTTAGCCCGAACTGTTCGGCAAATTCCCACGCGTTACGCACCCGTTCGCCACTTTGTTCTCAACTCTTCTCACCTCCTGGGCGAGACAAGCTACCTTTAGCTAGGAGCCTCTTTTCCTTCGTATTAGGGGTATTTTGGATTTCAAGGTATTGCTCAGGCTCCCCCAAAAAGTCTAAGGCATAGGGCTATTATTAATTACTAGGGCGACGCAATAAAGCCGTATAGTGCAGGAGCGCTCACATTTTTTGGCTTACTCTTTCACTTGAATTTCAAAATCCGGCTCGCTCCCGGCCTTTGGACCCTTGGCCCGCTTAGAAGTGGATTCGAACCACTGACACAAGGATTTTCAGTCCTTTCCGAGTCCGAGGGACTATTGCTGTAGAATCTATTAATAGCATTCAAGGTTAAACATGACTCCTAGAGAGTTACCAAAATACGAAGTTCTCTTTTCGTTCTCTTCTTTCTTTTTTATTTTGACTTGGTTGGCAGGGTCAGGGCCATAGGGCTATTATTAATTACAAGGTAAATAGGGTATTATATGAGTACATATATAGTATCGTTATTGCACAATGGGGATCCAACAATTTATAAAATTCTGGTTTCAAAAATCAGAAAATTTAAAATTTTTTCTGATTTATGAAATGCGTTTTTTGTTTGTCGCCCTTACTCCTCACATTGTGTTCTCGAGTTTAGTTTTGAAGAGAAAGGAGAAGAAACTTATATATATATATATATACATGACCCGGCCGATGGCCGGGTACGCTTCATGAAATTGTTTGACAAAAATATTTCAACGTAAAATAAATACTGATGAATAATGACAAATATGTTAAATAAAATAATTGGAAACAAAAATATTATAAACACTATTAATGTAATTTATTGGTAATTATTGGTAATTAAAGATCCGCGGATTCGCGGAGTTTTTAAAGAAATATGAAAAATGAGATAATAAGAAAACAAAGAACATCAACATGTTTCATTAATATATAAAAGAAATAATGAGATAAAACGTGAATTATTCGACAATCAATTGAGTTTGTAACAATTAAAATAATAGACGTCCATGCGTTGTCGTCTCCAAATTTGATGGTCTTGAATAGCAAATGACGTATGTGACCACTAATCAATATAATAGCCAATGTCCATTCGGTGTACACCCAATAGTCCATAGAAACCCTTTAAACAACCACATATAAGTGTCCGTGTGTGAATACCGCCTTTTGTAAAGCTAAACAAAAGTTATGTCTTTATAGTAAGTATTTAGTTCCACTAATCCTTTAAAGCATAGAACCCAAGCAATTCCAACTTCTGCAAATAAAATAAGAAATTTTAAAAATGAATACTAAAAATGGCATTCCAACTTAAGCATATATTTGGCATGTATGGTCGGTTTTTGGTTTTTTAAGTCCGTTTTTTATAATAAAAAAAAAATGTATGTGATTTAACACATACCACTCGTGTTATCAAATAAATGTTTTCAGCATTTCGAGTGTAGATTGTTAGCGCCATCTCTCCACATACCCAAACACTTAAATCTTTTATATAATAAAACAAAACCCCTAGTGGGGACTTTTACATTTTAAAAAAATCAAATCATACCTTATTAAGTAATAATCAAATTATTATTATTATTATTTTCTTAAATATTAAATAAGAAAAGCCTAAATACTTCTAAATTTATCCATATTCTACAAAAAAAAGAATGTGATTTGTAATCATTCAATAAAAACTTACAAAAATATATGTGTCAAAATATAAAAAATTAAAACTTGAAAACGGTGGAGCAAGTTTTTCAAAGATTTGGGCTGAAACTTAAAATTCAGTATCATTCCCACTAAATATAAGTGTCAAAACTATATATATAAAAAACTTACAAAAATATATGTGTCAAAATATAAAAAATTAAAACTTGAAAACGGTGGAGCAAGTTTTTCAAAGATTTGGGCTGAAACTTAAAATTCAGTATCATTCCCACTAAATATTTGAAGTCCCAACATTCCCAAATTCCTCCTCTATCAATCAAACTCGATCTCTTATCATTCATTCACGCACAATCATTGACGCAAGAACATCTCCTCCAAATCTAATTAATATTAAAACCCACTACATTCGTAAATAACCCTAATTCAATACCTCAATCAAAGTACAATGGTTTTGAAGGTCATGTTATAATAATTAAAACCCGAAATTAAAAATAATAATTTATTTAAATGATTAGAAAAAACCCCGCGCGTGCGCGGGCATTATATCTAGTTACTCATAAAATAATTATAGACACAAAATAAACTCCCAAGCCACAATTGTACAAACAAATGAAAGGGGCTTTCATATCAAACTAACATTTTACACGGGAAAATCCTATAAATTTATTGTATTAAACACCATAAATTAACACTAACAATTATTTTAATGGTGTGTTTAGCGTAGATCTA
The DNA here is from genome assembly GCA_021014915.2 of Artemisia tridentata subsp. tridentata. Lineage (NCBI taxonomy): Eukaryota > Viridiplantae > Streptophyta > Magnoliopsida > Asterales > Asteraceae > Artemisia > Artemisia tridentata. The sequence continues at coordinate 22,351,652 of CP139505.1, forward strand.
ATCATAATACATCAAGCATTAACAACAATTGATTCAACCACTTCAAATTAGGAATCCAACATTGTAGCCCAGAATTTTCTTCATAAGTTTTTACCTGCATCAAGTATAGCCATCTCTTTTTTCGTTATAGTCACATCAAAATTTCTGATGTAAGATGCACTACCACTTCAAATTAGGATTCCAACATTGTGGCGGGTCAGATCAAGTTGACCCGCAATCACTTTCTCCAATTTAGTGAGGGTAAATTTCAATTGGTTATATCACAAACAAATTAAATGAAAATTCCAGCTAAAAAAAGAGATAGCAGCCCAATGCTGATTTAATGTATGCAATTTCTTGCGTCCTAAGGCCCTAGATCAACATATTTTAATACTGGGATGAAATTGTTTATGTAGTTACAATTAAACCACTAAAAACCCAAAGGATTTAGATTTTTGGAGTGTGTATAGATCACTACAACCATATTTGAATGAAGCTAATAGTAGTTAAATTATTTTTGTATGTACTTACTGCTTAAGGCAGATATCCCCAGGAGCTGTGTAGAGAGAGAGCTTTCCAACAGGTATGGCCATTCCCTGTAATGTGTTTGCATAGAAAATTAGCCATCGGTACTACTGGTTCATCTTCCATAACAAACTTCCTACTACGTAAATGAATAAAAATAAAGAGCGAAAGTGTAAATGTGGTGATGTCGACGCATTTTGGGTTATGTTTTATCTTTTACAATTCAAATGGGTAAAACTAAAGGATAAGTGACTAAAGTTATGATAAAAAGAACGATTAGAGTAATAATGATGAAGTTACTGCATTCATATTTGACATTTAACTTTTACACGATTTATAAAAGAAAGATTATCTGACCACTATTTGGTTTTGCCAGCTCACTTTATTTATAAACATGGTATAGGCTCTCTTAGTCTCTTTAGCTCAGATACGTCCTATTGAGAAAGAGATAGCAAGCGTTTTTGCCTAAAAAGAAAACACCAAATTAATGAGTAGTTATCTAGCATGTTTATAAATCAATTATTTAATTATTGAGAAAACGCAACACATAAAGCTCTAGCATGCAAATTATCATATTTATTTTCATGCCCATTTAAGATGGATTCATTGGTTTGCAGACCTTCAAGTAGGTTTAACTTGTTTTACTCATGCTCAATTTACAATTTCTTTAGCTCATCGAAATCAGAACTTCAAATATATTCCTCATAAAACAACCACAAAATTCTAAAGCAAGCCCTTACCTCCTGTTATATGGCCAAATTCTGCCTGGCAATCTTCACCTGACCAGTTATAGTCACCCAAATCAATGTAAGATGATGACACACATGCGACCGATGTTTTATAAAGTCAAAAGAAAAAGTTAAATACAAAAGCTAATTTTGGAAATATTAATCGACATAAATATACTGTGAAACAAAGTAATGTTGCAAAGAGCGCATTCACCTTTAGCCTCAACATTGTTGGATCCCACATGTTCAGTTCCCATATCAAACGTGGACAAAGATGAATCACAATGTTCTTGTTGCAGATGGCCGTGAACAACCTGTGGACTTTTTGCAACATTGACATCAGACGATCCTGGGCCACTACCTAAAACTCGTCTTTTTATATAACGACTGCTAGATGTAAAACTTGTTTCTCCATCTCATACTACCTGGTTTTCAGCCTTGCTTTTATTTGGTCTTATATTGCCAGAAGAAGACATGCCTCAAATGTTTGGTTCATATGTTCTTTGCTTGATTAGTAATTGGTGCCAGGGGAATGGTGTTCCAATAGACCGACTCGTACCAAAGCTCATATGTTGTGACAATTAATAGTAACTGACATGTTGATAATCATCGTTAACCTGACCATCTTGCTCAGCATAGAATCTTGTGCTCTCATGAAGTATACCAACGTCAACGCCAGCCTCGACCCGTTCCACATACTAACTGCCCGTGTAAATTGCTTTAATCATTTTTGTCGTCCTAAAAATTATATAATGGAGTTTCTCTACAAAATGGCTGACTGCGATGACATATTTACAAAAAGAAAAGAAAAAAATGAATCTAATAAAGGAACCAAACATTACCTGTGATATCGTTGCAGGAAATGAGTATGCGTGAATTACAACTTCCCTTTCTAGTGTTATAATTAAACCTCTGTTAAACAATTAGTGTCAATCATAAACATGGATGCAGTGAATTTGTTCTTTTCGGGAGACCTTTAGTGACATGTTAATCACAAGTTTGAGTTTTCTCTAGATTAGCAGCTTCCATATAAAATATTTTATAGGTTTCAATCTATTAACACTCTTTATCTACAAAAAATAGTAATCCTTGAATGATTTAAGGTTTAAAGCTAAGAAAACATAACCAAAGTTGAAGGATACATGGTGCCAAAGAAAACATAATATGGTAGTTTTGGTGTGAATTGAGTGATAAAGATTCCTCCAATAAGCTTAGCCAAACAACCCTTTATTTACAATAACCCATTACACTCCTCCAATAAGCTTAGCCAAACACCCCTTTATTTAAGATTAAAAAAAAATACATTTATATAAAAAGCAGTAATTTCATAAATGCAAACAATAAGAAGTGCAAATTTTCATACATCAAATACCTCATAATGGAAATGAATCTCATCGTCTCTTCAAATGAATTTGGAACCTGAAAAAGAGATAAGCCTCCGCATCAGCTAGAAATCAATTAACTTTATAAATGAAGATTTTGTACTCAACCTGGTGGATGATCTTTATTGCCACTCCTCATACGCTTCAGCTGCTCCTTCTTCATGGGTCTTTCTCAATCTTCACTGCCACAGGTTGCTTCTTACCATTTGATGACTCACTGGCTGGTTCATCATCAACATGTCTCTTGTTTGAATTTTTCTTGGTGTTGGTACTCATGGCACTACTTTTCATCGCAGGAACAGGTGTTGTGTTCTCATAAGTCTGTGACTCTAATTCCTGCAAAGTATTATACATGTATTAGTGAACATATATGGTTTTGTATGCTTGACACATGTTGCGCAAATAAAAAATACTTACAAATGGTGTGATATCTGGGACACTTTTACTTGTCGCTTCATTATCCGGCTTGAAAAAAAAAAGTAAAAAAACCGAATTTGTTAGTGGATGTGTACAAAAAATAAAAAAACTCGTATTTTAGCCCCAGTTTCCTAATACAGTAATTGTAACATGATCAGCCACAAAGCTTAGAAACTGATATACCTTGAGCAGTACTGCAGTAGTGTATCTTTTACCTTTTCCAATCGCTTTTGAGTATCACCAGCAGGTCCAGGATATTCTTTAATCTATCAGAAAAAAGTCATGAATTATATGTAGAATTCAAACAACGTCTTGAGGCAATCTAGCACGTAATATTGGAACTTACTGGAATTGCAACTTTATCCTCTTTTAACAACGGCTTATAATCAGGTGGGACCTTGTAGCTTGGTGATGAACTCAAATAAGTACATTTTATTACTATCATTTATCCTATTAATTTGACTTGTTTTACTATATTATGTATGAGGATTGATACTTAATCGTTTACTTTTGTAATTCTCAGGTAAAAACAAGCGTTTGGTGAAACTTAATGATTTTGGACTAATAATGGAGCAAAACGTGCATAAAGTGAAAGTCTACTGACATGGACAAGATCAAGTCAATTCTGCTCCAGATGCGCCGCATCTCACTCTCAACATGCGCCGCATCTCTATCAAGATATCACCAGATACGATCCAAGATACAAGAGGACATGCGCCGCATCTAATAAAGAGTTACGCCGCATCTTCTGGCGGTGTACGAATATTCCTGAATATTATAATCTTGGACCCCACGCGAAGTTAAGTACATGCGCCGCATCTACTTAGTAGATGCGCCGCATCTTCCCTCAGACAGAAACTATAAATACCCCGTAGACCAGACGAATTAAAGAGTTCCAAAACCCTAACACCGAAGACCGAACAGTAGGAACAAAGGACGAATTCAGTCAAGGAGGCAGCACAAGACACACCCAAATCAAAGATACAAGAGCTGTAAGAAGGTGCTGCATGTATTTAATTCATTAAGTAGTTTTGTTTTATTGTGTTAGCAAACTTTAATTCATCAGGATTGGTGGCTTGTGTAATGTGACAACGGAAAGATTGCACTCCCTTTAATACTTGCTTTCCCATTAATTAAAGTTTATATGTTGATGTCTTTGGTTACTACTTATTAGTGCATTGATAACCTCTGTGTTTATTAGTGGCTTGCGGGCATTTGACTGCGGGACATAATGTGGCTCCCACGGTTGTTTCTAAATTGATCACTTAGGAATAACTTTTAGACATAAGTAATCATTAAGGGTTTACTCGCCGATAAGAATAGGACCAACGAGAAAGGATTAACTACATACACTTCATATAAAGCTATCAATAAAACAAGTGACAATCTACTTAATTATAAGGACAGCCCTCTTATTGTCTCGAGTATCTATCTGTGTACGTGTGTGCTACTTGCTGATTCGTGCCTATTGGTTTATTTTATTATATTAATTGCAACAAATCGTGCCAGTCTCTCAGGCTGAAACCCCCTTGCGTTAGGATATTAAAATACTGATTAGAATAACGAGATAATACGTTCCACTCTTAGTGATCGACACTCTACTTACCATTATCTTCATACTGACCGGGTACACTGCTCGTTAAGTGTGTGTGTTATTGATAAGTCGGCTAAATATAAATTTAAAACTTGAGTAGGCATTAAAACTGCTAAACCGCAACGACACACGCAGCACATCAAGTTTTTGGCGCCGTTGCCGGGGAGTGAATTGTTATTATCTGTTAATTTGATTAGTATTTTAATTAGGTTTTTCTTTTTATTAGATTAATTGCATCATTGTACTATTTTGCATATTTGTTGTATTGTGTGTTAATTGTTTTCTTTTATTTTTGTGTGTTTATTTTTGTTTGTGTGTTTAATTTTTGTTTTTATTTCTCGTATTTTTCTGTTCTGCTATCGTTGTACTGTGCTAAATCAAACGATACGGCGCATCTGATCTCTCAGATACGGCGTATTGCGTTTAATTTTTTTAAAAATACAACGCGTTTAATTAATTCGATACGACGCATCTTTTCCCCAAGATACGGCGTATCTGTTTTTAATAAAAAAAATTTCTAAACGTTAACGCCATACGACGCATCTGCTTTAGCAGATACGGCGTATCTATTATTTTAATTAAAAACAGTTTGCGAATTATTAAACAAATACGGCGTATCGATCTCTATCGATACGGCGCATCTTACTGAATCAAAAATCTTTTATTTTTAAACGTAACGAAAATACGGCGCATTAACTTTTGTTAATACGACGAATATAATTTGATAAATATAGTTGATTTTTGATATTTACTTTGATCGGTCCGCTACTCTCGTGTGCAAGTTGTTTATTTTCAGGATAAATGATGACTCAAGCATCACCAAGAAGTATTACATTCTGAACCAAACCAAGAGACGCTAGCTGAAGTGACCAAACATAAGACGACATGAGTGGAGGAAAACTCAGTACTGGTAACATTGAACTTCTTTAATTCTTGAAGTAGAATCCCAGGTAAACTCTACGATAATTCAACTGCCCAAAGGAAAGTTCTCTACACTATGATCTCAGTTTTATTATCCTTATTATACGTCTGATTCAATTCGTAATCTTAATTTTGCACGCCTAAAAACGATATTTGTTCCTAGCATCGGAATAAAAACTTATCCTCTAAACAATAAGATTACAATTATTAACAAAACGTTTATGCCTATTGCTCTTATCTCGAATTCATTTATATGGTATACCGTTTAACCCAATTGGATGAATAAAGAATCGTGTTGCGGAAGCCAAGGTATGTTCTTTATTTAAATTTCGTTCATTAAAATATCGATACGGCGTATCTAATTATCCAAAGCGCCGTATCCTCGACCAACTAGGACTTATTGACTAGTCAACGGAATTAAATAGATACGGCGCATCCCAATTTTCTAATACGGCGCATCGTGTCGCCCTATAAATACGACGGGAATACGCCGCATGAATACACACAGTTAAGAACACGCACTAAAATTATACTCGAAATCCGATCATCTTTCTTAAATCCTCCGTTAATCCGAACTATAACCTTTCTCCTAATCATCCAATTAAGGTAATTGTTCTATTTTAATTTAATTTCGTTTAATTATAAAAATTAGGGTTTATATGTCCACTTCGATTAGGGCTTAAACGATATAGGGATATGATTAGAACTTAGCATTGATAATTTCCCCTAAGTTAATTTTAGATTTGGACATCGAATTTGGCACTAATTTAATCGAACGAAATATAGGGTTTTGGGTGATTGTTTTTAAATTTTAGAGGGAAAGTGTGATAGAAGTTTTTGATAGGAATAATTCAGTAAATTTGGTCTGTGATATAATGCGGGAGTTTACGTCACGGATACGGATTCTTGAAAAACGTGCCTAACCCTTTATTTTGTACTGATATGCTTTTAGATGCGGCGCATCTAGGTTGATTAATGCGGCGTAACGACCCATTTTAAAATTGATAAAATTATAGATACGCCGTATTGATTGATATAGATACGACGCATCTCAATACGCCGTATCTATTGTCTTGCACCGCATCTCTTATACTTTATACAGATACGCCGCATTGATTTAATCCAATGCGCCGTATCTACCTATTTTGCAGACTGTTTACTGACTGTGAATATCTATTTCAGATGACATTACCAGAGGTCACACTGAGGCATCAGTGGCTACAGTTTGAGAACATGGGACTTACTCCTGCCACTCTAGAGGATTACTTGCATAGGCTTGACTCGATCTACTTCAAGAAAATATTCAGAGTCCAGGTTTTGAATTTTGACGATGTGGGGTTGATCGGTGGTGGACATGCAGCTACTAGCTTACAGCATCGGATGGAGATGGTAGTTGTTGGAGATGATGAGGAGGCAGTGTTTAGGTCTAGTGCTTGGGAGAGACTATTTCGGATTGACGAGCCTCTGATTAGGGAGCTTATGCTGGAGTTCTTTAGCATGATTCATTACAGGGAGACGGATATAGAGATTGATACAGCTGACACACTGGTGTTTAGGTTAGGAGGTGTGCATAGGCAGATGTCGATGAGGCAGTTTATTTTGGCCATGGGACTACACACTGAGGAGGAGCTTGGATCTGCTGGGTTTGCCAGGTATTGGGCTGAGAGTTTACGGGTTGTCCCTGACAGAGGGGTATTCAGTGATTACTGGGTTAGGATTTCTTCGATGGGTGACATTGTTACTTCCACCCCATCCTACACATTGATCAGGGAGCCGATGAGGCGGCTATGTCACCGTTTGATTGCACTCACCATTGCTGGGAGGGGTCAGTCACCTGAGAAGGTGACCACTCTGGACCTCTTCCTTTTGAGGAGTATGGATGAGGGGATGTCGGTGAACATCCCCCACTTTTTAGAGCACTACCTCCACCGATCTGCTGCAGGGAGAGATCGGAGGAGCCAGATGACTGGCGGGCATTTTGTTTCGAGGCTGGCCCGCCATTTTGGAGTTATTGGAGCAGAGATCCCAGCTGGGCTGGAGGTTATTGTGGCCCGTCTCCCAGTTATCGATAGGGATTATTTGGTTAGACTCGGGATCTGCCAGGTTGCTGCGGGAGGTCACTTTTGGGCAGCATTAGGGCCCGCCAGAGCTGCAGGGCCAGAGGCGGAGCAGGGAGGACCTCAGGATCCTCCGGCTGCTGCTCCTGCCGACGAGGAGGTGCCGCAGGCACCAGTACCCCCACGCACCGTGAGTCAGAGACTCGACGCAGTCGAGGGAGAGTTGAGGACCCTGAGGAGAGACTCAGAGTGGGTGGTCATGAGTCTGAGCAGACTATTAGAGCAGCAGGGTATTACGCACGCTCGTCCAGATGGTACTGAGGTTGCAGGAGTGACACGTGCATACGAGCGCAGAGTCCGCCAGAGGACTGATGGAGCCAGCACTTCCGGGACCCATCCAGACGACCGCACTCACCCATGACCTTACTCTCTTGATTTCATAGACATTGTTCCACACATTATTATTACCTTTTGGATTGTACTTATCGTTATTCTTATGTTTATGTTTAATGTTTCAGTTTATATTTCTTATGTTTGATGAAGACTGGCATTAAGTTCAGCATGAGAGTACGAGAGGACGTATGAGATTAGACCGTGGAACGAGTCATTTTACAACAGACTGTTAACAGTCTGTTTGGTTACTACATGCGCCGTATCTGCCTAAACAGATGCGACGCATCCTATCCTTTACTTTGTTTTATTTTCAGTCCAGGCCGCACGAAGATACGGCGCATCTCAATTCTGAGATGCGACGCATCTCCTGCAAATGGTCATATCTTGTTTTATTTTTCTGCATTTTTATTTTCGACTTTAAAACTATTTATCAGTTTATTTTAATGCGGCGCATCCCTGGTTAAGGATGCGGCGCATCTTTATTCTGATCCGTATTATTCCAGGCTCGATACGGCGTATCTTCTTCAATAAGATACGGCGCATCGACTGACCTGATGATTTTCAGTTTTAATTTTTAAGTTTTATTTTTCCTAACTACTAATGTATTATGCAAGTTTGAACCTTTCTTATCTTAGGTGTGTTTTAAAGTGTTGGTGGTATTATAGTTTCCTGGATTTCCTGTGGATAAATCAAGTATGAAGCTTTAACGTTCTAATCCACAAGAAAGATGATTTTTGCTTTTATACTAATGGAGGATCATACCGAGCAAATCTCAGGGGAGTTTTTCCGTTCTAATTCTTTTATTTTCCAGTTTTTAACCTTTTATACAAACAACGAGGACGTTGTTTAACTTAAGTGGGGGGATTGGAGAATTAGAACACTTAACACTTACTTGTCCTAAACTTTTTCAAAAATTATGCTTAAAATGTGTTTAATATATCAAACTTAAAAATTTTTTAGCATGTTTTTGTTTAAGATCTAAGTTACATAACTGCACACATGACGTTATTTTCAAAAATTGTGATTTTTCAAAATTCACAAATCTATGAGTGTGCCGGTGACTTGTAAACTTTAGAACTTGGCTTGTATACTATTCGAGACCACCATAATGAGTATTATTTATATAATTGGAATGACTTGTCTAAATTGGTAAAATTCTAGGATTACACCAAATAGCCTTTATATGTTATGTGTTATTAGCTAACTACACTGGTTAGTTAACCCCCGTATAAACCCTTTTGTTACTCTCATTTTTAGAGTAAGATACCCCTAGAAAAACACTCAGAGCCATTCCTTTCGTTTCTTACACCTATGTTTAAAATGTTTCGTTACACCCTTACACCTTAGCCTACCCTGTAGATTAGAATCCGTGGTTGGTTAATTGCTATAGGCAGAGTGTGTTTCCTTACATTACCTGTGTTCGCGTGCGTAATTCATTATCTATGGTTAGGTCGGGAAATTGCACAATGCAATTGGAGTGAAAGTAAATATTGTATATCTTTGAGTTTATTTTTCGTGTGTTTACTACTTTCACTATTACCATTATTTCTGAAGTATGAAAAGTATGAATAAAAAAAAAATTATCCGGAAAGAAAGTTGTAGTGATGTGGTGAAATTTTACACATCTATGTTTATGTTTAAAGTTAAAAAAAAAAAAAAAAAAAAAAAAAAAAAAAAAAGTTGGATGTTTATTTTAACCAACTTATGTAAAGTTATGTAAGTGGTCGATATCACCACTATTTGTTGTACTATATCTATGGATTGAATGGGAATTGGCAGTTATGGGAACGCCAATTAAGGTTTATTCTTTGATTAAGATTTTGTTGAGTATAATTCGTGTCTACCTAAAGCGTGTGTTTCAAGTGTTAAAGCGTGAGTTATTCAATGATATGAGTCTTATTCATGGGATGGTTGGGATAGTGATTAACCACACTTAGGATTTTAATTTATTTGTTTTGTTTATTTTTCATTTTACACCAATTTATATCCCAAATATTATCCATACCCTATATTATTCTTTATCCAACCAAACCTTTGATTTATTGAGATTAGGGATTTGAGCAATCTTAAGTATCGTAGTCGTGGATTCGGCTATGTATTTATGATTTTGTCGCCCTTTTTGATATATTATTATTGGTGAAGTTTGGACCTATCTTTAGCCTATTCGAGTTAAGGATTTGAGAAATTGCAAGTATCGTGTTCGTGGATTCGATCATGTATTTGTGATTTTGTCGCCTTTTCTGGAATTTGAGATCGATAGTGATTAAGAATAATTAACCCCTAAGCCTAAAAACCCTTTTTACCGCTTTAGACTTGTTATTCCTTAGCTTTAGTGGTGGAGATGTGTATACTTGCCAAGCTTATGATAGAATATTCGTCGCGACTGGACAGTTAAACGATTAGATTTGCTTTTATCGACTTATTTTATTTTACTTCTAATTCGTTAAGTGTTTAGTTGTGTGATTATGAAATGAACGAATACATGCTTAAATATAAAAATAAATCCTAACATCTTTTAGGATACATTTTCATAAATGAAATTCTAAGGTTTACTTGGGGACAAGTAAAGTTCAAGTGGGGGGATATTTGATGAACTCAAATAAGTACATTTTATTACTATCATTTATCCTATTAATTTGACTTGTTTTACTATATTATGTATGAGGATTGATACTTAATCGTTTACTTTTGTAATTCTCAGGTAAAAACAAGCGTTTGGTGAAACTTAATGATTTTGGACTAATAATGGAGCAAAACGTGCATAAAGTGAAAGTCTACTGACATGGACAAGATCAAGTCAATTCTGCTCCAGATGCGCCGCATCTCACTCTCAACATGCGCCGCATCTCTATCAAGATATCACCAGATACGATCCAAGATACAAGAGGACATGCGCCGCATCTAATAAAGAGTTACGCCGCATCTTCTGGCGGTGTACGAATATTCCTGAATATTATAATCTTGGACCCCACGCGAAGTTAAGTACATGCGCCGCATCTACTTAGTAGATGCGCCGCATCTTCCCTCAGACAGAAACTATAAATACCCCGTAGACCAGACGAATTAAAGAGTTCCAAAACCCTAACACCGAAGACCGAACAGTAGGAACAAAGGACGAATTCAGTCAAGGAGGCAGCACAAGACACACCCAAATCAAAGATACAAGAGCTGTAAGAAGGTGCTGCATGTATTTAATTCATTAAATAGTTTTGTTTTATTGTGTTAGCAAACTTTAATTCATCAGGATTGGTGGCTTGTGTAATGTGACAACGGAAAGATTGCACTCCCTTTAATACTTGCTTTCCCATTAATTAAAGTTTATATGTTGATGTCTTTGGTTACTACTTATTAGTGCATTGATAACCTCTGTGTTTATTAGTGGCTTGCGGGCATTTGACTGCAGGACATAATGTGGCTCCCACGGTTGTTTCTAAATTGATCACTTAGGAATAACTTTTAGACATAAGTAATCATTAAGGGTTTACTCGCCGATAAGAATAGGACCAACGAGAAAGGATTAACTACATACACTTCATATAAAGCTATCAATAAAACAAGTGACAATCTACTTAATTATAAGGACAGCCCTCTTATTGTCTCGAGTATCTATCTGTGTACGTGTGTGCTACTTGCTGATTCGTGCCTATTGGTTTATTTTATTATATTAATTGCAACAAATCGTGCCAGTCTCTCAGGCTGAAACCCCCTTGCGTTAGGATATTAAAATACTGATTAGAATAACGAGATAATACGTTCCACTCTTAGTGATCGACACTCTACTTACCATTATCTTCATACTGACCGGGTACACTGCTCGTTAAGTGTGTGTGTTATTGATAAGTCGGCTAAATATAAATTTAAAACTTGAGTAGGCATTAAAACTGCTAAACCGCAACGACACACGCAGCACATCACTTGGATTAAGCTTCAATATTTCTCCTGCCGATCAGTAAAAACCACCTAAGAGGATTCATGGGGTATGCGTTCTTGGAGACCCGTCAAATATAGAAGAAAGGTCTTGGAGCAGACATTCACTTCCTGCAATATTCAAAAGGTTAATGTTGCTTCTTAGACCTATATACACATCCACATACAAAACAAAAGTAATTTACTATCATGTATAAACACATGCTTGATCATATTTGAGTTTACAAAGACCAACAGATCTTGAGAGACAACCTCAACACCACATTTAACACTCAATAAGCAATCTTGAACAAAAGTGAATCGGTAGAAGAAAACATACTTAAAACATGGAGTAAGAGATGGCAGTTTTGACTCATTCAATTATCAATATGTCACATGGGATGTGTCCAAAGTCTACATAGGTATGGACTTCGGATGGGTAATCGGAACACCAAGAAGATTATGAGCGTAGATCTCCAAAATTTTCACAATAAATGAGTAGTCAAAGAAAAACATACGACGGGCTAAAAACAATATCATTCACTGTTGCGAGATCCTGTTATTTCTCCTTTGCCAATTTTTGGTGAAAGAAAATCTGCATGAGCAACATATATGTAAAATGTATGTTATTATAATAGAAGATTAGATAAAGTATCATCCTTTGAGCATGAATAATGAATTAAAAGGCACAGTGAGTTGCAATATGCATTAACAAACCTATCATTGTTGTTGGATGGATTAAAATACTTCCATGCCACACGTCTCTCAACTGATCCAGCCGCAAATCCTGCATTACATGAATAAATAAGTCAACCTATAACTTTTCATTTACAACGAAACGGTATGTAGAAAGTCGAATCACATTCAATTCATTGAATTCATTGTATCTAAAAACAAAACATATTATTCCACGGAAAACAAATTCATACAAATAGACTACCATCAATTCATAAGAGTAGTTTCCCAAATAATTTTTTAGGGTTTATTCGTAATTACTCAAATCAAATTACAAAATCATCGAAACTACTCGTTAATAATGACCTGCAAAAAAAATCAAAGCAAAAACAAATCAACACATCAAAATAGTTGTACTATGGGATTTAATACCTCAACAAATGCATCTTTGACCAGTGGGTTTGTAGCTGCTAGTCTCTGAGCAGTAATGTCAAATTCATTGCCAGATCTGTCACAAGAAATTTAACTGATATCTCATAAGGGGCATCATTTGTAGAAAAAAAGAATATATGAATCATACAACACTCTATTCTTACGGATCAAAGATGACTCTGCCGGCTTCTTTCACAATGACGACCCCCACAGCAACATCCCTAGGGAGAAAACCAAAACCATTATTGTAATGTGAGATCACAAAACCTCAATCGAATATAAAAAATTACAGGAAAGTAAAAGTCGCCCATACAAAGGACCACCAAATCCGAGCTCATAAAAAAGATCAATCTATTTTTCGTGTCCAGGATACATGAGTCTCAAACCTGATAGTATAGAACTATGCAAAACAATGGATACGATATTGATTAAGAAGAAAATGGTTGATTTAAAAAATGAATCATTACCTTCGGGAAGCAAAGAAATAAAGATTAGGATTGGTTGGAGTGATTGATTTAGGTTAGTTGCAGTGATTTTTGTTGTGAATGTTGATTTTGAAATTTTAAAATACATTCATACGCTCCTTTCATTAAATGTGGTGTAAATGTTATTTGAAAATGCCAAGAAAGTAGGAGTTGCAGTTTTAACTGTGTTTAGATGAATGAGGAGTTATTAAAGCATCTATATTTGTTTTTAAAGCTTTTAACACAAACACCCAAGTGCTCTAGTGGTTGAGTCTTTATTATTTGGGCAAGAGGTCATGAGTTCGATTCTCATTAGTTGCAAAATTTTTAAATTTCCGGATTTTATTGCATGATTAGTGTGTGCCATGTCATCATTAAAATGCCATGTCATCATTGAGTCATCATTGAGGTGGCATTTCTACGCTTATGTGTCGCTGTCATGTTAGACAAATATATAGTTATATATATATATATATATATATATATATATATATATATATATATATATATATATATATATATATATATATATATATATATATATATATATATATATATATATATATATAGAATCTAGATCAAATAAGATCAAACTTAAAGTTGTAAAAATGAGATCCAACTAAAATTTGACAAGTGATACTCTCGTTAAAATAAAATTAATTTTTTTATTAATTACAACTTAAATTGTTAAAGTTTTGATGGTTTTCTTTTTAAAATTGACGAAACCGAGGTGATACACTTTGATTCGACATGTAATGTGTATCAGGTTAAGGTGATACACTTTGATTCGACATGTAAACTTATAATTGTGTATCACTAATCCAAACTCATGTATCAGTTGGTTATTAGTTGCTAAAATGTTAATTCATATTAATATTTTATTTTTTGTGTATTATTGCTAATATGGTTATTTAGAAATGTTTTTAGTGGTTGTTTAGACTAGATCTTATTTTTACAACTTTAAGTTTGATCTCACATTAACCCTCCCCTATATATATATATATATAAATATATATATATATATATATATATATATATATATATATATATATATATATATATATATATATATATATATATATATATATATATATATATATATATATATATATATATATATACATATATATATATATATATATATATATATATAATATATATATAGGTTTGGGTTAAAATAAAAAGTATGTTATAATAAAAAGTATAGGAAGCCACCACAGCCCGCCATGTGTCCCAATTAGTCCTCCCCTTTTTTTTATACTTGCAGGGGTATTTTTGTCAATTAACCTTAGGGTATATAAAGTGTTGTTTTTTCTATTCTTCTACATTTGTAAACTGGTCCGCTTCTCCACACACACACACACACACACACACACACACACCAGAGGCTCCACCTAGTTACCACCATCTCCACCAGCTTCTCCACTAGTTAACTGGTATGTGCTTAAACACATACCATTTCTAGACCAAAACCGGATCCAAAAAGACCAAAAACCCGACCAAAATACCAAATATATTGTGTTTTTGTGTTCTTACATATGCAGGCACGGATATCGAAGAAAAAGACAAAAATCAAGAAAGAACCAGAAAAACGAGCACGAGATATGGAAGTATTATTTTTAGCCGATGCCGGGAAGAAATTATGGTCAAAAAGTCAACCCAGGTCCTCCATCTATCAGAAGTTGTCAACATTAGCCCTTGGATTCAACTTTGAAAAAGTGGCAAGATCAGTCCCTAAAAAAATCCAGAAATTACACAATTGGTCCCTTGAAGTTAAATCCTTAAAATTACACAAAACACAAATCCTAAAACCACTACACCTTACCCGGATTTACCTTAAATCCAACTCACCAAATCCAATCCACAAACTAAACCCCAAACCCAAAGAAATAACCCACAGCCCACAATATCAAAAACCTAACCCGGCCCAACTATTATTATCTAAAAACCCGGATCCACCCACACTTACCCCAACCCGGTCAACTCCCCTTAAACTTCCTCAGTCAAAATAAAAATAAAAATACCCTCTACCACTCACACACTCCCGCCCCCCCAAAATTACCCTCAACCCAGATAAGTTACTATTCCAAGAACCCTAATGTTACCGTACAAAAATTACGGTAATTAAGGGCACTTTTGACAATCATTGGCCCTTCTAGAAGAACCTGACAAAAAGAATGACACATGGCAGCCATCGATTGGCCAAGACACGTAGCAGTTTTAATCGTACGGCCAGAGATGAAGGAGTAGAGAGCAAGGATGATCTAAGGGTGATAGATTGCTGTGGACACACGAGGATTGCCAACGTGGACATCCCAGAAGGTTCTCCCTTCGGCTATAAATAGGACCTCAATCCTCATGTTAGCTAGTTAAGTTTTGGATGTAATGTTACTCTGTCAAATTTAATTTCTGTTTTGTAATTTTTAAATTCTATTGTAAACTTTAAGCTTTTGTTAATGAAATTTTAATTTTAAGTTTTATTTTGATCCTGTTCTAGTTAATTTGTTATCTGAAATTAGTTTATCAAAATTGTTAGTTAGTTTGTTACAAATCATTTCTAAGTTTAGTTCAGTGTTAATCTCAGCTTTTGTTCAAATTCATTTTAAAAAATCCAAAAATAAGTCCAAAAAAATATTTCAAAAAAATTCAAAAATAATTTTAAACTTAAGCTTCAACAAGCTGTTTCAACTTAGTTTTAAGCTAATATAAGCTATCTAGCTTATTGTTAGCTTCTGGTATTTAAATTCAACCTTTGCTTCACAAATTCAGAAAGTCAACAGAAAAAGTCAACGGAGGGGGAAATTAAGCTGAGGTGATAAGCTGAAGTTGGATATTGGGTTAATGTTGTGGCTATTAAGCCTGGGTTAGAACTGAGTTCTGAGATCACTTTATTTAAGCTAGGATAAGGTGTAAGCTTTTATTTCATTAAGTTTAATCTAGTTTTTTTTTTAAGTGCTGCTTATTGTTCATGTTCTGCTTATTGTTGTTGTTGTTAATTATTGTTCATTGTCCTTAGCTGCTTTTGTTCTATTACTTTTAATGAGTTTAAAGTAGTGTAGTTTTAAGGTTTAAAATTATATCAGTTTAGAGTGAATTGCATTAGTTCTTAAGCTGCTTTTATTTTAGGGCTGTTTGTTAGTAGCTAAGCTTTTTAGAATTTCATTGCGGCAATTTTTGAGGTTCATCTAAGATGTTAAAAAGAGGTTGCAACACTTGGATTGGTTTAGACTAGGACTGCACAACCTTCGCGCCACTTTTCATCTTTCTGCTGTCAAAACTAGTGCAGGTTTAAGGCTGCTGATATAAGCCAGCCTGTGGCTTATACATTTAAGCTGAGGATAATATTTTTGGTTTGGAAGTAGTTAACATAGTAGAATTTAGGTTCATTATCTGGGAATCAGGTTTAGTGCTAATTATAGTGCTTATTTTGGTCTGATGATTTGCTCTATTCCTGTCTGCTGTATTGACATCAGGACCGTCCACACCTGATATGGCAGCTTAATAGATAAGCAAATAAGTTTGAAAATTGGGCATATTATATTTTTAGGTAGAGTTTCATATAAACTTTAAGCTTATCATCTGGGATCTGAAATATCAGCTTATTGGAGTGCTTATTTGGGTATGCAAAGTAGGTGTATAGGCTGTTTGTTTCTGATTGGATTTTTAGTCTGTTCAGCTTACTTTGGGCTTATTGCTTGTGCTTATTTGATCTATTTCACTTGATTTTAGTTTCCAGCAGTTAGAATAATCTGTCCTTAGCTTTTGATAATTTTTGGCTTATTTTAGCTTATTTTTAGCTTATTTCCAAGTGCTTATTTCTACTGTTCAGCTTATTCAGTCATATTCAGTTTCTAAAAATATTTTTCTTAAATTTCTTATTAAAAATCAAAATTACTCTAAAATTTTCAGATTTTATTAATTAGTTTTACTATTTTTAAATCATTTAAATAGATTTAATTAGTCTTTAATTCATAAAAAAAATTATTAAAAAGTCAAAAAAATATTTTTCTTTTTCCAAAAATTTTATTTTATCATTTTTAATATAGGAAAATTATTCTTACATTTTTAGGTTTTAAATTTTAGTATTTCACTTTTATTTACGTTTTATAATTCGTCGCATAACGTTTTTTTTTAATTCAAATTTTCGTTTTTAAATTCGTATGCTTAGTTTACTTGTACTATTAGAATAATTAGTTGTTTTTATTTCATATTTCATTATTAGTAGTATAAAATCACAAATCACCACTTTTTCACACACATTCACCACACGTATTCGACATCGTCACGACAACTCGATATTCGACCTTCGTTGGGACACGACCCGGGGAAAACGCATACGTTGCCTTTTTCTTTGGAAAAATATACTATAAAAAGATCGATCATCATAACCACCTATCTCCACCGTGATATCCACCATCTTCTCCATCGTAATTTTGAGATGTCGATCGAGTGTTCATCGTCAACAAATTTTGAGTGTTCATCATGAACTAATAACGAGTGTTAATCATCAACGAATAACGATTGTATGATCTCAATCTTTTGTTTTCTTTTTCAATTTTTTGTTAATTTACTTTATGTTAATTTGAATATTTAATTGTAATTAGTTAATATGCTTTTGTTGATTCTTAGTTTATTAAGTTGATTTAAAACATACATTCAGTATGTGTTTGAGAAATAAAAACTAGATGAAAATGTGTATATGAAACTTGCACACCAAGTGTTTGATAAAATGTCTACATGATATTCTATAACTGTGATGCACTAGTTTCGTACTGTGATGCACCAGTTGTTCATACACCTTGTGATGAACTTTTTACTAAAAGTGTGTTTCACTGATTTAGATATGTGGTATTCAAGATGTGACCTATTTTCAGTTGTTCTAATTTGATGCAGTTGTTTGTCATTGATGCACTATTTTTTGAATTGTGATGCAGTAAGTTCTCAGTTGTCCTTTATAAGGGTGCATTAGGTTAAACCTAGATTGCTTTATGTGTGAAATTGTGTATGTATGCTTGGATGTTTATGAGATGCACTTGATTTTGAACTATAATGCAGTAGGTTCTTAGTTGTCCATTATAAGGATGCATTTGGTTAAACATAGTTTGTGTTATGTGTGAAAATGTGTCTCTATGCTTGGATGTTTGTGAGATGCACTTGATTTTGAACTGCGATGCAGTTCTCACTTCTCAGTTGTCCTTTATAAGGATGCATTAGGTTAAACGTAGATTGCGTTATATGTGAAAATGTGCATGTATGCTTGGGTGTTTGTGAGATGCACTTGATTTTGAACATTGATGTAGTAGGTTATCAGTTGTCCTTTATTAGCTAGTATTTTCGTTCTTTTATCACAAAAAGGCTTGTATATTTAGTTATAAGTTTGAAGCAGTTGTTTTTAAATATTGATGTAGCTGGTATTTGTTTGTGTAAAATTCAGATATATTAGCTTGTATTCTGGTTATTTTATTAGTAACAAACTATTTTATGTGTAGGTATATGTATGATGTAGTGGTTCTGAAATGCTGATGCAGTGTGTGTTTACTGCATCAACACTTTAATCTTTGTCTGATTTTTGTGTATTCATTTGACCAAATTTGATTTTAGACCTGTGATATACAGTATTTGTATTTAGTTATTTCATGCAGACGGTTTACAACATTGATGCACTAGGTGTTTATTTATTGTTATTGTATTCAATTGACTGTAATATGATGCACTGATATAGATGACATTTTTTGTGTTGTTATTGATATAAATATCATATATAAAGTGTTTAGATCTAAAAAAAATATAAATACAAATGTGTTTATTAAAGGTGCACAAAAAATGTATGATTAAATGTGTTAATGAAGTTTTATACATCTGATGCACTAAGTTTACACTGTGATGCATCAGCTTTTAATCTTTAGTTGTTTTGGTCAATTTTTTAGTAGAAAAGGCTTGTATGTGTGATTCGGTTGTTATGAAATACTAATGTAATGAGTTTTTGTTTTTGGCCAATATAGATCTAAAAGCTAATTTTTGTTAATGTTATGAGTAGAGAATGTTTCTCCTATGGAATTCTTTATATTAAGTTTTCACAGCAATCATCTATTTAATTACCATTGTTGGTGTAGTTATTTAGTGTCTTAGGGATAGTTTAGAAATTTATTAGTTCAACTAGTGAAATTGAGAAATTAGCTGCTAAAGTATACTCAACCTGTGTGTTTACTTTGTTCCGGTATTTATTGGACTGTTTGCACCATCGTGGTGTGATGATACTCGTGGTGTATTATTTGGGATACCTTGTTTACAAATAAGTCTCATACAGCTCGGGCTGTACTTGAAAGTATGTATTTTTCAAGTGAAAGATGTATTGGACTCGATGCATAAAGATTCGGGTGAGAAAGGTGAACCATAGAATGCTAAGAGACCGTTTTTGCTTAGGGTTGGTTGAGGGTCATGCAAATTTAGGTATGTTTTCATAAGACGTAACTAAATAGGCGGGACTATGCGTTTGGTAACTGGTCAAAACGAGTTTGGGTCAAAATGGTTATGTTTGGTACGTTGTAATGTAGTAGATTTTATTCACTGTGATGAAGCATATTTATAACATTGTGATGCATCAGATTTATAACATTTTGATGCAGAAGATTTATACATTGTGATGCAACAGATAACATTGTGATACAGTAGTTGATTTATACATTGTGTTCAATAGATTTATAACATTGAATTTTACAAATATTTAGAAGGAGAATTCGAATACTAGTACGGATTCAAATATTGGGTTTTCAGGATTCGAAGCTTGTTATTTAATAAGCGATTGCATCATATAGGTTTTAGGCAGAAGGGTTATTAGGAGGTTATGTTTATGAATTAATAATCTTATTTTGAAGCGCATAACCGAATTGTATAATATTATGAATTAATGATCTTATTAGGAGGTTATGTTTATGAATTAATGATCTTATAAGGAGGTCATGTTTATAAATTAATGATTTAATGATCCTTTAGTTGCTAACATCTATCAAGCTACAGGCAAGTCCTTTATTCATGCGAGCGATGGACGATGGCAACTTTGACTCCATAGTCGACTTGCATCTACATAAAAAATAAAGTCAAAGTGATATGTCTCGTATGATTTCTTGCGTTGCAGCCTGCGTGTGCCATTAAGTTCAAGACACATCCCATTATCTGACTTAAACGACGGAATCTGACCAAGACACATCTCAGACTACGCGTCCCACGAAAGTTTAGATCAAGAAATGATTTTGAAAATAGAAATAAATTTGTAAAGTTTGTTGCTTTTGTATTGTACACTGTATCATTGTTATTTTCTATATTGCATATGTGATTTTTATGTAGTACATCATACTTTTATTTATGTTTTTGTAGGTTGTTTTTTGTCGTACATCATATTGTTTAACTTTAGTATCTTTTTATGTTCAGATTTAATGCATCATGGTTACTGCATCATGGTCTTATTGTTTAGTGCATCATGATGCAGTAAAATAACATTGTGATTCAACAGATTTATACATTGTGATACATTAGATTTTTACACTGTGATACAGTAGTTAACATTGTTTCATTCAAACTACATCATGTAGTTAACATTGTTTCATTCAAACTACATCATGCTTTCTTCTAGATCTGCATCACAATTCAAAATCCAGTGCATCACAATGTTATTTCAGTGCATCGCAGTGTTTGTGTTACTGCATCACAGATATTTGTTAGTGCATCAAAATTAAGGAGTAATATTTTGATTCAGTTGTGGTAATTCCAAAAATTCTTTATATTTAAGTGAATATATACAATGGTATGCACCAGATTCTTAGAATGTGGTGCACTTGATATATGCATTATGATGCACCAGTTGTATACATTGTGATGCACTAGTATTTTTAGTGCATCATAGTTAACAATTTAGTGCATCATAGTGAACAATTTAGTGAATCACAGTTTATACAACTGGTGCATATATGCTCCTTCAGAATAAGCAATAATAAAAAAAACATTATGCTCACTAAGAGGTACAATACTTGGTATTAAACATTCAGTAATCCAAAGTATTACAACTAATAGTTTAAAACATCAGTAGAATTTACACCATTTTTTTGAAATAACAATTAATATTCCTCTACGAATGACAACACTTCAAATCACTCTCATTGATACTTGAATTCTTTTACATATTAGGTTGATCTTCACTCCATTTTCAGGATTTAGAATCTTGCCCATCTCATCACCCTTTACGTGACGTTTCCTAAGCAAGTTGTTACAAACATGTTAACCTGTAAGTACCAAGACAGATTATTAAACTGATGCAATATTTTCTAAATGAGCTGATGCATTTAATATAAACACAACAAATTCACTAATGCGAGTTCTACTTACCAATTCATATAGAAGATTGTTGTATCAACCAAGCATATAAACACAGTTATGCACATATCTTTGCTATTTTCTTATTAAATTCGAAAAGAATGATCTTTGTTGTATACTTGACGTGCAACAACTAGATTCGTCATTTTCTCACATAAGCCTTCTTTTATCAACTCTTATACGCAACAAGTGAGTAGCAACTACATCAAAGTTCAATCCCAATACATACAACCAAGTCGACAAACAAATATCCACACAAAATATAGCCTACGCATACCCTAACTCAGCCATATATGCGACAACTAAACACATATTGCATCAGAGTTCTAATCCAAGTGAATCGTACATATAACCATGCATGCAAACACATTTTTGCACATAATACAACCTACATGTTGCGAAATTCTGCCTTATACGCGATAGTAAGCAACTACTGCATCAGAGTTCAAAATCGAATGCATCGTAAATACAACCAAGAAAAGAAACACATCACATAATACAAACTACATGTCGCCTAATTCCTCCTTACATACGACAAGTGAGCAGCTACTGCATAACAATTTAAAAGTCAGTGCATAGATTATACAACCAATCAAACAAACACATTTCGCACATAATGCAACTTATGCATATCATAATTCGGCCTAATATGCAACAAGTGTGCAACTGCTGCATCTCAGTTCAAATTCCAGTGCATCACACATACAACCAAACAAACAAACAAACACATTTAAGCACATAAAACAACCTATGCTTAGCCAATTCCATCCTTACACGTGACAAATGAACACATAATGCATCTCAGTTCAAATTCCAGTGTATCACACATAAAACCAAAGAAACAAACACATTTATGCACATAAAACAACCTACGCTTAGCCAATTTCATCCTTACACGCGACAAATGAACAGAACGCCTACTGCATCTCAGTTCAAATTTAAGTGCATCAGACATAAACCAAGCATGCAAACACATTTACGCAAATAAAACAACATATGCTTAAATTATTTCATCCTTACATTCAACAACTTAAGACTTACTACATCTCAGTTCAAGTTCCAGTCGCACATACAACCAATCATACAAAGACATTTAAACATATAAAATAACACGCGCTTTAGCCGAATCATCCTTGTACGTGACCTATGGACACCTACTGCATCACATTTCAAATTCAAGTGTATCACACATACAAACACATTTACGCACATAATGTAACATATGTTTAGCTTAATTCCTCATTATATGCGACAACTAAATACCTATTGCATCACAGTTTAGAATCAAATGCATTGCACATACAACAAACCATACCAACGCATTTACGCACATAACGCAACCTACACTTAGCCTAATTTATCCTTATATGAGACAAATAAACACCAACTGCATCACATTTCAAAATCAAGTGCATTAGATATACAATCAACCATACAAACACATTTACACACATAACGCAACCTATGATTAGCTTAATTCATCCTTAAATATGACAACTCAGCACCTACTGCATCACAATACAAAATCAAGTGCATCAGACATATAATCAACCATACAAATACATTTACTCACATAACACAACCTACGCTTAACCGAATTTATCCTTATACATGACAATTCATCCCATACTGCATCACAGTTCAAAATCAAGTGCATCGTACATACAATCAACCATACAAATAGATTTACGTACATAAAGCAAACTATGCTTAGCCTAATTCATCCTTATACATGACAACTCAGTACCTACTGCATCACAATACAAAATCAAGTGTATCAGACATAAAATCAACCATACAAACACATTTACTCACATATTGCAACCTACGATTAACCTTATTCATTCTCATACATGACAATTCAGCTCCTAGTGCATCACAGTACAAAATCAAGTGCATCGTACATACAATCAACCATACAAACACATTTACACATAATTCAACATACAGTTAACTTAAATCAGCTATATATTGAAACCTATTGCATCTCAGTTTAAAATGAAAACCTACTGCATCACTTCTTTAAAAATATTGCATCAAGTATTCAAATATACAAACAAGCACTTTTTGACAACTAAAGCTCACTACACGTGACCTAATCAATCATCATACACCAGAAAACATAACCTACTTCATTAGTTCTTTATAACTATTGCATCATACATTCAAATACATACACAAGCACATTTCGAAAACTAAAACACACTACGCGTGACCTAATCAAACATCATACACTGCAAAACATAACCTACTGCATCACTTCTTTACAACTACTGCATCAAGCATTCAAAAACACATACAAGCACATTTCGAAAACTAAAACTCACTACGCGTGACCTAATCAAACTTCATATGCCGCAAAACATAACCTACTACATCACAGTTCATATTCAAGTGCATTACACAAACAACCAAACATACAAACACATTTACGCACATAACGCAACCTACGCTTAACCAAATATATCCTTATACACGGAACTGAACACCTACTGCATCATAGTACAAAATCAAGTGCATCGAACAAATAACCAAACATACAAACACAAATAACCTACTGCGTCACAGTTAAAATAAAAACCTACTGCATCACAATGAAAATTTAGCGCATCACAGTTATAAAATCTAGTTGGGACATTTTATCAAACACCTTGTATGCAACTTTCTTAAACACGTTTTTTATTTTTATTTTTATACATTTTGTTCCAGATCTAGAAGAAAACATACATAAGCATACACATACACACACACTCTTCGATAGATTTGAAAGTCTACTTCATAATATTAAAAAAAAAATGAACTTAAATTGATAAATAAAACAAGATTTTAGCAAACCAAAAGTAACAAAAAGATGCAGTAACATAATTAGGGTTCATAAATCAACTTACGAGGTCGTTTAAGATGCGTTGGATTCATCTTAGATCGTGATTAGAAGGTTCAACGATTTGA
Source organism: Artemisia tridentata subsp. tridentata (assembly GCA_021014915.2). Taxonomy (NCBI): domain Eukaryota; kingdom Viridiplantae; phylum Streptophyta; class Magnoliopsida; order Asterales; family Asteraceae; genus Artemisia; species Artemisia tridentata. The sequence goes on from CP139505.1 coordinate 22,376,441, forward strand.
TTATGATGAGTAATGATTCGATTAGAGATGAATATGATTAAGATTAGTATGAATTTCTAGTGTGAGAAAGTGTGTTTAGAGAGAGAAAACAAGATCCAGGAATTGGTTTTAGATAAATGACGGGATAGGTTTTGTGTAGAAAATACACTATAACGAATTTGCCCCTGAAGTTTGCATTATTTACAAAAATGTCACCGCGCAATTTGATCTGGTCAAATCTGATCCAATGGCTGAGAATCCTTCCTACCCTTTTTATTATAACCCCCTTTTCATTATAACCCTACCCTATATATATATATATATATATATATATATATATATATATATATATATATATATATATATATATATATATATATATATATTTTTAATTTTTTAAGAAAAGAAAGAATAATGGGGAAATGAAAGGGAAATTTTTGCTAAAACTTTCTACTCAAAAATGAAATGAAATGGAAGGAAAGTAAGAATTTACATATCAAAAGACAAAATTGTTCTTACTTTTTGAACTTTAAACCTTTCAAACATGGGTATAACTGTAAATTGGTCAATTTTTTTCATTTTTTAACAACTCAAGAACACAAAAACTTACGAAATATTACTTTTTCCTTCTTTTCCTTCAATTTAAGAACACATATATTTTTACTAACTTTTTTAATATTTTATTTCCTTTACCTTTCTTTTATTTTCTTTTACTTTCTTTTTTCGTTTTTTTCTTTTACTTTCTTTTACTTTCTTTTTTTAAAAAAAAAAAAAGAAAACTCGAGAACTCAGCGTTAGGTACGTAGCTAAAAAAATAATCACCTTGTACAAGAAGTTTCTCAGCCATATCTGTCGACTGTTGAAATTTCTATGGATCGGATATCTAACCTAAACCACAATTATATAAATGTGATACCATGAGTAAACTGCAAAAATCATCCCTGTGGTTTGTGTAATTTCGCAAGAATCATCCCTATCTCAAACGTTTAGCATTAAACATCCCCAAGTCCACAAACGTTTAGCATTAATCATCCCTGAGCACTAACGTCGTTAGTTTTACCAGTTAAGTGTTAAAATAATATTTTCCCGTTAGTCCCTCCGTTAATATTTTTTGCACCGTTAGTCCTCATTTTTTAAAATGAATTAAAAAGGGCAGCAAAAATAATATTCGTCCGTTTTTTTACGTTTTCGTCTGTTTTTATACGTTTTCGTCCATTTTTTTACACGTTTTCGTCCGTTTTTACACGTTTTCGTAAGTATTTACACGTTTTCATCCGTTTTTACACGTTTTCATCCGTATTTACACGTTTTCGTCCGTTTTTACACGTTTTCATCCGTATTTACACGTTTTCGTTCGTATTTACACGTTTTCATCAGTATTTACACGTTTTCATCCATTTTTACACGTTTTCATCAGTATTTACACGTTTTCGTCCATTTTTACACGTTTTCGTCAGTATTTACACGTTTTCATCCGTTTTTACACGTTTTCATCCGTATTTACACGTTTTCGTCCGTTTTTACATGTTTTCATCTGTATTTACACGTTTTCGTCCGTATTTACACGTTTTCGTCCGTTTTTACACATTTTCGTCAGTAATTACACGTTTTCATCCGTTTTTAACACGTTTTCAACAGTAAAAACGGACGAAAACATGTAAAAACAGACGAAAACGTGTAAATACTGTCAAAAATGTGTAAAAACGGTAATAAACGTGTAAAAACGGACGAAAACGTGTAAATACGGATGAAAACGTGTAAAAACGGATGAAAACGTGTAAAAATGGACGAAAACGTGTAAAAAACAGATGAAAACGTGTAAATACTGATGAAAACGTGTAAAAACGGACGAAAACTTTTAAATACGGATGAAAACGTGTAAAAACGGACGAAAACGTGTAAATACGGATGAAAACGTGTAAAAACGGATGAAAACGTGTAAATACTGACGAAAACGTGTAAAAATGGACGAAAACGTGTAAAAACGGATGAAAACGTGTAAATACGGACGAAAACGTGTAAATACGGATGAAAACGTGTAAAAACGGATGAAAACGTGTAAATACTGATGAAAACGTGTAAATACGGATGAAAACGTGTAAATACTGATGAAAACGTGTAAATACGGACGAAAACGTGTAAATACTGACGAAAACGTGTAAAAACGGATGAAAACGTGTAAATACTGATGAAAACGTGTAAATACGGACGAAAACGTGTAAATACGGATGAAAACGTGTAAAAACGGACGAAAACGTATAAATACGGATGAAAACATGTAAAAACGGATGAAAACGTGTAAATACTGACGAAAACGTGTAAAAAACGGACGAAAACGTGTAAAAAAAATGGACGAAAACGTATAAAAACAGACGAAAACGTAAAAAAAAAACGGACGAATATTATTTTTGCTGCCCTTTTTAATTCATTTTAAAAAATAAGGACTAACGGTGCAAAAAATATTAACGGAGGGACTAACGGGAAAATATTATTTTAACACTTAACTGGTAAAACTAACGACGTTAGTGCTCAGGGATGATTAATGTTAAACGTTTGTGGACTTGGGGATGTTTAATGCTAAACGTTTGAGATAGGGATGATTCTTGCGAAATTACACAAACCACAGGGATGATTTTTGCAGTTTACTCTTATATAAATGTGATACCATGAACAAACAAATTTTATAGCTGAGATGTTACATGTGGAGTTCACAAGAAGCCAACTCAAATTTGTGAAACTTATTTTTGGCCATACACTTGTATAGATTTTCCAACACCTATAACTCTATAAGTTTTTGGAGTTTCGTACCATGTATGTCTTGTTGCAATTAATCAGACGACATTAGTAGGGCTATACGAAAATGTGATTCCTCAGTACACAGTGTACATGTGACGTGTCGAAACAAAGGACAATAATCGAAACCAAGTCACAATCAGTTAAAAACGTAAAGGAGATATAGCATTTACTATCCATGGACCTAATTCTTTTTGTTCTAGGAGATTTTAACTGTAGCATCTACAACGACGGGTATCTTCGAAATTCAAGTGTAATGAACCAGGTGCCAAGACCACATTTAAGCTGAATCATAAGAATACTTGGAAGTAAAAACGATGAAAGCGAACTGGAACAACTGCGGTTTACGTTGAAAACCATTAGTCTGAAACTGGACTGCAAACACAATAGATGAGTTTGTTTTAGTTTTGCAGAAAATTAGTGTCATTTTCTAAAATAACACTGATTTTATTAACTAGTCGGTTCGAATTCCAAAAGATGTTCATGGGCTTGTTCATATCGAGTATTCATGGACCAGAAATAAACCTAAAATAAAGAGACATTGGCTCGAACAAAAGCTCACCTAAAGTACTAAGTTCTCTATACGCCCGACTTTTGGCAATTTCTAATTTTCTGCTAGAGCTAGAAGATAGGTGACCAGTATTATACATGGACGAGATGAAAGAATTCCATATGGGATGTTGGTTGGTACATGGGATACTGATGTAGATATAGATATCACTCGGTTATATCCCGGGAATGAAATTCAGTTTAATAAAACAGGAATCGACACTCCAGAAACTAGTTAAGCTTTTATAGTGTATAAACATCACTCGGTTACTATATCTAAAAAGGGGTTGCACAAAAAAGATACTGAAACATTTCTTGCTGCACCAAACGAACATGCCAAAATTGTATTTTGCATCAATAATACGAGGTTGTAGTAAAAGCTAGTCATCCATGGTGTCTTCCTCACTTCCCTCGGCATCTCCTTCTGAATCGTCCTCAATGTCCTCCTCACTTTCTTCTTTTTTGTCACCACTATTTTCTGCAATACCAAAATGCAAGTGAATTTGAACTGTTTAGAATAGCCAAGTATGTGCATAAACTTGTCAACAGTTTCCATATAGAAATGTCTATAAAAACTGCAACCTAGGACATTATTAAAAAAAAAAAAAAAAAAAAAAAAAAAAAAAAAAAAAAAAAAACAAAAAAACAAACCAAAAAAAAAAAAAAAAAAAAAACAAAAAACAAAAAACAAAAAAAAAAAAAAAACAAAAAAAAAAAAGAAAAAGAAAAAACAACCCTTGGTGGAGTTGACCACGAGACTCTAAATGTCAAAAGGCTGATTTGATACTCAATTGATCACACAAAAGGGTTTCCTATAAACCATCTTTTGAAGCAAGTCGTGTACAAATAAAGGTGGAAAGACGTACAGGTCCAATGGGCAATTTTTAGTACAGCTTTAAAACTTGTCGGCTCATATTGGATGGATGCAACACCACCTTGTGTCATTTCTATAAGCAGTTGATGTGTTATAATTATTTTAGGAAATTAAACTATCACAGTAATTTGCATTAGAATGATATTGAGGCTATATGAATCAATAAACACACAGGACATCTTTTGACCAGTACAGCCCATTAGACCCTCCTTTTGGCGATTATTTCCCATCAAACGTGTTGCAAATAAAATGTAACACAAACCAATTTATTCGTATGTCAAAGGGTATTACCACCAATATGACAGACAAGCCACGTGTGTATAAAAGAATCCATAGACATGCTTTTACTTGTGTGGTTTCACTCTTGGGCGTTCACTATTCAACTTTTTCCATTATGGTATCCTAAATTCCAAAACAAAATTATAGACCCTCCAAGTGTGTAACCGTTTTCGTTTACAGCATTATAGCAATTCCAGCCAACTTACGGTAGAAAAGAATTGTAGAAAGACAAAACACCCTAACTTTTAAATACAATTATGATTTGTGATTATACTCTACTTTTTAAATTAGCATCTATATCCCCTTATTTGCAAATATATTGAAAATTAATGATGTTACTGCTATCGACTCCACAAGCATCCGATGTTCTATTTGAACGATATCTGGACAACTTATTAAAAGCAAAATACTTGTTTCGAACTACGTGTAGAGTAAAATATCTCCATTTTTCATTAAGAAACTATAAACATAAAAGCAGCATTCTACCAAAAGAAAAAGATGTATTGTTGTTTGGCAGGAAAATATTACCGTATTCACTAAAAATGACGGTGCCTGAACATAATCCATCCTCAATCTTGATAAGCTGAAGAGTCATTCTAGGTCCAATCTCTTGAAGCTTCACAGCACTTTTGGTAGAAGCCTTATTAACTCTCCCAAGATCAGATGCTAAGCTTACGGTAGCTGCTTCATCGTCTCCTTCACTTTCTGATCCATAACCAGCCCTTTCAATTCCAAGATAAATTATTAGTATATCATAATATACATCAAAAATATCCTAAATTTTATAGAGATATACAGAGGTACGTACTTTGTGACAAAGTCACTCACATCTTGAAGGCTTCTCAGATCAGGGACTTGATGGTTTTGCACAAACTTCCTGATTCTACGTGAGACACCAACTGGCTGCAATCTGATAGAATAATGCCGAAAATCGATAAGCTTTGTCTCCTTGTTGTAATTAAGTAACACAATTCTCTGGCATGATGAAAGTTTAACCTGCAACATGAGAGCCAACAATGATTAAGCTAACAACTACCGTTCAAGTGAAATCCTGTCCATATGTAAGTGAAAATGAAGAAATGCTCACTGTCTTAATGTCGATTGCAGGAAAAATGTTCTGAAACATAATCGTTGTCAGCTTCAAATGTTGCTCCCCGGTCCCGAAACCAGACAACACAATCTGAATATGTCCAAAAGCATAGTTAGTATGGGTGCGTTTAGTTGGGAGAAAACAACCTTGTTTTCCACAAAATGTTTTATGGAAAACAAGGAAAATAGAGATCGCGTTCAAATTAACGTTTTCCAACAAATGTTTTGCAAAACACAAAATCTCCTATTTCCTAACTTAACAAGGAAAATTACAAAACAAATTTTAGTTGTTTTCCTTTGTAACCCACAACCGTCCCTCCCATTCTTGAAAATAGAAAATACAAACATCAACTAAACGCGTTTTCTATATTTTCAAGTGTTTTGTGGAGATAAATTTCCCTTCTAATTTTTTACAAAACTAGAGATAGAAAACAAGGGAATTTTTTTCCAACTAAACGCACCCTATATATTGTTCATTGATCAAAAACAAGCTACTTGCTTTGTGAAAATGATAACAAAGTACTAAAATTGGGGAATTACCAAGGGTGAGTTTTTAAAAAGATCTTTTGGTACTCTTGGACGTAACTGGGAGTTGGTAATATCAACAGCTAAGGAGTAATCCTGAATTTTGAATGTAAGAGTGGGACCCTGTGGTGTTCTTGCCACTCTCAAGTATGGGGAACTTCCTGTTTTTGACAACATAAGAAAATGTGTAACTCCCATGGGCCCCGCAACATTTAAGAAGTCTCTAAGATTGTTGCGCTTCTTCTCCTGCAATATAGAGTCGTCAATTAGTCACTATCCATATATTGGGGTATAAATATGTTATAGTAGCTTGATAACTCAAAATGATGGTGCTTGCCCCAATCATTGGAATTAAATTACCTTTAGGTTTAGAGCCGTATAAGGAAGCATCATTTTTCTCAAGTCTGCTTGCAACTGTTTTAGAGAACCTGGTAACTTCAACCTTGAAAAGACAAAACTCCTTGGTATCTTGTCACCAGTAACAGGGTCCACATTCTGCTGTTGCGGTTGCTTCTTTGGTTGCCTCACAAACGCCACCTTCTTTTTCTACAACAGTCAAAAGATTGTATCACAAAACTTGGATATAAAGACATAAGAGTTCTCGAGATGTAAAAATCAAAATCATCATGTGACTGGACTAACACCGAGAACAGGATGGAGTATGATGTTTTTATAATAATAACAATTTCCTTGGACCTTATAAACAAACAATTGAACAGGCTCCAAACGACCATTATAACTTTAAAGATACAAAACAATTTCTAGAGTGATACATAGTGATGGCAATATATCTCTAACAAATATGGTAATTCGTCTAAAAATCGTCATCATTTTTCATGAATGGTAGGATACTGGTTATGATAATGATAGATAAAAAAATGTAAACTAGTGTCGTTGCACTTACTCATCTTCAGTAGTTACAAAACTAGATAAAAACTACTTACATTACGGAAACGAGCCATTGTTGGATTTATAGATAACTCGGTGCCTTTTTAGTACAAAAAAACTGCATCAAAACACAAGGTGATTAGTACAATATCAAAATTTTGCGTCTAAATAAGAAAACATGGAGCAGAAATTTAAAAGAGCAATATAATGGTCGAATTAAAAATAAAACCAAAAACATGCAAACTGATCTAGTGATGACATATAAGAAGAGCACAAGACGAATACATATATCTATTTGAACTATACATAAATAATAGCATGATACCCCTTATATTCTCACTGTCTAACACTTGTGCCCGTAAAAACTTTTTTTTAACAGTTGAAACACACATCCTGTTAGCAAGAAGTGTCATAACCATAAGTATCGACAAACCTATTTGGATACTTTCTATAATCTAGAAAATAACAGCATGTAACAGCTGACATCTATATGAACCTGTGTTCTTTCTACACAATACCTAAGTAAGGAATCGGGTTTGTCGGGTCGGGTTGAGTCGGGTTTGGATTTTTTAAAAACTCACCCGCAACCCGACCCGATAAGGAATCGGGTTATCGGGTTCGGGTGGTAGTCGGGTTATGTCAGGTCGGGTGATTCGGGTTATCGGGTGACCCGATTAAGTAACAGTGGTAACTAATGGATTTTTGCAATTTTGCTCATTTGAAATTTCCCTGTCATATTCCACTAAGTTTCTCCACTAAGTTCTATAGTTATGGCTCTACCATATCTGCGCAAAATACGTTCAAACTGTTATAAGCTTTTCTCCACTAAGTTCTATAGTTACGGCTCTACCATTTCTGATGTAGTTTTAAAACACAATTAAAAACTATGATACTTCATTTTTAAGTTATTATTATAGTTGGTAAAGATGTAGTGTTAATATCATTTGAATCGGTGTTTCTGTTATAAGTGTGGTTATGCTAAATGTTTGTGTAGGGGGTGCTTGACTGATTGGAACAGCTTATTGTGTTTTGAATATATCAATTAAGCAGTATTTTGGGGTGTTTGAGTTTGCTTATCTAAACTGGATTATTTGTGAATGAAATTAGTTATTTGGAATGAGCAACTTGAAGTTGCATATTTCCAAAATGCGTATTTCAAAAGCCAGTAAGTTTGAGAAACAGTTTTTAGTTAGTAATGTGCAATAGGTGAATAACCTGTTTAGTGAAGGCACCATATAGGAAATAGTTTGAGTGAGTTGTCTATGTTACTGGTTGCTATAGGTATGCTTAATGTTTTCTTTGAGCCACTTCTTTTGTGAAGTCTTTGCCTTTAACTGTTTGAGCCAGCATATGTTTATGCCTCTATTTAGGATCTTGGCTCAAACATCCTACAAAGAACTTGTTTTACTTCAAAAAAAAATAGAACTAAATAATGAATAACTATGCTTGGTTGGAGAGGGGTAAGGTATTGATTACCCAATTAGGGGTAATCAACCATTATAGATGGGTAAGGTATTGATTAAATTAGGGGATAAGGTAATGATTACCCACCACCACCCATTCCTTTGTATTCCCTTTTATAATATGTAAGTTGTGTTGACTAGTTGACCTAAAACCAAAAAGGCAAAAACCCAAAACACCCCAGCTAAACCCTAGTGGCCGTCTACCTCGTTAATTCTCTGGTGCTCCTCCTTCACTCTCCGCCTTCCTTCACCCTATTAGCTCTCGGGTATCTTTCTTTTTGCTTTTCTGGGCATCAAACTTATAGAAAACCAATTAGTTTATATTTCGTGATTTCTTTTCTCTAATTTCAATACATTTTGTGCAGCTTTCTTAACTCTTTATTGTATGTTAATTTAGGATTCAGACGATGATTCTCTGCTTTGCTTTCATTAGCTTAATAATAAGCGGTTAAAAAAAATTTTAGTTGTAAAAATATGCAATAAGAAAGAAGAATTGGTTTAAATCAAGGGTTTTAGCCTTTTAGGTTAGTTATAATGGTAAGAAATAAGATTAATTTCATGTCAGATAAGCACTTTGAAATAAGCAGATGAGCAGGAGTTTGTATTATCAAAACACCCCAAGCTGCTAAAAAATAAGCAGATAAGAATAAGCAATCCCATGCACTCTCTTGGTAGCTTACTGACTAGTTCGTGTAAGAGAACCATAGTTTTAACTTGCTAGTGCTACGTGACGAGATGTCGTGTTTGTCTATTTGATTCCTAACATTGTCGAGATTCTTTTCTTTTTCTCTATTAAAGACTTCGAAATTAGGGGGTGTTTGTTTCGGCTTATATAACCGGCTTACGGCTTATTTGGTTTTGGGCTTATGTTTCATAAGCTCACTTTTTGTGGCTTATTTGAAACTTTTCTAACGTATGTAAGTTTATTATTACATAATAAGCTTATATAAACCGAAATGTTTCAAAATAATCCACAAAAGATGAGCTTATGAAACATAAGCCAAAAACCAAATAAGCCATAAGCCGGCTATATAAGCCGAAACAAACATCTATTTAGTTTGTGCATATTGCTTATTGAAACTGCTTATTTTTTGCAAAATAAGTAGATAAGAATACGCAATCCCAAACACTGTCTTGATAGTTCATAAACTCTGTCTTACAAGAAAACCATAATTTTTTAACTTGCAAGTGCTATATGACGAGATGACGTGTTTGTTTATTTGATTCTGAACATTGTTAATTCGCTGCTTCATCTCAAACTTTATATTGTTTTAAATAACTCAACAGATGGAAAAAAAAAGTGATTTATGCTCTAAATAGCTAGAGGTCTAAGTTTAAACTACGGAAGTTTTAGTTAAGATTAAATGAAATCATGTGTAGTTGATACATGATATTATTCGGAAATTGTTTCCATTGACTTGTTTGAGAAGTTTGATTGAGGTAATATTGGATAATAAAGTTTCTTTCAACAACATTTATGTTTTGAGCATTCACAAGTTAACACTTCAATTAGGCAAAAACAAGCACGCTTAATTATAACCACCGCCAAAGTCCTCATAAGCATAAACCCACAGAACAAGCATAAAAGAATTCAAAAGGGAGTGAACCAATCAAACCCGAAACCCACACGGGTTTAATCCGACTCGTACCACTACTACTGGACCAAACGAACACTCGTTTAATCAAATATTTATCACACGAAGAGATTTCACAACATGTTTTCATCCACGAAATCCTACAAATCGCTATATATACTCGATTTTTATCAAAAATAATGAATAAACAAAACGGGTTATATGTTTTACCTCACCGAAATAAACAAGCCATTAATGATGGCGGTTGCGTCAGTTGGTGATGTTTTTCTGGCGCGTATATTAGCGGTGGTTAGGGTTTAGGCGCGTGGAGTATATGAAAGTCACGGGGAGATTGAGATGAGTATTGTGGTGGTGGCGGTGTAAGAAAAGGAGGGGCGGTGAGGGTGGCCGAGGGAGGTGGTCGGAATGTGGCCGAGGGAGGAGACCAGGAGAGAGAAGCTAGGGGTGTCGGCTGTTTTGGAAAAAGAAAGAATTTTAACCCTAAAGTAGTTATAACGAGCATGAACCCACGCATTAAAGCGGGTTGTTCAAATAGTATTTTTGGTTGTATGATGTTTGTTTTACGTTTTATACGTTTACAATTATTTTGTGATGTATTTAGTATAATATTTTATTTTATTTTATTTTTTAATTTTTTTGTTATTTCTATTTTTAATTATGTTTTGCGGCGGGATGTTTAGATAGTTGTTTTTTGTTGTACGATGTGGTTGGTCATTGAATTCATATAATCATTACATGTTAGGTTCTTGAAAATTTTAAAAAATATATATATATATATATTTGTATTTTGTTTTCTATAACTTTTTTTCGAAAATTTTTTTTATAAGTTTTTTTTTTTAAAATGTTTTTTTTGAAAATATTTTTTCAAAAACTTCTTTTTTTTATCAAAATTTTATTTTTCAATTTTTTTTTAATTTTTTTAGAATTTTTTTTCGAAATTAATTAATTTTAAAGTTTTTTGAAAATATTTTTTCATAAACTTTTTTTTTCAATGGAATTTTTTTTTTTTCAAAATTTTATTTTTTATGAAAAAAAAAAGGTTACTGTAGCAAAAAGTTACGGTTTATCACCCAAACATTTATTTATTTATTTATTTTATTTTTTTTGCTATTACAAAAAAATTAATTTTTTAAGAAAAATTTTGATAAAACATTTTTTTTTCAATGAAAATATTTTTTTTGAAAATATTTTTTCAAAAAGTTTTTTTTTTTTTTTTCAAAATTTTACTTTTCCGAAATTATTTTTTCAAAAAAAAAAAAAAAAAAAAATACTGTTCACGCTACAGTGAAAAACACTGTTCAAAGCAATGTTTTTCACTGTAGCCATTAAAATATTAATATACCCATGGTTTAATATATAGAATAATAGGGTATATATAGGGGTCATGTGGGACTTGTGGCAAACCCTAGCGCGCCCTCAGGGACCGAAAGTGTAAATTTTCTCATATTTTTAATGAAACGCCAACGAGACTCAATAATCGTGTTATAAATATTTCCTGAGCATCCAAAAGTTATTCCGTTAACTTTAAAAACATCTTTCCATTAAATTTGGTTATAAATACGTATATTTTTATTTTTTGTCGCCTGAATTAATTAATATTCGCGTTTTATCCGTTATTGTGCCAAGTCACGCGTTATGTACGAAGTTCACGGTTTTATCAAAAATAATGAATAAACAAAACGGGTTATATGTTTTACCTCACCGAAATAAAGGAGGAGAAGAGAGGAGAGGCGGAGAAGATGGTGGTGACAACTCCAAACACTCGATATATTCGTTACCGTTACTTACCAATAATAACAAGCCATTAATGATGGCGGTTGGTGATGTTTTTCTGGCGCGTATATTAGCGGTGGTTAGGGTTTAGGCGCGTGGAGTATATGAAAGTGACGGGGAGATTGAGATGAGTATGATGGTGTAAGAAAAGGAGGGGCGGTGAGGGTGGCCGGAGGTGGTCGGAATGTGGCCTAGGAAAGTAGGGAGGAGACCAGGAGAGAGAAGCTAGGGGTGTCGGCTGTTTTGGAAAAAGAAAGAATTTTAACCCTAAGGGTCCGTTTGGTTGCTCTATTTTGACTGGATATTTGGATTGATGGTAAAAAAGTAATGTTTGGTATAATTTTAGTGGGTCCTTGGATTGGGTTGATGGAAGAAACTTGGGCATCTACAAATCCTGATAGGGAAGCCAGGATTTCAATTTTAGTGGGTCCACAATTTGTCTTTATTCTCATATTCTTTGTCTTTACTCTCATATACTATGTTTTATAATATTTTCTTTTTGTTTTTACTCTCATATTCTTTTACAAAACAAATATTATTTTAAACAATTATATTTTTCTCTCTCATCATTTAATACCAAATCCAAATACTCATCTTTAACTTTATATCCTAATCCTAATCCTAATCCTAAACCCACCTACAAACCAAACGGGCCCTAAAGTAGTTATAACGAGCATGAACCCGCGCGTTACAGCGGGTTGTTCAAATAGTATTTTTTGTTGTATGATGTTTGTTTTACGTTTTGTACATTTACAATTATTTTGTGATGTATTTAGTATAATATTTTATTTTATTTTATTTTTTAATTTTTTTGTTATTTCTATTTTTAATTATGTTTTGCGGCGGGATGCTTAGATAGTTGTTTTTTGTTGTACGATGTGGTTGGTCATTGAATTCATATAATCATGGTTCTTGAAAATTTTAAAAAATATATATATATATTTGTATTTTGTTTTCTATAACTTTTTTTCGAAAATTTTTTTTATAAGTTTTTTTTTTTTAAAAAATGTTTTTTTTGAAAATATTTTTTCAAAAACTTCTTTTTTTTATCAAAATTTTATTTTTCAAAAATTTTTTTTTTCAAAATTTTATTTTTCAATTTTTTTTTTAATTTTTTTAGAATTTTTTTTCAAAATTAATTAATTTTAAAGTTTTTTGAAAATATTTTTTCATAAACTTTTTTTTTTCAATGGAAATATTTTTTTTCAAAATTTTATTTTTTATGAAAAAAAAAGGTTACTGTAGCAAAAAGTTACGGTTTATCACCCAAACATTTATTTATTTATTTATTTTATTTTTTTTGCTATTACAAAAAAATTTATTAGAAAAATTAATTTTTTAAGAAAAATTTTGATAAAACATTTTTTTTTTCAATGAAAATATTTTTTTTGAAAATATTTTTTCAAAAAGTTTTTTTTTTTTTTTTTCAAAATTTTACTTTTCCAAAATTATTTTTTCAAAAAAAAAAAAAAAAAAAAAAAAAAAAAAAAACTGTTCACGCTACAGTGAAAAACACTGTTCAAAGCAATGTTTTTCACTGTAGCCATTAAAATATTAATATACCCATGGTTTAATATATAGAATAATAGGGTATATATAGGGGTCATGTGGGACTTGTGGCAAACCCTAGCGCGCCCTCAGGGACCGAAAGTGTAAATTTTCTCATATTTTTAATGAAACGCCAACGAGACTCAATAATCGTGTTATAAATATTTCCTGAGCATCCAAAAGTTATTCCGTTAACTTTAAAAACATCTTTCCATTAAATTTGGTTATAAATACGTATATTTTTATTTTTTGTCGCCTGAATTAATTAATATTCGCGTTTTATCCGTTATTGTGCCAAGTCACGCGTTATGTACGAAGTTCACGGTTTTATCAAAAATAATGAATAAACAAAACGGGTTATATGTTTTACCTCACCGAAATAAAGGAGGAGAAGAGAGGAGAGGCGGAGAAGATGGTGGTGACAACTCCAAACACTCGATCTATTCGTTACCGTTACTTACCAATAATAACAAGCCATTAATGATGGCGGTTGGTGATGTTTTTCTGGCGCGTATATTAGCGTTGGTTAGGGTTTAGGCGCGTGGAGTATATGAAAGTGACGGGGAGATTGAGATGAGTATGATGGTGGTGGCGGTGTAAGAAAAGGAGGGGCGGTGAGGGTGGTCGGAATGTGGCCGAGGGAGGAGACCAGGAGAGAGAAGCTAGGGGTGTCGGCTGTTTTGGAAAAAGAAAGAATTTTAACCCTAAAGTAGTTATAATAAGGTCATGTGGGACTTGTGGCAAACCCTAGAGCACCCTCAGGGACCGAAAGTGTAAATTTTCTCATATTTTTAATGAAACGCCAACGAGACTCAATAATCGTGTTATAAATATTTCCTGAGCATCCAAAAGTTATTCCGTTAACTTTAAAACCATCTTTCCATTAAATTTGGTTATAAATACGTATATTTTTATTTTTTGTCGCCTGAATTAATTAACTTCATGTTTTCGATTCAAATAAGCCCGGAAAAGTCCGAAAGTGAGACTTGGGAAATAATAAATATGGTTTAGTATTAAAAATCTGTCAGAAAAAATACGTGTGGTTACAAAAGGACCAAAGCATAGAGTGAAAACTTTGAACCCGTGATACAAAAGACTTATAATTGTACTAAAAAAAACCCTTACTGATACAAAGGACCCCCCTTACTGATACATACGACTTAACTTTGACAAAAACTTTGAGAAGAAAAAAAATGCAGACATAATAGGACAAAAAGTACCGACATATGGGGGGGTTGTAGGTTGACATGGTAGAGGGTATGTATAGGTAGAGGCCTTAAAGTATCGTAACTATTGATCACATATAAAATAAAAATAATGGGCATTTTATTTGTGGATTCAGATAAAACGATGGTTGAATAATATATATAGTTAGTGTTTATACTTTATAATTTTAAAGGTATTTGAATGTGTAAGTATCGCATATGCATACAAATATCCATGTCAATACTTATAAATATATACATATTCAAGTGAATATAGCATGGATATACATATAAATATATAATTTTATATATTTATACATTAAAAATATCGGGGTCGGATTCAAGGAATTATGTCATCCCCATCTCTGGTTTCATAATTCGGGGATTCTTGTCCCCGTTCTCGCTCAACTCGGAGATTCCCCAATCAAATCGGTTTTAAAAATCTGATCCTATCGGATGCGGGTTTCTTGTGCCATCCTTTGTTACAACTGTGAGCCTTGAAACATAGCTTAGTTAGTTCCTAAAGAAAAACTTCATGAATATGAATGTTTTATAGTATGGTCATACAGTTTCTTTAGGGTGCCGTTGAATTAGTATTGTATAAAATTTTCTTTCTCATACTTTCTTTAGAGGGTGAGTGAGCTAGCCAATGTTGTTAATATTCAACCATTAACGGAATGCATTGTTTGCTTCCATTAACCCCAAACTGCCAGCAACCTACTAAAGACGAAATTATATCATAGCTGACCGCACGGCCATTCTCGGCATCTTCCCTGTTGCCCCTCTTCTCAAAGCCCTTCCAGATATTCAAGACCCCCTTTAAATAAAGTAAAGTAAAGGCAGCTGATCCCGATTTTTCATTATTCAACTACCTTGACCATCTTCCGATTTTTCATTATTCAACTACCTTGTCCCAAGAGTACTCTTGATATCAAATTATTGGACACCTTAACGAGCTCAGCATTAAGATCAAGTGCTTTCCCAATGTTGGCTTTTTGGTATAAAGATTTATAAAAATGATTAATCTCATCTTGCCTAACTGGAAGGAGCAAGTCAATAGTTCCACCACTTAGCAGTTGTGACATGACAATCTTCTTCATGTATTTCCAATAGAACCCGTGATTAGCAAAAGCAAAATCTTTGGACCCGTAAGTTACGCACTCAGTTGCTGAATTATAGGGTCGGTCTAAAAAGGAATTTTCACAAGTTTTAAGAAACTCTTTTGCCGCATCAGGTGAACTAACTACAACACAAGATACAGATCCCATTAAGAGACGAATAACTGGCCCATATCTGAGAGATAGCTTTTGAAAAGCTTGATGGGGGACTGCATTAAAGAGTTGTAGATGCCCAATGATGGGAATAGTAAAGGGGCTTGGTGGAAGACGAGGTTTAGAACTAGTAGATTTGAAGAATGCTCGGATCAATAATGTGCACTACTACAAAAAAGACCTTTTAGACCGGTTAAAAACGGCTTTTAAACCGGTTACACGAGGGGTCTAAATGGGGGGAGGTCTAAAAGGTATTGAACAAAAAAACCGGTTTACGCACCGGTCTAAAAGATGGGTTTTAAGACCGGTTCATTTGCATATAAAGACCGGTTCACGCACCGGTCTAAAAAAGGTATTTAACCGGTTCACGCACCGGTCTAAAAAAGGTATTTAAGACCGGTTGTTATGATATAAACCGGTCTTTATGTGGCTTTTTTAAAATAAAAAAAATGGGTTGTTTGGGATTGCTCATAAACTTTTTAAGCAGTTTTAATAAGCAATCCCAAACATTTACTAGAATCAGTTTGAGACCTGTTAGACCTTAGTGCGCAATCCTTGTTCGGCTACTACCATCAATATTGTCCACCTAACAATAAAAACACAATCTCGTACCCAGATATGTAAAGTGCCAAGCGATTCAAAACATCAAACCAACAAGGATGCTGCTCCAGCTTGAATCAAAGAAAACCAAGATAAAACAATACACTTATGAACACCAACCAAGCCTGTACATATTATAAGAATGTAAATTCGACAACCAGTTCCACATCCATAAATCGGATTACAACGATAAGCAACAGTACAAAAAGTATTCGCACAAATTACCCACAATTAAACCTTGCTTAAGCATTTCAAATACTATAACGTTGCTTATCATCTATCATTCAAAAAACAAAAACTCTTTACACTATCGAAAATAGAGTGCCACTGAGATTTGGGTGGTCACTCAACAGCGTATAAACACTAAACCCTTAACATGACAAGAACATACCATTTAGATTCAGTAGAGGTTCTTCATGGATTTGTGATCTTTCTCGTGTCTTTCCTAATGTTCTTCCAAGCTTCTGTGTCAAGAGCATGACAGTGACCACCACCTCCATACCATGTCTTGCAAGGTGCAGCAACATCACACACATAACAGTAGCACTGCAGTTAACAATAAATAGCATAAGGACTAAGAAAACCTCAATCCTAAAAGCTTCAAAAGAGTTTTAATTCATTATCAGTTTAAGAGGTGTTTCACGCTGCTTGTTAGAACTTCTTTTGCTTATAAAAATGAACAATTTGAGGTCGATTATTGTATTGCTTATTTCAGCTTAAAAAAAATAACGCAGTTTAATTAATCAATCCCAAACATCCATAGAAATACTACTGCATATGTCGTACAAACACTTCTAATAAGCTATCCAACCACCCCCTAAGTGTTTTGCAAATAAAACTGAGCAAACTTAAAGTGAGGAACAGAAGACAAAAGAAAGATAAGAACCTTCAAAGTCTTCATCGTCATCAAAATAGACTTTGGACAACTTTCAACCCATTTGACCCTTACCCCTTCTTCACTTATCTTCTTTGATTCGACCAATTTCAGATAAGCTCCTTTCTACCATAACTTATTGAAGGAATTTAAGCTACACTTTCAGTGAGAACTTTCTAAGTGTTGTACTGTCGTGGCATAAATCAGATACTGCTAGTCTAACAATAGTACAATACTATGATATGACTGATCAACCTACCAAAGATCAAGCAAAAAAAAAGTATCTGGAATACTTGTGAAACTTACTTGGCTCTTTCAAGTGCCAATTCTGCCTCGTATCTGTCTCTCCATGCCAAAAATGTATCAATTGTGACAGGTTCTCCATGAGGCACAATTACCTACATGAGAAGTCCAAATTTAATAACTATACATCATGCATAATGCACTAGACCAACCAGTGCTACTAAAGCAGCATATGTCAAATAATGTAAACATAAGGCAAAAAACAAACAATACTAAGTTGGTTATAACAACTTTACCTTCCAAGATAGAAACCATCGCCTAAAAAGATGACACCAATCAAATTTGAGATTATGATTCCCACCGGATGAAACATAGCAACAAAAAGGGGCCCTCGTTTTCGTACACTCCATGATTGTACCGTGACTTGAAAAGCATACCCAAAAATCCCCTATATATCTCCAAAAGTAAGCTACTAATACTAAACAACAGTTTAAATAATAACAAAATTATAAGCCAGTCATTTGTTCCAGTGTATCTGATAATTAATACGTATCTACTTACCGAGTAGAGGACAGAAAACAGCCTATTCTTAGGCTGTAAGTTAAAACCGCTTAGGTCAGCTTCCACAATGAAAGAAGCTAGACCTGATAAAATGGTGCAGATGAAGCAGTAAGAGAACATTACAGTCACCACTGCAGGGTATTTCTTAAGGACAAATGCCTGAAAACATCAAAAACAAGTTGTTAGCAAGAATGCGTTAGTAAACAAATGATTATAATGTACTAATGTACTATTTTTACCTGTGAAATGATATACATAGAAGCAAATACGGCGTCAACTGATAAAAGGATACCTCCAAGTACCATATCGTTGTAGATTACATACCCTAGAAGGCCCATAATGAAAAATCCACATATCACCCTGAAGTTAAGTGGAGGAGGGTTTGGCGATCTGCAACAAAAACATAAAAATGAATGAAATTATGCAAGGTTTGTATTTCATTCATTGCATCTTATATAGAGATTACAATTACTAGAGGCGAGCCGGCATAGTGAGCAGGGGTCACCGGACCCTCTAGTTACTGAATTTGGGCTCCTCATAGGTAGTTTTCTGAATATTAATTTAGACAGTTAACATCTTACTCTGTATTTCTTTTATCACAAATGTGCTTATAAGCTTAGTTGCAGTATGATAACATGATGTTGTATCGATCAATAAGCTTGTTTTGGGGTGTTTGGCAAATAAGATTATAAAGGTAAAAGGTGTTGATGTGAAACAGGTTTAATAAGGGTATAAGTTGATTCCAAATAGCTTTAACATCTAGAAGAACTTCTATAATAGTTTTGCATATGAAACAGTCCAAAGAGCGTGAACACCTTGTTGTCCATAAGTATTAGTAATCATTAAAAATAGTGACGGAGTTGATTTCCAGAAATTATTTTCATATTTTGCCACCATTAAACGTATTTTAATTTATGGCTGAATAGCTGATAGTCACAAGGTTTTACTAAAGCAGGTCACAAGTCAAACATTGACTTTATTTGAGGAGATTATATAGACTTATCAAAAAAAATAATATCACACCTCATCCTTTTTGGCTACTTCCTCTTCATCATCATCATCGACATTATCTCGAGCAAATAACTCAGTAAGCCAATCCTTAGCTGAGCTAACTAGAGTGTATATCATAGCCATTCCAAGGTTCTCCAATGCCTGCAAGTAGAATCAACGGAGAAATAGAGCAACAATATAATAAATATCAGTAAAGATCAACAACTTAACATAATAAATGTTTGATAGAACAAAAATCAACATAACCATCAAATGTTTCCTCTAAAAACAAACAAAAACATTCAATAAAGATCAACAACTCAACATAATAAGTATCAATGCTTGATAGAAGAAAAATATATAAAAATAAAAACTCACAAAATCAGAATTGCAACATATATAAACTTAATTATGAAATCAATATCACTCACTTTTAGGGGTTTGCTACGGCAGCGGCCACTGTGGTGGTTGGGGTTTTGGGACGGATCTGACGGGGTGGTCATGTGAAGAGGCGCTGGTGGTGGTGTAGGTGACGACGGCTGAAAATTTTCTTTTATGCGGTCAATTGAAAATTTTGGTGGTTATGTAGATGGAGAGAAAGAATCGTATTCGTGAGTATTAATTTCCTTTTAGGCGGTCAATTGAAAATTTTGAGGAAATTTAGGGCGGAATAGTTTAGAAGGAGATTTAATTTTTTTTTTTAAGGCAGATTTAATTTAGACCGGTGCATAAACAAACTGGTTTAAATAAGTTTTTTTTTACCGGTGTTTTAAAAATAAACCGGTTTAAATTCTAAAAAGACATTTAGACCGGTGTCTTATATTTGCACCGGTCTAAATAACTCTTGGCGGGGTAAAATCCTCTTTTAGACCTGCAATTTTTTTTAAGGGTCTAAATAAAGGGGTCTAAAAGACAGTTTTTGTAGTAGTGGTGGAGATCAGCAATGTTAGAATGATGAAGAAGTAGGCTTGAACATCTGCCATGGTTATGCACTTATGTGCAGTATTGAAATGTTGATGTTCTTAAATAAGCAAGAGGGTTTCGGTACTTATGTGCATGGTATTATTGTTAGTTGCCATGCAAGACTAATTTAGCGCTCCAGTTAATTAAAAAATATATTCCCCTGCGATGAAGTTGACTAGGAGGCATATATCTTTTTCCCTTTTGAACTTTGAATATAAGGTGGTGTTTGTTTATTAAGAGGGTCTGAATCTGAATCTGAACCGCACGTCTGAATCTGAATCTGATGCGTAAATGTCTGAATCTGAACCATGTAAGACCGTTTGTTTTTACTACACAAACACAAATATAAAAACCAAAAACCAGTAACCACAAGTCATCTATCATCAAAAAAAAACTTTACCAAATCCATCTATCATCTATCATCAAATCGATCTATCTATCATCAACAAATCCATCTATCATCATCGAATCGATCTATCTATCTATCAACTCAATAAAAACCCAATCCATCTATCATCAAATCGGGGTGTTTTTCACTGCTAGTCGGCGGCAAAGGCAAAGGGGGTCGGCAAAGCCTAAAAAGCTGTGAATCAACTGGAACAACATTTACAAAGGTTTGACTTTACGATGCTCCCACTACAAAACATATGGGCCTCTGAGGTTTCGCATGTGGATACCTTGAATGAAGCAAGAAGCATTCTTGGAAGAACTCCTAAAATCCTAATGAGATCCACTTGATGCAAATTTAAAAGACTTGATTATTGGAGCAGTTATAGCTATGGATGTCACAAACCAATCATTACAACTTTATTGGAGATGATTTGTCCGGATTTCAGTGTGGTCTTGCTAACCTCTTTTGATCAAAACTTTATTATTGTACATGGCAAGATAAAGCTGAAGTGGTGTTGCAGCAGTCAGAGGCAACAAGATGTATTTTCAAGTCTGAGCCAACTAGATGTTTAAGGGTCTGAACGCACGTCTGAACGGAAAAAAAAAAACAAACGGTCTAAACGACAAAATGTCTGACCGATTCAGACATTTTGCTCGTTCAGAGGCTGTTAAGAGGAAAAAAAAAAAAAAAAAAAAAAAAACAAACACAGCCTAACTAGAGACGTGGGATAATCCATAAGCATCCAAGGTCTATCTGTCATTTTCTTAAGCCACTTTTCAAATTATACAAGTGTCCCAATTATTTTGATATGATTTCAAAACCGTTGTAGGTGATGTCAATGCGGACTATACGTCATCAAATAAGATGACTAATAAGCTACGAGATTTGGAAAAAGACTGTTCATTTCCAATAAGATGGCTAATTAATGAGCTACTAGTACTGGCGAACATGCGAAACTAATATTGAATATTTTGGCTTGGACCTTTTTTTATTTTTATTTTTTTGGGTAAAGATATTTTGGCTTGGACTTTTCGATTAGTCGAAGATGTCACACAGAATCATCCCACATGTGATCTCTAAAGATATTTTCAATTGTAAGTTTATTTTGTTAAGTATGTTACAAAATGTTTAAATTATATTTTTTTTAAAACAAGTTTATTTTTTTCTCGCATGTTGAACATCGTAAAATACATGCGAGCAACAATTTACAAGATGAAATGCAAATGTTAGCATTAATTTATCATTTCAAAAGTCAAAGAAATATCGAATTTTTCATTGGAATAATTAAGTAGATCTTCTGAAAATAGATAAAGGTGAGGCGGAAAGGTTTTTTCGGTTTCATTTATATGCAACTAAAAACCGCCCCAAACATTCGGTTTTTCTATAAATCAAAACCGCCCTGTCAGCTTTTCATTTGGTTCAGATTTTTTAATGTGGTCTTTTCGGTTTTCTCCCGCAATATAAAATCTTGTCAAAAGAAAACCGTAACTAATAATTCGGTGTACTTTACTACTCCTAGTTTAACCATTCTTAGAGCACAAGGTGCAGTGAGGAACTATACCTCCTCATTTGAGGCCCACCGGTTGCCACATCACTTTAACAAATCTCTACACCTAATCCCCCTCACTAAGACTATGTGTAATGGGGCGCTGAACTCCCAAAAAACCCAAAATCACGCCCCTTCCACGCCCCTCAACCATTACTTATAGGCGCTGAAGGTCCAAAAATCAGTTGGGGCGTTTTTTCAACCACGCCCGCCCCCCTCTCTTCCTTCAAAAAATCTAGCGTTGATGTAGCAAAATACCATTACACCACTTTTCATTCCAAGCTCCATGGTGGCCCACAATGCCACATGTCAAACCATGCCCCATCCTTCGTACACTACCATTACACATGGTCTAATAACTAACCACAACTTACTCATTTGGAACCTACATCTCCTTTATTCTCTCTCTCACACACACAAACCTCTTTCTTGGCCCACTCCAACTGATAGTTTGTCAGAAAACTCCTTCGTCGTCTGCACGACGAGCTCATCAATGGCGAGAAAAAACGAGCCTTCTTGGTGTGGTGGCAAAGTGTGGCGAGGTGCCACCTTGACGACGAAGGGCAATGGCGATATTGCACCGGGTGCTCTTATATATCACATACACAACATGCTATAAACAAATATCCACCATACAATTATTAAAGTATATAAAGCATTCATGCCGAGGAACAGGACTCGATGGTATTTAATTTTCCAAGTCTATAGATTAAAAAGAAAGTTACTAGTACAAGGATAGCTAAACGATCATTAAAAATCAACTTTCGTGTGTCGTGTATGTTAGTTATGGACAAGATTTCGAACTAATTAAACAACTATCGTATGCAAAGGATCAGATTAGGGTAATTATAAATTCTTTTCATATCTCAACCGAATGATATAGCCTATCGTATTCTTCAACATAAGGCCTAATATTGTGCAGATAGAAACATGTAGAAGAATTACATTAGTCCGTTCAGATGATCTCAACACTTATGCGATAACTTACGACTCAGTATTCGTTGATTGCCTATAAGATGAGGAGATATAAGGCTACGGAGGCACAAGTATCGAGACTGCTTAACATTGTAGTTGTTCATTACCCATATTGTATCAAGAACGAATCCATGATTACGTATGGATATGGATAGATAATTAGATACCCATTCATAATCCCTAGTCGATGATACCAACTCGATTAATAGCATGAATCATCAGGTTGGGGGATTTCTTTAAACTCTCTTTAGACAATCAAATGAAACAATTACAATCTTCTCGTTAAGATCTTTCATAAACCGGCCCCAGTGAAGAGCACCGTTACATAAAAGACCAACTTGACTAGTAAATGTATACTCGAATTGAATAACTTTCCAAACATTTGATTTTAACGATAACACTTGGAAACATGTGTGATCACCTAGTATAACCTTGTAATCATCGGTTAAGAAATCGTAACCAAAACCGGCACATAAGAGCGTGACATCCCTAATGATGATTGGTGACTTTGGGAGTTGTTTAACCTGTGTAATTGAATGGTTCACTATAAGAAATTGTTCAACATTTAGGGTAAGCATACGAGAGCATCATTAGAAGAACCGAGGATAAAACATCGGCTACTCTTTATGTAGCCGGGGAAAACCATAGGGTAACCAACTCATGACAATTCTTCTAGTTTCATTATTCTTGCAATCTTTCTTATGACTATGCATGAGAGTGTCTTAGGGGCTGTTTACTTTCTGCTTAATGTCCTGTTTGGTAACAAAACTGGCTAGAAACAGGAAACTTTGGTGTTTCTTTTTAACTTATTGCAAAAGAGAATCCTTAATGTGAAAGGGGGCAAAATTTGATGCTGTTTCTATCCAGGACGTCTTAATACGAGTTTTTTTCCCGAACTAGTGTAGGTGGAAAAAATAAATTCGAAAAATTTAGAAAACTTCGAAAAAATTTATAAAAATTCAAAAAATTTATGAAAATTCGAAAAAATTTATAAAAACTTTAAAAAAATTCGAAAAATTTTAAAAATTCAAAAAATTTATAAAAATTCAAAAAATTTATAAAAATTCAAAAAATTCGAAAATTTTATAAAAATTTATAAAAATTCAAAAAAACTTATAAAAAATTTGAATTTTTTTAAATTTTTTTTCGAATTTTTATAATTTTTTTGAATTTTTAAAAAATTATAAATTTTTACAAATTTTTTGAATTTTTTAAAAATTTTAATAAGTTTTTTCGAATTTTTATAATTTTTTATAAAATTTTCGAATTTTTATAAATTTTTTGAATTTTTAAAATTTTTCGAATTTTTTTAAAATTTTTATAAATTTTTTCGAATTTTTATAAATTTTTTCCACCTACACTAGTTCGGGAAAAAACTCGTATTAAGATGGTCAATTAAGCATAAAAAAGAAACAACATATATCCACACAGACACTAACTAGAAACAGGACACATATATCCACACAGACACTAACTAGAAACAGGAAAAAAAAGAAACAGCCCCTTAATGTAAACATGATAAGATATTAGAGATTGCCATGACTTACACACGCTTTTGCATCGGGTCAAATCATCAACATCCAATTTGGCTAGTATCTCCATGGACACCCTCCTCCTTTGCCATGCAAACCCTAAACAAAATCAAAGAAAGAGATATGGTGTTACGTTATCTTCAACATATGGCTAGTTTTAGCAAAACAAAATACCGACTTGACCCACAAAACTACAACTATCTACTTGAGCTCGGCCCACTAAAGTGTAGAATTTCATTTGGGTCAGGCCCAAATGTATCTAGAGTGTTACGTGTATAAATATTTTCACTAAAGTCTCTTCTTTTGCACACTTTGAAATTAAATAAAAAAAAAAAAAAAAAAAAAAAACGAGTACTTTGAAATTTACATAAACCAAGATTAGAGTCTTTGAAGGGGAAAAATCGATATTAGTTTGTAAATAAACAAAATAACATGTTTGGGAATTGAAATAGAATGTTGACGCGTGGCTTTCTTGTGAGAGACGTGATGAGTCGGCTTTATATGCTTATGTACTACTTCCTCCGTCCCAAAATTATTGTCACATTACAAAAAAACACATTCTTTTAGAAAAATGTCACTATCACTACTTTCTCTCTCTTACTTTTTTGCCAAATGACAAGTTTACCCTTAACCAATTAATTAACACTTCTTTAAAGTTTGCAATATTAATTTCAACCAAGGGTAATATAGTAACTTTACCAAACTCAACTACCTATTCACTTTCTATTTATGGTATGTGACAATAATTTTGGGACAGACGGAAAAGGAAAGTGTGACAATAAAATTGGGACGGAGGGAGTAGTAATTATAACCTAATTGATATGCTTTCCACGCGTCTATTTCTTTCACCTGATTGGCTTAGTCATTTTCTTAGTGGTGTTTGGCTGAATTAAGGAAATATGTGAGATTCATATTGATGTTTAGTTAATACATACGAGTCTCAAAGTTATGAACAAAACTAGAGATGGCAAAACGGGCGGACTTGGGTAACGGGTCAAAACAAGTATATATCTTTGAAAAACTGGCTCGGGGCAAATAGAGCATCATGAAACCTAAAAATCTGGGTTATTCTCAACTTGCAACCCACAAGACATAATAGATACGGAGAACTCATATGAGCTACTATCAACTCCATACCAATAAATACCAATCTTCAATATAATATAGCTACTTTTAGGACGAGTCCATGTTTCAACTAATTCAGACGACTTTACCATCCATGGTTGTTACATGCTCATATATCCTCACATACACAACATGCTATACACAAATGGATGCCATACCATTACATAAAGCTTTCATGCAAACCGAGCAATGAAATCAAAGCTAGTTTGCCAAATCTATTGATTTAAAGGAAGGTCACTAGTACAAGCATAGTCAAACAATCATAACAATTAAACAATTATGAGCTGCAAAAGCCCGGATTGGGGTAATAAGATATTCTTTTCAATTGTTTATCATGGGTATAAAAACAAAGATATTGAATTCCGGATTTGCTTATAAAAAAATCTTACACTTCGTTCAAAAAAAAAAAAAAAAAAAAAAAAATCTTACACGTAAAGGCTAAGATTCTGCACCAGCTAGAATAGAAATATGGGAAGAGTTGCTTCAATCGCATTCTATCTCAATAGTTGCAAGTATAAACTAAAATCTATGTCAAAATAAATACTCCATATAACTTATTATATATTTAAGAAATTATCACAAACATTTATTAACTTAGGAATCCTAGCTACTTATTGCTCGACTTGAACATGGGGTGATACAAGGCTCTTCACAAATAGGGAGGCACTAATATATTCATGTGTCATGCAATCCAAAATAACTTGGCGAAAGATCTTCTCAGCACCCTCAGATGGAATGTTGTTATCCTTGGATTTTTTGTGATAATTCCAAGGTTCATACAATGAGTGTACGACTTGACACTTAGGCTTGTAATAATGTGGCAACAATTCCCAAGAGTGCTTAACATTGTAGTTGTTAATTATCCATATGTTGTCATCATGACCAAATCTATAATCATATATGGACAAACATCCGTTCATAACGCCTAGTCGGCGATAAGAGTGCCATTCATAACGTGGATCATCGGGTTGTGGGATTTCTTTAAATTTTTCTTGAGACAGATCAAACGAAACAATAGAAACCTCCTTGTTATCATCTTCCGTAAACCAGTGAAGAGCGCCGTTACATAAGACACCAACATTACTAATAAACCTATAACACTCAACTTCCACTACTTTCCAAACAATTGATCTCAATGAGAAGACATGAAAACATGTCTCGTCGCCTAGTATTACCTTGTAATCATCAGTGACGCAATCATAAGCAAAACCGAAACATAAACGGGAGATTTTAGGAATGGTGATTGGCAGCTCCCCAGGGAGTTGTCTGTCTAATGGAAGGGTTTGTAACAAGTATCTGTTTAGCATGATCAGGAGTAATCAAACAAACTAGTCCATTAGTAGAGCCTAGAATAAAACAATTAATACAACCATCCGTGCTTTGTTTCGGGGAAACACCAAAGGGTAACCAAGCCACAACAATCCTTTTAGTTTCATTATTCTTATGATCTTTATTGTAGCTTTGAACAAGATGTTTCTTAATAAAAAATGGATTAGAGATTAAAGATTGCCATGACTTACAAACAACCTTGCATCGAATCAGATCTTCAACATCCGATCTCACAAGTATTTCCTCAACCATATCGCCATTCAGACCCATTGCTATAGTTTCGTAAACAAAAGACAGAGATACGGAATATATACATACATATATACTTATACTAGCTTATAGACCCGTGGAATCCACGGGATTTTAGAGGGTTTATGCATCAAAAAATGAAGTACGTTAATAAAGTAAGAAAGAACAACAAACATAAACGGTATGAAATTTTCTAATAACGGAATAATAAGTTATAAGTGAATGATTGTAAAAATACAATGCTCGTAAATATCAATGTAATAAACGTTCATCGTCTCGTGATCTCCAATTTGTTTTTTATCAGAAGCAAATGGATGGTGACAATTGTAATACTTCAACAAAAGGTCCATTACGTGAACACCTAATAAGCGAGCAACCCATGTTCATTATGTAAGCACCTAAAAGTTTAAACCAACTAAGGGAGAATTTCATATAAATTTTTCCCTGGATGAATAATTACATATATATCATTTGTAACAGTTTTTTATGCATAAAGTACAATGGTTTTAATGCATCAAAAGGCTATATATGTAATTTTTAAAATAAGTAGGGACATATATGTATCAAGTGGTTAACACCCTTGCCTCTGGAGACAGAGGTTAAGGGTTTGATCCTTACTCCTTGCAATGCAGGAGGTCTTTTTCTACATTTAGCAGAACCGGAAGCAGCCTCTCTACCTTTGGTAAGGGTAGGGTTGTCTACATCTCAACCTCCCTCATACACCGTGGAAGATAGTATTGAGACCCATAACCCGTGGAAGACGGTATTTGGAGTTACTTTACTTTAATTTACTTTATATATGTAAAAATCCACAACAACTAAAGTAAAAAATAATAGGAAGTTGGAGATAAGAGTATGTGAATTTAAAAAATGCTATAACACATGTCATTTATATAGTTGTACATACCTATTCAACATTGATAAAAAAAACCTTGAAGTACTTCTTTTTGTAGAGAATGTTTTTAGTATTTTTCAAAATATTAGCATCTTTATCACAAATCAAAACATTCAAGCCTCATTTGCTTTTGACCCTTGAAACAACAACATATAGTTGTCCATGTGTGAAAATTGGACGTGGCAAATACAAACCAAGCTTTGAAAGAGATTGACAATGCCTCTTGTTTATTGTCAAAGAAAATGAAACGGCCACGGGATATTATTTCCTTGCATTCTTTAGGGATAACATTTATAAGGCAGAGTAATTTTCAACCTCGGAATGATCACTATCTTTCCAAAGTGTGTTCCACTAATTATCTTTGCCTCAATCGAACTTCTTACTAATATAACAACTTGAAGTCTTGTTCCTTACATATTCTGTTGGATGGATCAATATTTCTCAACAACATTATCGGGACACATACATTTAACACAAGCTTGTCGTTTGGAACACAGAAGAATTTCAATCCATTGATAAATTCCGGAATGAAACGAATTCAATAATAGATGTTACCGGATCATCAACCTCATTGATTAGAATCTCTTCGGGTATATCTATTTCAAACTCTCCATTGCTTGCTTCTCGAATCATTCGGTCTCCAACTTGCAATATTCATTCAACATCATGTTAGCGGTCAACCTAAGAACCTTGCAATGATCCTATAGGTAAAGATGACAAAGGTGATTATAGGTTATTTCTATATGACACAAATAAACGTATGTACTTTATATTTCCATTGGAGTTAAAGGCATATATTAAACCAAAACAATTCTTCAATTAATCAAGCCTTGTCAGTAACTCAAAGGTAGATTTTCAAAAACTCGAAATCTTTTCATAAACATGCCTAAAGAAAATAATAAAAGAAATATATATTGACTACACTTTATAAACGTATGATTTATACTCGAGAGCAGGCTTGTTAGCAAAACATCAATAGCTTAAAATACTTGTAGAACAAAAGATAAAAGTTTAAGCATCAGTGTGGCACACGACATTTAAAATAACACAAATTTTAAATCTTTCAATGAGTCCCTTGTTTATTGGCACTGAGTATAAATCTTTCAAACATCAAACAACACTCTCTTTAGTAGGTCTCAATATGTCGTCCCTGCCTAAGCTAAATTCATGAATTAAATTACAAAGATCTCTATGTGGTATGTAACAAAATCTTACAAAGAGTTCCAAAGTTAGCATCTTTAAGTTTCCATAATGCTATCAGTGACTTTTTCAAATATGTATCCCCACCCCTTTCTTGTTCAGATAAAGAAACATGATGTCTTCAGTCAAAATAAGTTGAACATTGAGTTTGCTTTATTTTGCGGTGTGGTTAATAATGAAACTTGTAAAAGCATGTAGAGTATTAGATTAAAGTATTATATATGTATGGTCACAAGTGGCAGACAATGGTCATTCAGTGACAGACAATTCTAATGGCAAAAGCATGTGGAGTATTAAATTAAGTATGGCAAAAGCATATTCTCCTCTTGTATAAAAGCATATCGCCTAAACAATAAACTAAAACCACTACGCACTAGCAGCCATTAAAGACCTGTTGCTGAGAATGTGCATTCATAATTTGTTGTTTATTATATTCAAACTTTGTATTATTTAATAAAAATTGCTATTACGCGCGGTAGACAATTTGCGTAAAGTTAATGGTCAAAAAGTCAATGGTGTTCTAAAAAAAGAATTGACAATAACTTTGGTTAATGAAGCAACTAGTCTCACATATACAACAACTATATATATATCTTAAAAACTGAATGATACTTATTACGTATAAATGCAGATAAATTGTCTATACACATAAAAAAACGGAATATAAAAATAGTAGGCATTGTTCATAAACATGTTTATTCATTGGAATATGTAGATTGTCACGTGATGGCCGGTAGGGTACAATTTGTTTATGTTTCCTTTACAAAAAATGGGTTTTGGGAAGAACAACATTTTTGTATTTATGCATTTTCTGATATTTGGAATTTAATAAACACAAAGGCTCCTTCATCACTGGTCAAGTGTCGTCTAGAGATGCACGTTGTATATTACTTTTATAACAAGGTTACATTGGGGGCCGCTACATGGTCCATATATTGTAGTAATGCCACAAACACTGACTGAATACAGTCAATACAAATCAACACCATTGTACCACCACATCTTCTTTCTACTCTTCTTTTATTTCTTCTTCCAAATATCTTTGCATCCTTTTTGTAACCCAAACGTCCCCTTAATAAAACAGAGAAGTATATAATTTGGTTAGGTTGTATCTCTTATGTAAAAATCTGGTTAATTAAAAGAGTTCGCTTAGAACAAAACGGGTCACAAACTGACTGAAGGTCCCCCAAACTTTAGCGTTAACGTGTCAAACTTCATTAATCATTTTATTAAAAAAATTGGGATTATTGATATACAAATACAGTTTTCTTAATCATAGTCACACTAATCATCTATAAAATTCTAGAAATTTAGACAAAAAAATGTTTCCGGTTGACCCGTATGAAGCCTGTTTCAGCCCTAACCCATTACACAACGCATTGTTTCAACTCTTTAGCCTACCATGTTTTCACGTCGATATTCTAAACCAAGGAGTGAACATGCTTCTGGTCAGATTTTTTCTATCTAAAGATGGAGTTGCTCTATATGTTACAGCAAAGGAAAAAAGATATGTTACAGTTCTTTTTTGTATGAAATTGCATTTGATCTGGTTAGAGTTATAAGGGACTCCATTAGCTTAGAATACGTATTTAGGTGTACTTCAATACTTCTTAACGCAGGGTTCATAGCAGTATCATTCATATAACTAGTTTGTCATTACCATGAAGTGATAGTGAAGATCTGATTTATACAAATTATACCTTATAACAACTAGTGTAACAACTGGTATAACTTGAATTATTGAAAGGTGGATGCATGTTTCTTACAACTAATTATGTATGCTCATTTATTCACTTCATCAATTATATATATGAGGCCATATGTTATCAAAGAGACAAGTGCTCCATGTTGCGATAGATCTTGTCATAAGGAGAGACTTTGAGAGGAAAAATACAAGAAAAAGATCGACCAAATTAAGGAGTGTGGATTATCGGATAAAATAGAGAATTTTGGCGTGTTGTTTCATATTAAGATATGCAAATGTAGTTTATGATTTATTATTATTATTATTATTATTATTATTATTATTTTTTTTTTTTTCTAAAAAATTTCATGGATGACATATACACTGACGAGTTTTGATACATCTTATATGAAGTGATAGATGCTTAATTGTTTTTAATTGATGGTCTACAATTAATTATAGGGGTCTACTATACTAGCACCCCCTACGACCCCCTATGACTGCCATAGGTACAACAGCCCTTATATATTTGTATTATTTGTCCTATTATGTTTGTAACTTTTATTATTATTATTATTATTATTTATCTAATAGCAACTCAGTTACAAAAAAAAAGTACAAGTTTTTTTTTTTGCCTTTAGTTTTTTTTTTTTTCTTTTTCTTTCTAATAGTATAAGTTTTTTTTTTTTTTTTTTCTTTTAATTTTAACAGTCCTTTAGTCCTTTTTTTTTGTACAAGTTTTTTTTTGTTTAGTTTGCACACGTTTTTGGTTCTTTTTTTTTTTGTTTAGAATACATCCATGGTACACATTCACGGGTTTCTCCTTGAAGGGACATTTGATTCTTAAGAATAACGGAAAAACGGAAAAAAATAAGAAAAACGGACAAAAACGTTAAACGAAAAAACGTAAGAAAACGTACGAAAACGTAAGAAAAAACGGACAAAAACGTAAGAAAAACGGACAAAAAACGTAAGAAAAACGGACAAAAACGGAAAAAACGGAAAAAAAAAAAAAAAAACGTAAGAAAAAACGGACGAAAATGGAAGAAAAACGGACTCAAGGACCATTTGTGTAAGCTTTGCGCTACACAAGGACGATTTTGTGTAAGAAGGACCATTTGTGAAAAAAAAAGGACTAAATTTGTAAAGCCTTGCCCAACATAAGGACCATTTGTGTTAAAAACTGAAAAGGAATATATTAAAATAAAAGGACAGGAGTATTTCTGTCTTTTGAAGGAGGCCAGGGACCAAACATGCAGCTGAAACTTCAAAATGGGGACCATCCTTGCACTTTCTAAAGTTTAGGGACCAAACCTGCAATTTGGCCAAACATTAGGGACCAAAAATGCAATTAACTCTTTTTATTATAAACATCACTTTGATTCACAATTGCATTGCATCACAAAGCAGTTTCACATAAAAGCAATTTCACATAAGTAGTTTCACATAAGCAGTTTCACACAAGGAGTTTCACATAAGCAGCAGTAAGCAGTTTGACATAAGCAGTTTCATATAAGCAGCTTTTTCACATAAGCAGTTTCAAACAAACAGTTTCACATAAGCAGTTTCACAGAAGCAGTTTCAAACATAAGCAGTTCTACGATGAATACATCACCGTTTTACACGAACGAGGTATCTTTTTACGCTATTACTTTCAAAAATTAAATTTGTTTCAAACATAAGCAGTTTCAAATAAGCAGTTTCACATAAGCAGTTCAAAAGATGGCTCAAATTATTTTTTTTACACATATGGCTGCAAATTTGAAGGTTGCAAAATGTTTGCCGTCCATTCGGTTATGCCACGCCAATCGACAATTTTTTTTTTTTTTTTTTTTTTTTTTTTTTTTTTTTTTTTTTTTTTTTTTTTTTTAAATCATCATCGCCATCAAAACTGCAATTAGGTCATAAACTGCTTAAAGTTTCAACAAGATCAAAAACTGCTTAAAGTTTCACATAAGCAGCAGTTTCACATAAGCAGTTTCACAATAAGCACTTTCAAATAAGCAGTTTCACATAAAAGAAACCACCATCAGAACCAATAAACCATCAATCAGAACCAATAAACCATCAATAAACCACCATCAGAACCAATAAACCAATAAACCATCAGAACCAATAAACCAATAAACCATCAATAAACCACCATCAGAACCAATAAACCATCAGAACCAATAAACAATCAGAACCAATAAACCATGAGAACCAATAAACCAATAAACCAATAAACCATCAGAACCAATAAACCATCAATTAGAACCAACATAAGCACCAACATATAGGGGGTGTTAGAATAACTCAGAACCAACAATTATGTGAACTGCTTATGTGAAACCACCAACCGACCCTTTTTTTAGATCTAACCACCATCAGAACCAAGCATCATCAGTTTTAGATCTAAAAATGGGTCGAGTTTTAGATTTAAAAAAATCTAACTACCATCAGAACCACCAATTTAAAAATGGGTCGAGTTTTAGATCTAAAAAGATCTAACCACCATCAGAATCACCAGTTTTAAAATGGGTCGAGTTTTAGATCTAAAAAGATGTAAAAAAAAAAAAAAAGGTGTGTGTTATCCTAACAAAGTTTTAGATCACATAAAAACCAAGAAACCAAGAAACCCAGTTTTACCCACAGATCTGTTTTAGATTTAAAAAGATCTAAAAAAAAAGTTAAAACCGCGTATAAGCAGTTTTAAATACTGTGAAAAACTAGAAGGGGGGGGGGTTGAATAGTTTTACGTCCTTTTAATTTATTATAAAAACTTTGTTTACTTTTAAAAACTTAGATTCGAATTTATGTGAACTCAACACTTGAACAATATGAACAAATATAAGTAAATCTAAATTAACAATGCAAGTAAAGTAATGAAATGAAATGAAAGATAGAGATGAAAAGATCGAACCGCGAGACAAAGGATTTATAGTGGTTCGGCTACAAGGACACCTTCCTTGCCCTACTCCACTCCTCGAGCACCTAACTCGAGAGTTTTCTTCACTATGTCAACAAGCTCCCTTATGGTGGAGAGAAAACCTTATACAACCTTCGCTTACACCAATTTTACGACACAAAGCTAAATGTCGAGTTCTAATCGTAGCTAGAACCAATCTCACAACTTCAATCACAACTTCTTCACGACTTCTTCACAACTTCTTCACTACGGCTTCACAACTTTTACACAACGGCTTCACAACTACTTCACAACGGCTTCACAACTACTTCACGACCTAGCACTACTTATATACTCTTCTACTTCTTCACACCTTCACTACTTACACACCTTAACTTCTTCACAACTTCACTACTTACACACTAATCTAGCCTAAACAATTATGCTCACACCTATCTAACAAATATACACAACTTATACAAATAAATGAATGATTTACAATTTTGATACACCAACAACTTGGATGGAAGAGATACACCAAGTTGTAATACTTCTTGTCTTGAAGGATAGAAGTATTCTTCTCTTGCACTTGAGAGGTTGAAGCTTTGGATCACTTGAAACAAAAGCTTATAATTATATGATCAAAGGGTTTTTGCAGATATGAAATGAGATCTAAATCAGAAAGTTTTTAGTGCAAAAGGTGAGAAAAAATGCCAGGAATGAACCAGTATTTATAGGCAAAATTTACAGCTGGAGGAGCGTGGGCGGTCCCCTTAATTAGTGGCCGGCCCCCTTAAATATTAAGGGGACCGCCCTTATAATTAAGGGGGCCTCCCCTCCCTGAACGGCTATAAATTTTGTCTTTTACTGGGGAAGGTTTTTCTTGAACATTTTTGCCATTTTTGGTTAAAAATTTGAATTCATATATTTATAATGGATTTAATATATTTACTTAATACCCAAAATGATTTTCTAAAAGATATAAAATGTTTGTGACATTTTATAAAAAATCTAGAGATTAAGAAAATGTTCCTTTGATCATATAATGCATTAGGCATTTGTTTATTCATACCTTAAGTGATTAAGTTGTTAAAATAGATATTTACAACTAAATACTTGTTTATGTCATAATCTTTCATTTAATGATTTTACATTTTGTGATTATCAAAACGTAGAGGTATCGAAAAATATTAATAACGTTTTTAGGCATTATTTATATCAACAATCTCCCCCTTTTTGATGATTACAAAATCTAAACTCATTAAATTAAAAAATTAATTTTTAGACAAGTATTTAGTGAGTTTATCTCTACTTCTCCCCCTTTTTGTAGAATCAAAAAGGTTATGCCGACAAGTTTCAAGAATGAAGTTTGACGGGAATAGAGCTCCCCCTTGATGTGTGCTCCCCCTCGTTCGAGGGCACCAAGGAGTCGAGCTATGGAAATCTTGCAAGAAAAATATTAGAAGTACAAGCATACATAGCAAAATATGGAATATAAAAACAACAATCATAGTATGCTTGAAACATATAACAAGAAAAATATGGAATATAAAAATAACAATCATTGCAACGACATTTAGTATGCTTGAAACATATAACAAGAAAAAGGTCCTAAATTGCCAAAGAGAGCTTTCGGACTTGCTTGCGACACGAAAGCTTGGAAAATAAGAAACATAAGCATATAGTATGCTTAGATGGTTGATGGTAGAGTGTTTGGGATGGAATTGGTTGAGTGAGGGTAAGAATGTTGGATTAATAGAGGTATATTTTTGGAGGTGGAGAGTTTGGAGGTAGAGAGTTTGGAGCGGAGTAGGTTGATTGAGGGTTAGAGTGTTGTGCTAGTGGAGGTGTTGTGCTAGAGTTTGGAGTGGAGGTGTTGGATGAGATCTAGTGATAAGATACTTAATCCAAGTGAAATGCTCATTTAAGGCAATGATTTGTTTTTGGAGAAGGATACGACAAGGACAATAGTTGACATGATTATCAACTTGATTCAAGTTGTGAGGATGGAGGATCGAGGTTGGCCCTTGTTGTGTTGTGCGAGGTGTATAGCAAGGAGATCACAAAGGTCATGGATTTGGTTTATATCTTCACGGAACCTTTCCTTTTCCGTGAGAATGTGGATTTGATCATTTGGTGGAAGTGGATGAAATTTGAGTGTGTAGTTGGAAGTAAACTTGGATGTTTGACCAATATGATGAGGGTTTTGAAGGGTTTCATTGAGATTAGTTTGAGGTTGAGATGTGTAGTTTGGAACGAAGGTGGAGGTTGAGGTTATTTTGTGATGAAGGAGGGCTAGAAGGGAGTTGATCCAATCTTGCGTTGAGCAAGGTGTAAGGCAAGAAGAGCACAAAGCTCATGGGCTTCTTTAAGTTCTTCAATGAACTTCAAGTGTTTGGAAGAAGGTTATGATGGTGGAGTGTGGTTGTTATTTGGGATGGATGTTTGGATATGCAACATAGAAGAAGCATGTGAGTTGGTAGGAAGTGGTGGTGATACTTTTGGTGATGGAGATATTTTTGAGTTTGGGTAATCATTAATGGATGAAGATGAAGGCACGGAAGAAAAGGATATTTCATGAGTGGAGGGTGTTTTGGATGGTGCATTGGTAGGTGAAACATGATGTGAGGTGTTGGTGATGAAATTAGGATTGTTATTTCGAGATTGAGCATGTTCTTCATAAGAATTATTTGGGTGAGATGAGGATGTATTTTTGTGAGCAAAAATGGATGGTTGGTTATTATGATGAGGTTTGTGAAAGGATTCATTGGAATGAGCTTGAGGATTGGGAGTATATGATGCGTGGGTTTTGCAACCTTACAACAGGTTTTACCTCTCGAGGGATCTCAAGAGGCTTACAACCCCACCAGGCAGTGTACCTGACCGATGTAGTATAGTGTAGTGGTAAGTACGGGGGATTGATCGTTCTCCACAGGGAATAGTGTTCGTTAGGTGTGAAAGGCTACTCTAATTAGGTCTAAGGGTTGAGGAAGATTCTTTTTTTATGTTTTTATATTTTATGAAAGCAAGTAAAATCTCGGGTTTTGAAGGAGTGGGCGGAATTAGTTGCTAGTCAACTAACCCAAATTACTACAAATGCAAATAAAATAAAATAACAAAAATGAAAAGTGGTGAGAAACTTATGTGTGGAGAAATGTGTTTACTTAGATTTCCTTACTCCCTAACTATCTTTTACCGGTTAATTAGTGTGTATTAGTCGCGTGGATGACGGGTGTATTCCTTAATACCATTCGTGGGGTGGCGTACTTACTTCCCCAAACTCTACAAGCTCCTACTTCACTCCTATGTCGAGCCGGCTAGGAAGCTCCTAACATGGGATCACTAGAATTCGCTTGTGCATTAAATACAACCATAAAAACCTTTAGTACGCATTTGGTTCATGTTTCTTAAGACGTTCAAGCAAGTTACCGAATAGGAAGTTAGCCAGTTTTCTTAAGCCTAACATAGATAAACAATCATCCAATACAACTAACAACACACTAACAACCAATAATCAATAGCTAGGTTTCATTAGATCTAAGCAAACACAAGATAAAATTAGCCTAACATGTTAAACAAAAGACAAGCATAAGATAGAATCAAACAACACATAGACATATTGAATGATTAATTGATAACTTATCTTTCAATGAAACATGGAAGATCTCAAGGCAAGAAGCCCTGAAAAAGTAGCTAAAATCGTCTTAGGGTTTTATCCCAAAATTCCACACACTAAGCTCTCCTCCAATGACAAAAAATTAGAAAACTATATATAGACTTTGACATCTGACGGCGTCACCTTATGCATTGTGACGCCGTCACCTCGCCGCTTTTAGGGTTCCGGGTGACCTTCTTGACGCCGTCCCTCTTTAGCTCTTCAAAAATCCATTCTGGCTTATCAAGGCTTGACGCCGTCGGACCTATAACGTGACGCCGTCCCCTTATGATTTAAGCCGTGACGCCCTTGATTTAGTTAAAGCGTGACGCCGTCAGAATTCTCATGCAAACTCACTGGCCCGTCATGAGTAAATTTCACATCCAACTTTTCTTGCCAAAGCATGACGCCGTCTGGAGTTAATGTTGACGCCGTCAAAGGTGACTTTCAGCACAATTTTGAGATTTTGCCGTTTTCTTCACTTTTATGCTCCAAAAACGTCCAAAATGCCTCCTTTTCCAGATTTCTCCTCAAAAGTACCTAAAATGACAAAAGGAACGATTTAGGGCAATATTTGATCAAATAAATACGATTTCGGGCTTAAATGACCCCTTAAAAGCGGTACACTTTTCGCCTCATCAAATACCCTTACACTTGAGATTTGCTTGTCCTCAAGCAAATGCGCTTTTATTCTAATCAAAATACAAGTTAGGGGTCATTTAATGCAAACATAAAAGTAATTACAACAAATAATCGTTCCACTTCAATCATAATAAGCACGGAGATTACATACTAGCACCTCACAAGTAGTGTTTAGATACTCACATCTCTCAAGTGTCATCAAAATAAATCTCATAAATGAAAACGGAAAATATCTCTCACTACCTGTCATAGCAAATAGATTACCATAGGCTTGGGAAAGGATCGAAAACCTCCTCCACTAGGCGTAAGCACCTAAGATAAACTATCAAAGAGGGCTTTTAAATGGGTTATAACGTTAGGTGTAGGGAAAAGGAAAACACGGTTTTGTTGGATACGGGATATTTTACTGGTGGCGAGTTAAAGATCTTGATCAATTACATGTACTATACAATGTTGCTAAGCCAAGACTAGACTCGATCTTAAGCTAATGAAAGAAAATAACAAAACATAAACATAAAATAAACATAAAATGAAACGGGATGGTAGTCCGTATGTTTTTTCTACTTTTCTTTTTCTCATTTTT
Source organism: Artemisia tridentata subsp. tridentata (assembly GCA_021014915.2). NCBI lineage: Eukaryota > Viridiplantae > Streptophyta > Magnoliopsida > Asterales > Asteraceae > Artemisia > Artemisia tridentata. Next base: position 22,415,196 of record CP139505.1, read on the forward strand.
TTGTATTTTTCTTGAATTTTTTTTTTTTTTTTTTTTTTTTTTTTTTTTTTTTTTTTTTTTTTTTTTTTTTTTGCATACACTTTTACCCTACCATCCAAAATAATACATCATAGGGGCATTGCATCCCCTTACACCTGAACTTTTATATAACTTTACAAATGACTATTCTAATGACTCGAATTAAGATAATTGAAAAACTTGGAGTACTTTTAAAACATTTAGCACATATGGGGGTAATAAATGATGTTCTTCCCCATTACTCCATTACACTAGTACTTTACCCATGAGTCCCAATCGTCCCAAAACAATATGTACAAGGATATGACTCGACTTAGCAACCATGTAATCAATTAGATAATTAACTTGGGTTTAAACAAATGTTGTCACAATAATGCACTAAAGATGAGTGCATACAAGGTAGGCTAAGGCGATTTGGGTGTACATTTAAGTGGGGTGTAACAAATTCTTCCTTTAAGTAAAATGCTTAAAGGTCGAAACGAAAAGATAGGCTCTGAGGGGTGTACTAGGGGTATCGTGTACTAAAAATGAGTACAACGCAAAGGGTGTGGGAGAATTACTTGACCAATGTAGCCAATGTAATTATAACAAAAACACAGGTGTAAAACAATGGGTTAATCCTAATGCCTCTTATCATGTAGTAAATCTAACTATACGAATGTAGTCTCACTTGTGGCCTCGGAATGGTCCTAACGCAAGTTCTAGAATCTAAGTGCTACCGGTACACACATCATAGCATAAATGCTTTTCCTACCAATTCTAGGGGCGAACCTCACATATTTGGGGGTGGAAAATTTTTTAGTGGTACGGTTTTTGTGCTAGTCATATAACTCCTATCCGTGAGACGCTCATTAAGATCAAAGTTTCACTCTTATATGTTGTAAAAAATTTTAAATTTGGCACTAAAATTACCTTAACAAGTATTTCTCTCAGTTTTATTACACATCTACTATTAAATAAACAAAAATCAAACGCAATTGTATTCTCTAAAATCGTACTTTTACCCTCCCCTTACACTTAAGATGAACATTGTCCCTAATGTTCAAATAACAAGATGTAAAAGAAAAAGTAAAAGAATGAAATCAAATACTCCCCTGATTCGCTCGTTGGATAATGAAATTACACGGTTAAATCTTCCTCCAAAGAGAATGTTGAAGCTCCATGACTAATGCATCGCCATAAGCTTGATTCAAAACATTTCCTTGTCCAAAATAACCTGTTGAACCTGAGAAAACAAACACGAAAACCTGCATAACATCGGCGGGATAAAATCTATATATAAGGATATAATGCTTGTGGAATGATAACTTTGCAGATTCCTGGAGATTATAAGTTGGAGATTTTAATAAAAACTTTTTATGAAAACAAAATTTTCAAAAATTTCTGGAAATTAAATCTGACGCCGTCAGGTTATAACCCCTGACGCCGTCAGAAATGACCTGACAAAAATTCTCATTTTAAGTTTCCGGAAAATTTCTGGAAAAACCTTTACCTTACTTCCTGGAAATCCTGCAAAACATCATTATGACTCGATACAAGCATTTGACTCAAACAAATACGGATATGTATGTTAATTTATTATTATTACGATTCATGTTCATATGTGTTCTAATAAACCGATTTAGATTTCCCTTACACTTATCTTTTGCAAAATACCTTTATATGTAGTTAAGACGAAGTTAAAAACAAAATAAAGCATTTTCACAATTTTAGTTTTGAACATGAATCAATAATAATAAAAATTAAACATACATACGGAAGCAAATAGAATCAAACAAACAAATAAATAAACACACAAAGCAAATAAACCATGGGCTGCCTCCCAAGAGCGCTTGTTTTTGTTCGAGTCACGAGCCTGACTCTACCCTTATTTAATGGATAAAGGAGAGGTTTTCCCTACACTTAGGATTAAGTGCGGGTGATAGTAGCGATACACACCAGCTCGGTAGGAGTATGCCACGTAAGGAAAGAGTGGTGGATGAATTATATGCTCAAAGGGGTGTGCTCCTTTCATCATAACCTTGCCTAGTTCACTTTGGTCAATGGGTGATTTTGAGTTTCCTCCTAAAAAGGGATCATCTTCTATCAACTTCGAGAGACTCCTAGTTGGGAATCCATCTTGACCTAATAAACCCGGTTTAAACCCATAATGTTTCTTGCGGTCAATCATGAATGGGTGATGTAAGTATGTAAGGTCATGGTTCACTCCTATGTTAGCTTCCTCTCTACAAGGCCTAGAGTCTACTTCCTTAATCTTAACATTACCCGGACTACATGGTTTGATGGGTGGATCGGGACCTAATTCAATTCCTAAGTTCACATCTAAGGATGGAAGATTAGGTAACGGTTTTGGTTTAGGCTCCGGTTCATCAAAACTAGGAACTTCCCTAGAACTAAGAGTAAGGTTATCATTATGAGTATTCAAACCTATATGCTCTAGTGGTGCTTGGTCCAAGGGTTCTACCTCAATTGGGGTTCCTAAAGTCTCTTCTACTTCTTCTGAATAAGTCACGGGCGGTGTGTATGCCTCAAATGATGGTAGGACTTGTGGGGTATTTGGCGGGCTTGGATTTTCTACTTTATCATCCATCTTATCAAGATCACCTATATCCTCAACATGTGTTTCATTATAATCCAACCCTAACATTTTCCCAAGTATCTCAAGTGCTTCTCTAGGCATCTTAACTTCTATATCCGAATCATAAGGATCATCCTCAATATTATGACTGCTATATTCAAATTGCCCAAAAGATTCATCATGTGTTTCTTGAGATTCATCATCATCGATCATAAAACCTAGGTCTTTTTGATCAATGTGATCATGTTTGGCTAAATCCTCCATCACATCAAGGTCACCTATGTGTTTGTTTTGTACTATGGCATTACATGACAACCACTTAGGTATCTCAACACTAACATATTCATCCCCAAACAAACTTGTTTCATGATCCTCGAATTTTGTGGTCAATTGACTTGTACTAACGTTTGTTGGGTTGTCTACTATATAATAATATTGGGCACACTCTTCAATAGCTTCCCATGCTTTCTCAGCACTTAATTCCCTAATATCCCTGCCGGCAATATGGTAAATGTACCTTTGGGCTTGTCGGTCGACATGATTGTAAAAGAATTGAGTTAGGGACCAAAAATCGAAGTTATGATGAGGGACTTTTTGGAGTAAATATTTAAAACGAGTCCATGCATCATAGAGAGGTTCATCTTTATGTTGTTTAAACATCAAGATGTCATATGGAGTGGGTGAATTACGTGGTTGGTAGTATGGTGGATTCGCGTTCTCCATAATGGTGAACGGAAGAGTCAATGGAAATTACGAACAAACACACAAAGAAATAAGATAGACTAAAGAAAACCTAGAAAAATAAAATAAAAATCTCACTAGAAAGGAATCTAGTGAGTAGACCTAATAGAAATAAAAATTCAACCTAAACAATAACTATTCCCCGGCAGCGGCGCCAAAAACTTGATGCGTGGGTTTTGCAACCTTACAACAGGTTTTACCTCTCGAGGGATCTCAAGAGGCTTACAACCCCACCAGGCAGTGTACCTGACCGATGTAGTATAGTGTAGTGGTAAGTACGGGGGATTGATCGTTCTCCACAGGGAATAGTGTTCGTTAGGTGTGAAAGGCTACTCTAATTAGGTCTAAGGGTTGAGGAAGATTCTTTTTTTATGTTTTTATATTTTATGAAAGCAAGTAAAATCTCGGGTTTTGAAGGAGTGGGCGGAATTAGTTGCTAGTCAACTAACCCAAATTACTACAAATGCAAATAAAATAAAATAACAAAAATGAAAAGTGGTGAGAAACTTATGTGTGGAGAAATGTGTTTACTTAGATTTCCTTACTCCCTAACTATCTTTTACCGGTTAATTAGTGTGTATTAGTCGCGTGGATGACGGGTGTATTCCTTAATACCATTCGTGGGGTGGCGTACTTACTTCCCCAAACTCTACAAGCTCCTACTTCACTCCTATGTCGAGCCGGCTAGGAAGCTCCTAACATGGGATCACTAGAATTCGCTTGTGCATTAAATACAACCATAAAAACCTTTAGTACGCATTTGGTTCATGTTTCTTAAGACGTTCAAGCAAGTTACCGAATAGGAAGTTAGCCAGTTTTCTTAAGCCTAACATAGATAAACAATCATCCAATACAACTAACAACACACTAACAACCAATAATCAATAGCTAGGTTTCATTAGATCTAAGCAAACACAAGATAAAATTAGCCTAACATGTTAAACAAAAGACAAGCATAAGATAGAATCAAACAACACATAGACATATTGAATGATTAATTGATAACTTATCTTTCAATGAAACATGGAAGATCTCAAGGCAAGAAGCCCTGAAAAAGTAGCTAAAATCGTCTTAGGGTTTTATCCCAAAATTCCACACACTAAGCTCTCCTCCAATGACAAAAAATTAGAAAACTATATATAGACTTTGACATCTGACGGCGTCACCTTATGCATTGTGACGCCGTCACCTCGCCGCTTTTAGGGTTCCCGGGTGACCTTCTTGACGCCGTCCCTCTTTAGCTCTTCAAAAATCCATTCTGGCTTATCAAGGCTTGACGCCGTCGGACCTATAACGTGACGCCGTCCCCTTATGATTTAAGCCGTGACGCCCTTGATTTAGTTAAAGCGTGACGCCGTCAGAATTCTCATGCAAACTCACTGGCCCGTCATGAGTAAATTTCACATCCAACTTTTCTTGCCAAAGCATGACGCCGTCTGGAGTTAATGTTGACGCCGTCAAAGGTGACTTTCAGCACAATTTTGAGACTTTGCCGTTTTCTTCACTTTTATGCTCCAAAAACGTCCAAAATGCCTCCTTTTCCAGATTTCTCCTCAAAAGTACCTAAAATGACAAAAGGAACGATTTAGGGCAATATTTGATCAAATAAATACGATTTCGGGCTTAAATGACCCCTTAAAAGCGGTACACTTTTCGCCTCATCAGTATAATTGGGAACAAATGTGGGTGGAGGTGTTGGATGTTTAGCCACATCATTTGTTGTGATGGACTTGTTTCGGGGGTTTGGTTTTCTTCTCCAAACGGGTTTTTCGGTCATCCTTGCTAACCTTGAGGATTTTGGTTTTGGTTTGATGGGAGATGGCATGATGAGATGATGGAAGATTATGAGGAATGGGAGTGTTTATAGTGTAGGATTGATGGGATTAAGGAATGGATAAATTTTTTTGGATGGATTGGAATATGATATGTTTGTGAATTTTGGGAAGTGTAGGATGAAATGGGCTAAAAAGTAGAAAAGGAAAAAGCACCTTCGACCATCAGATGGCCGGTCCCCTTAAATAGGGTGCCGGTCCCCTTAATTATTAAGGGGGCCGCCTTATGATTTAAAGGGGCCACCCATCTGTTGGTTCCCAGACTACTGAAAATGGGTTTTTGGCAGAAAATTGTAGAAAGGGTTGTGTTTTTGGGTTTAGTTTCAAGCAAGTCCAACTCTTTGAGGCAATTAAGCATGTAATAGATATTTATTCAAAACATGTTAATTAAAGAGATTAAGCAAACAGGTAATTTCATCTAGCATGTAAACATACTCATCAAGCAAGTAATATATATGGACTAGGAAATAATACACTACACCAAGTATTTTCTTAATTATATGTAAGTGGGAAAATTAATGAAGTGATTTGGGTCGCCACATTGGACATTTTCCGATGAGGTGATTTGGGTTGCCACATTTATAACACTTCCTTTCGCTTTTGTCCTCTTTGTATCTTTGGAATGCCTTTCTTTCATCATGTGGTTGTCTAACGAATCTTCCTCGTCTTTTAAAGAATTTCTTGAAGTCTCTTACGGCCATAGCATATTCTTCGTCATTGCTTTCGGAGGTTGAGCTATCCTCGTCACTAGATTCCTTCTTAGATTTCAATGCAATTGACTTGCTTTGTTCTCTTTTACCTTTGACCATCTCGGAGTCTTTCTTTATTATTGCTTCGTAGACCTTCAAGTTGCCGATCAATTCATCAAGTTGTAGAGTTGACAAATTATTTGATTCTTCAATCGCCGTAACTTTAGCTCGCCATTTTGGATGAAGAGCCCTAAGAAATTTCCTAACAAAATTCTTACTAGAAAAATTCTCATCAAGTGCTTTTAAACTTGTGATGATAATGTTAAACCTAGCAAAAGCATTATCTATTGATTCCTCTTCCGGAATCGTAAATTGTTCATATTGTTGAACAAGAAGATCTATTTTATTATCTTTGACTTGACTATTACCTTGGTGAGTGATTAGCAAAGAGTTCCAAATTTCTTTTGCGGTTTTACACATAAAGATTCTATCATATTCTTTGCGTGGTAACGCATTATAAGTTACCATTTTAGCCTCATTATTTTTTGCTAGTTTCCTTTTCAAATTATCATTTTGTTTTTCAAAAGGTACAATTTCATCTATTTTAGTTAAAGGATTATTTTGAGTAGGGGGAAAATCACCATAGGTAATAACATGCCAAAGATCAAGATCTTTTGATTTCACATAAGTTTCGAATCTATTTTTCCAATAAAGAAAACCATCACTTTCAAATAGTGGTGGTCTTTGCATAGATTGCCCTTCTAAATATTTTTCGGATTCCATAGATCGTTTCAAGTTTTAAAATACAATTTATTTTAAAAATCTTGTTTGACGTGGCTCTTGATACCAATTGTGGAAAACTAAAAGGGGGGGGGGGTTGAATAGTTTTACGTCTTTTTAATTTATTATAAAAACTTTGTTTACTATTAAAAACTTAGATTCGAATTTATGTGAACTCAACTCTTAAACAATATGAACAAATATAAGTAAATCTAAATTAACAATGCAAGTAAAGTAATGAAATGAAATGAAAGATAGAGATGGAAAGATCGAACCGCGAGACAAAGGATTTATAGTGGTTCGGCTACAAGGACACCTTCCTTGCCCTACTCCACTCCTCGAGCACCTAACTCGAGAGTTTTCTTCACTATGTCAACAAGCTCCCTTATGGCGGAGAAAACCTTACACAACTTTCGCTTACACCAAATTTTACGACACAAAGCTAAATGTTGAGTTCTAATCGTAGCTAGAACCAATCTCACGACTTCAATCACAACTTCTTCACGACTTCTTCACAACTTCTTCACTACGGCTTCACAACTACTTCACAACGGCTTCACAACTACTTCACGACCTAGCACTACTTATATACTCTTCTACTTCTTCACACCTTCACTACTTACACACCTTAACTTCTTCACAACTTCACTACTTACACACTAATCTAGCCTAAACAATTATGTTCACACATATCTAACAAATATACACAACTTATACAAATGAATGAATGATTTACAATTTTGATACACCAACAACTTGGATGGAAGAGATACACCAAGTTGTAATACTTCTTGTCTTGAAGGATAGAAGTATTATTCTCTTGCACTTGAGAGGTTGAAGCTTTGGATCACTTGAAACAAAAGCTTATAATTATATGATCAAAGGGTTTTTGAAGATATGAAATGAGATCTAAATCAGAAAGTTTTTAGTGCAAAAGGTAAGGAAAAAGTCCCGGAATGAACCAGTATTTATAGGCAAAATCTACAGCTGGATGAGCGTGGGCGGTCCCCTTAATTAGTGGCCGCCCCCCTTAAATATTAAGGGACCACCCTTATAATTAAGGGGGCCGCCCCTCCCTGAACGGCTACAAATTTTGTCTTTTACTGGGGAAGGTTTTCCTGGAACATTTTTGCGATTTTTGGTTAAAAATTTGAATTCATATATTTATAATGGATTTAATATATTTACTTAATACCAAAAATGATTTTCTAAAAGATATAAAATGTTTGTGACATTTTATAAAAAATATAGAGATTAAGAAAATGTTCCTTTGATCATATAATGCATTAGGCATTTGTTTATTCATACCTTAAGTGATTAAGTTGTTAAAATAGATATTTACAACTAAATACTTGTTTATGTCATAATCTTTCGTTTAATGATTTTACATTTTGTGATTATCAAAACGTAGAGGTATCGAAAAATATTAATAACGTTTTTAGGCATTATTTATATCAACAAATACCAAGACACCATCCAAAAACCACACAAGAAACTAACCAACCAGATATTTCTATACCACCCCCACAGACTTCCCATATCCCACCCCCACCCCCATCCCATTCTTCTACACACTTATTATATCAAAACCACCATGATCTACAAACAAAACCACTATAAAAAAGTAGTTTTTAGATCAAAACCACCAAGAACACGGTTTTTGAGTGAGAGAAAAGAGAGAGTATAGCAGAGGAGAGAGGGAAGGGGGCAGGGTTGAGTGAGTGAGAGAAAAGAGAGAGTCAGAGTTATTGGATGGGATGGGGGGTGGGGTGGGGTGGGATATGGGAAGTCTGTGGGTTGGGTGGTATTGAATAAACGCGGTTTTAACTTTTTTTTTCTAAGACAAAGTAAAAAAAAAAAAAAAAAAATGTTAAAAAAAATTTGTAAAAAAAAGTAGTTAAAAAATAGTTGTTTAAAAAAAAAGTTGTAAAAGTTATAAAAAATAAAGTAAGTTGTTAAAAAAAAGAAAAGTTGTAAAAGTTATAAAGAATAAAGTAATTTGTTAAAATAAATAAAAGTTGTAAACGTTGTAATGTATTTTCAGGTGTTCAGTTCTCCCGAGCAACTAACTGATTGGGTGCAAAATATAGCTCGAGGGATCGGTTTTATTGTTGTTAAAAAAAGAACCAAAACAGATAAGGGGTATTTGTACACAATCCAATATGGGTGTTCAAAGGGTGGGATTTATGAACGTGAAGGTTTAGAAGATGAAATTAAACGACAAACCAGTACCTCTAAAATCGATTGTCCATTCAGATTAGTGGCTAAATATTCACAAACACAAGGTTTTTGGAGGTTGAGGGTGAAGTGTGATAGGCATAATCATGATTTTCCAGAGTCGTTGCATGGTTTCCCATATGCAATGAGACTAAATGATGATGAGTTCAGTTTTGTGCAACAATTGACAGAGTATCACGTACCACCACGTCATATACTTTCGTCAGTAAAGGAGCGTAATCCGGATAACGTGTCTAGCATTAGAACTATATATAACGCACAAAATAAGATCCCTGGAGCCCTAATAGGTGATAGAACTCCAATCCAAGTCCTTTACTCACATTTGATGCATTCAGGGTATGCATATTACGAGAGGGTAAATGAGCATAATGAGCTTGAGGAACTATTTTTTGTTCACCCCACATCATATGCTCTATGGTGTACATTCCCTGAAATCATGCTAATGGACTCAACATACAATACCACGTTGTTTAAATTGCCATTTTTTGAAATTGTCGGATTAACTTCAACAAACAAAACATTTTCAATGGCGTTTTGTTTTTGGACAAAGAAAAGGGGCCTAATTTTCAATGGGTATTGCAATGTGTGAAGGAGGTGATAAAGGAAAGATATTACCTGCCTGTTATCATCACTGACAGAGATTTAGCGTTGGTTGGGGCATGCAGAGAAGAATTCCCGAACGCAAACAAATTACTCTGTCAGTGGCACATTAACCAAAATGTGCTTCAGTATTGCAGAAATAGATGCAATTCGCTAAAGGAGTACGAGTCCATTAAAGGAACATGGGATTGGATGGTTAAAGCTCCGACACGCGGCATATTCACGCATTATTATTAATTCACTGTTTTTATTATTTAATAAATAAGTACCCGAATGACTTTTTATTAATTAATTATTTTTTTCTGATATTTCTTCGTATCTGAATAACTGGCTGCATGGTTATTCAAACATGTTTCTCGCGTTTATTACCGATCAATATCGCAGCTTCGGCCAGTCAACAACATGCAGAGTTGAGGCTCAACACTCGTTGTTGAAATTATACTTGGGCAGCACACAGTCCAACTTAGACACGTTGTTGAGTTCGATCGATAAGATTCTCGTTTCGCAAGAAACTGCGATAAAGGAATCTTTTAACAGAAGCAAAAATGAGAGAATGAATAAATGTAATATACCACTATTTGCAGAATTGTGGTATAAAGTTTCGAAGTATGCTTTGGAACTCATGTTCGATGAACTCCAACTGTCGATCGACGCCCAAGATTGTACTCATCAGTTGCGGTCAGTTTATGGGCTACCATGCTTTCTTGAACTGCTTTACTATCGGATTCATAGTAAGTATATTAAATTTATGACAATTAAGTTATTTTCCCCATTAATATCAGTAATTTATATAAGTCACTTTTAATGAATGCAAATATGGCCATTCCATTGGATATGGTTGATATTTTTTGGAGAACCCTATCTGTTCCGTGGCCTACTATCAATACTGAAGCTGGTCCTTCTTGTGGACCTGACGATGATCCTTCTTGTGAAGATGACATACAACAATTCAAGAGTCTTTTTGACAAAATGCCGTCGTTTGTGAAGAAACGTATGTTAAAGAAGGTGAGAGGGATATACAATCCCGTATCTATTGATATACGTCAACCTGCTGTTCACAAAAGTACTCGTGGACGTCCGAGCGCAAAGGACAAAAAGTCCCAGGCTACAAAAGTCCCAGACTTGAATAAAGTACCAACCGTAGATCACCGAAGAAGCACAAATTCAAGATCTACAAAAGTCCCGGACTAGAATAAACAACCTGCGAGACATAGTTCTTACATGGGTCCTAGAGTTGAAAAAAGTCCCAGACACAGGTTATACGTTGGAAATAGGGAGAGCGAGTATTTGATTCAGCAGATTCCACAGCTTTTTCGTCGATACATCATAAGTATCTATAATGTGCTAGGTGATGGAAATTGTGGGTTTCGGTGCGTTGCCCACGGTATTAGTCAACCCGAAGATAGGTGGCTCAATGTTCGAATGTGGTTATTGCAAGAGTTAGACGTTAATCGTGACTTTTACATACGTATGTGGTGGCAAAGAGACTATGACAATCTTCGGAGATCAATAGACTGGTTACATGATGGACCTGCACCGAGAGACTACTGGATGATTATGCCAAAAACGGGGTTGATTATTGCTTCAGTGACTAACCGGCCTGTTGTATTTATATCCGAGCGACAAAGTCATACGTGTTTTCCGCTTTTTTACGCACCAAATCCAATCCAAGGAACTAGCCCCCTTGTGATTGCCCGTGTGGGGAGTGAGGATTGTGGTCACTTCATTCATCTAACGCTAGACGAAAATTCACCAGTTTCGGATATTCACCCACAATGGAGGGCGTACAGAGTTGCCGATGCATCCGGATGGGAAACTTTATATTACGATCGACTACACCTATATACTGAGATTAGACAAAGACAAACATAGTAAATGATTACTGATTTATGTTGTAAATAATTATACAGACAAAACATTGTAAATGATAACTGATTTATGTTGTAAATAATTATACCGACAAAACATTGTGAATGATTACTGATTTATGTTGTAAATAACTGTTTGTATTATTTAAATTAATTCTTTGGCCAGGTGGAACAAAATAATTCTTTCTTGTGTCGCTGTCAGAGAGGATTGATTATAGAAAGGACATCCCGTAGAGACACTAGTTATGGTCGACCGTATTATGCATGTCCTTTTTCAGTGGTAAATAATCATACGTTTGCTTAGTTATGTAAATTATTTGTTTGTTAAGAATACATTCCTTATAATTTTCTTAACATGTAACAGCCAGGAACAGATGACTTTGGGTGTGGGTACTTTATGTGGAAGGATGAGTTTCAAAACAAGTACTTTAGTCAAGCCTCTTCTTCAACGCAGTGCTCAAACTGCGTAGCTAGAGATAATAAAATTGACAAGCTTGAAACAAGAAACAAGATGTTAGTGTCTCAAAGCAAAATGTTGATAACAAGAATAAAGATGCTCGAGGCATCACTGGAATTGGCAAGGAATCCTGAGGATCACGCATGTCAGTCGGGTGCAATGCTCCATGAGCTTTTAGATGACATAAATAATCTTCACATGTAGTAGGTGTTGTTGTTTTTAAATAATGTGTTAATGTTCTTGTTTAATTGAATAATAACAGTTGTTTTTGTAGTTGTTTAATGTGTTAATGTTAACGTGTTATTGTTGTTGTTTAATTAAATAGAAACACATTAGACGAATACATTGTAGTTGTTTAATGTGTTAACGTGTTATTGTTGTTGTGGTTGTTTATGTTTAATTAAATAGAAACACATTAGACGAATACAAATAACATAACATAAAAAACACAACAAATAAACATTACACAAAATAAATAAAACAAATACATGCTAAAAAAAAAAAAAAAAGTACAAAAGGACAAGCTACCCCACTAGCTGTGCCTCCTTTGTAAAACTAGGGATGTTAGGATAACACACGCCTTAATTATAAACAAAGTCTATTATACTTATAAAAAAAGGTGATATTATAAACAAAGTCTATTATGTTAAAAAAAAAAAAAAGGTGTGAAATCAGTGTTTGAAATTTTCAGAATTCGTAGCTAAAATAACATGGAAAGAACTTGATATTCTTGTGATTCAGGTACATCCATAACTGAAATCTATAAATAAATTTTGGGTTTAATAGCTTGTCACCATATGTATATAATAAGAAAAGAAATTTCATCTTCATTACTTCATAAATGACAAATGAGCTGTTAGGAATTATACGAAAGTTATAAAAACCCAAAAGAAAATGACACATGCGATGACGAATCAATGAATATATGTCGTTGCTAGTTGGCCAATTTAATAACAACAGATTATAAAACTTGTTCAATTTCTCTTGTATTTGTCTAAATGGAAATAATACTTTTTAGCCAATGTTCTACTGTAATTAATTACAAATTAACAAAAAAATATCACTTCATGATTTTGTGCTCTTGTGGGGTGTGATCATACCAACACTAATGCACCGGATCTCATCAGAACTCTGCAGTTAAGCATGCTTGGCCAAGAGTAGTACTCGAATTGGTGACATGCTGGGAAGTCCTCGTGTTGCACCCCTTTTAAATTATTGGAGGTCTTTCTATAAGCAGTCCCAATACCCTCGGGTAGGGATGTGACTGTCTGCATCTCACTTCCCTGTAGCTCGCTACAGCGGGATTGGGTATTGTTGTTGATTTTGTGCTCTTGTGAAGTTGTGGGTTTCAATTTATGTTATGTTTCATTTCAACCAATTCTAGATATTTGTCCAAAAAGAAATCCTTGATCATCACTAATCATCAATACATGGCTTGTGTTTATTAATTAATTCATGTTTTGGCAACTGATACGAATTCATTATCATCACAACATGTAATAAATATGCATGTAACATGTTTTAGTGAAATGCACCACTTAAATTGTGAAAAGTTGGAAGCCACATGTTTTGAATTGCTTGACGAAACATGTTACTCTTATGTATCGTCTGCTCTTGAGTTGGTGCTTTGGCATGATTATCGTGTTTAAACTTCGAATGGATTTTATGTTAATTTTGGAATTGAGGTTTGTCTGTTTCGGCTTGTTCAAGTGATTATTAATAATGAAATTTGAACGTTATGTTAATATTTTTATTTAACGGTCACTACAAAAAATGGTTAAAATGCATAAGTATGTAGAGTATATATTCAAAGTTTATGCATAGTACAAGTGACCACCACTTCCACTACCACTTCCACCCTCAAATGCAATTGGAACCAGATTCTCCACAACCCTTATCATTGCCAAAATTATGTACATTCAATTAAATAAGACCACTCGACACTGTTAGCCCTTAATGATTTGTCTAACATTTATGATTTTTCAAACTCAGGTTTTATAATGTATTATAGTGCATAGTAGTTGCCGAGAAGGTGCACATCAATGCATCATATTGATCTTTTTTGTTTTGTTATTTACTATATTCAAACTTTGAATTATTTAAAAAAGACGTTTCCTATACGCTATAGACAATTTGTGTGAACTCAATAGTAGGTAAAAAAGTCAAATAGTCTACTACAATAATAATGCAACTGCCACACTTGATGTCTGACTGTAAAGGTGGTTAAAAAAAGAATATAAGGCATAAATGGAGGGGACTTGAAGAAAAAATCAAACACACTTATGGACCGACCGAATAGTATCGGATGTGATAACACTTGTTTATTAAAATGTTGTTTTTGAATTATACTTCGCTTTTTATATGTATCATCGATATACTTTAAACGCTTTATAAATGCGTGCAATCAATGAAATGTAATGACTCCTTTACAATACACTATAAGTGATAATGAATGTGTGATCTTTCATAATACATGACGGTGATTAATTAGCTAGTAACGAGAACCGTGATCACACAGGACGTTCACACAAACCGTGATAATGATTGAATGGTAATGATGCTTGATTCTATACAACAATAAATCACATTCTATATTGTAATAACGAGAACCGTGATTACGCAAGTCATGTTAATGATAATTGATTCTATATAATAATAAACTACATTGCATTTTGTGATCTTATGAATAGTTTCAGATGTTATAATACTTATCTCTATAGGTTTCACATAAATAGTCTCAGACGTGATAACACTCGCTTCAAATGACTTAAAATAGAATATAGTATCGGATGTCACCTTTAACACTCGCTTCAGATGTTATAAACGATTTTCAACGTTTGACTCTGGGAACCACTTTTAACGACGACAATATCGTCACTAAAACTTTTTCAAACTTTGACTATGACTTTTGATGAACTCAAATAAGTACATTTTATTATCATCATTTATCCTATTTATTTGACTTGTTTTATTATATTATGTATGAGAATTGATACTTAATCGTTTACTTTTGTAATTCTCAGTTAAAAACAAGCATTTGGTGAAACTTAGCTATTATGGACTAAAAATGGAGAAAAATGATCAAGATTGGAAAAGGTTGCTGAAATGAAGAGATTGAAGACCATTGCCTGACTTTGAAGAATGCACGCATGCAATTCTTTCATGCGTTGCATATGAAACTTTGGTCAACGAAGAAGAACCAACTTGTTCTACTCCAGATGCGCCGCATTATACTTCTTACATACAGCGCATCACTATCAAGATTTCACCAGTTTCGATCCAAGATACAAGAAGACATGCGCCGCATACAGTTATGAAGATACGCCGCATCTCAAGGCGGTGTACGAATATTCTGGAATATAATAACCTCGGACCCCACGTGAAGTTAAGTCAATGCGCCGCATCTACTTATTCAATGCGCCGCATCTTACCTCAGACAGAAACTATAAATACCCCAAGACCAGACGAATTTCGGGAGCATATAAGATAAAAAGAAGACCTTTTGACGTACGTGACGAGCGAACGAATTCAGACGAATAGGCAGCACAAGACACACCCGAACGAAGATACAAGAGCTGTAAGAAGGTCCTGCATGTGTTTAATTCATTAAGTAGTTTTGTTTCATTGTATTAGTACACTTTAATTCATCAGGATTGGTGGCTTGTGTAATGTGACAACGGAAAGGTTGCACTCCCTTAAAACTGCTTTCCCATTAATTAAAGTTTATATGTTGATGTCTTTGGTGACTTTTATTAGTGCATTGATAACCTCTGTGTCTATTAGTGGCTTGTCGTATGTGACTACGGAAGATCGTATTGCTCCCACGGTTATAACTAACTTGATCACTTAGGAATAACTTTTAGACATAAGTAATCATTAAGGGTTTACTCGCCGATAAGATTAGAGCCAACGAGAAAGGGTTAATTACATACACTTCATATAAAACTAGCAATAAAACAAGTGACAAGCTACTTAATTATCAGGACAGGTCTTCTTATTGTCTTAAGTATTTATCTGTGTACGTGCTTGCTTATCGCTGATTCGTGCTCATTAGTTTAGTTTATTATTTAATTGCAACCAAAACGTGCCAGTCTCTCAGGCTGAACCCCCTTGCGTTAGATTAGGTTGTATATTTGATTTAAGATATTAAAATACTGATTAGAATAACTAGATAATACGTTCCACTCTTAGTGATCGACACTCTACTTACCATTATATTCATACTGACCGGGTACACTGCTCGTTAAGTGTGTGTGTTATTGATAAGTCGGCTAAATATAAATTTTAAACTTGAGTAGGCATTAATACTGCTAAACCGCAACGACACATCACGCACCATCAAGTTTTTGGCGCCGCTGCCGGGGGATGAATTGTTATTATCTGTTAATTTGATTAGTATTTTAATTAGGTTTTTCTTTTTAATTTTTAGATTTTAACCGCTAACCGTGTTGTGTATTAGATTAATTGCATTCATTGTATTATTTGCATATTTTCTGTTTTGTGTGTTATTTGTTTTCTTTTATTTTTGTTGCTTTTCGTTTGTGTTTATTTTTGTTTTTATTTTTCTGTTTTTCTGCATACTGCTATTGTTGTACTGAGCTAATTCAAACGATACAGCGCATCTATTTTCATAGATACGGCGTATTGCGTTTAATTTTTATAAAATACAACGCGTTTAATTAATTCGATACGACGCATCTTTCCCCAAGATACGGCGTATTCCGTTTTTAATAAGAAATTTTTTCTAAGCGATAACGCCATACGACGCATCTGCTTTAGTGGATACGGCGTATTTATTATTTTAATTAAAAACAATTTTCGAATTATTAAACAGATACGACGCATCGATTTTTATCGATACGACGCATCTTACTGAATCAAAAATCTTGTATTTTGAAACGTAACGAAAATACGGCGCATTAACCTTTGTTAATACGACGCATTTAATTTTAATAAGTATAATCGATTTTTGATAATTTAAATTGATACGGCGCATTCTAATTTATAAGCGGCGTATCTATTTTCTGAATAAAGTCTGATTAAATTTTAACGATTATAAGATACGGCGTATCCATCTTTTTGGATACGGCGCATCGTCTGCAAATTTCAGCAACTTTTTCTTATTCCCGAACGGAAAATATTCTAACTTACCCTTACACTAGGAAGCTTTTACTTTGAAATCTTCTTGTCTTTAATTTTCAGGAAAAATGTTCGATATTTTCCCAAACTGGTTCGGAAGACCCCGAAGAAACCTTACTATGGAAGAGTTTGCACTACTAATCGCTCAAACGAATGAAAAAGAACATCATGAAGTGAGAAACTTTATTAATGAATTCAAGGGTAGTCATGAGCTGTTACTAAAGGAACAAAACAACATGATTAATGGATTGGCAATTGAAGTGCGCCAATTGTCAACGGTGCTCGACAAGGTTCTTTTGGTAAAACACGATATGAAGGGAATTACAACTAGAGGCAGAAAGTCAACCTTTCAAATCGGAGAGACACCCGAGGATAGCGGGACAAACAAGATTTACCCTGAATCTGTATCATCTGAACAAGAGCAACCAAAAGAGATTAGTCTAGAACCTGTAATCCGAGAAGAACCTTCTGATAAACTCAAACGATCAACACTACCTTTTCCACATAGGGTAAGGAAAGAGAAAGAAGATGCCTATCAAAAGAAGTTCCTGGAGAATCTCAAGCAGCTGCAGCTAAGCATACCATTTATGGAAGCCCTAGTGCAAATGCCAAAATATGCTAAATATCTGAAGAGCTTGCTTACAAACAAGTCTAAACTTGAAGAAGCCTGCACTGTAACAATGGGGGAAAGAAGCTCAGCAGCATTGCTCAACAAACTTCCGTCTAAAGAAAAAGATCCAGGGAGTTTCACTATTCCTTGTCAAATTAAAAATTTGCATATTGAAAATGCTTTAGCCGACCTAGGAGCTAGTATAAGCCTTATGCCCTCTTCTATGTATGAAAAATTAGGTCTTGGTGAACCAAAACCTACTAGGATGTGCTTAGAACTAGCTGATAGGTCCATACAATACCCATTACGAATAGCTGAAAATATATTAATAAAAGTTGATAAATTTGAATTACCTATCGACTTTGTTATCCTCGATATGCCTGAAAATTCTAGAACTCCTATAATATTAGGACGACCATTTTTAGCCACTGCTAGGGCCATAATTGATGTTTTTAATAAAAAGATAACTCTTACCATAGGAAAAGATGAGGTTGAGTTTAACATGGAACAATCTATGAGTAAAGATAATTCCGATGACGATGAATGCTATAATATCGATGTTTCTGATGACACGATTAATCAATTTACTCAGAAATTGTTAAAAAGTAATTTGCTTGATTCTTTTCTGCTTAAAAACTTAGAAAACACAATTGCTATAGAAGATCAAGTTGATGAGAATACTATTGATAATAATTTAGCTGCTGACTCTGCTGTATATAACGCCATACGGCGCATCAAAAATATCGATGCGGCGCATCTATCTGATGACAGCAGCAATATAATTAAAGAACAAGTTTATTCCGCTAGTGCTACTGAAATTGATAATGTTAAACCTGTGCTTAAGGATCTCCCTTCTACTTTGGAGTATGCCTATCTAAATGGGAACACTAATTCGCCCTTTATTATTGCATCTGACTTAACGCCAAAAGAAAAAGAATCACTTTTACAGGTACTGTATAAACGAAGGGGAGCATTAGCGTGGAGTATGTCTGATATTAAGGGAATTAGCCCGTCATTTTGTACACATAAAATCCTTATGGAGGATGAATTCAAACCAACTATCCAACCTCAAAGGCGTTTGAATCCAAAAGTCCAAGATGTGGTGAAAAATGAAATTGTGATATTACTTGACTCCGGATTTATCTACCCAATTTCCGACAGCTCGTGGGTCAGTCCTATCCACGTCGTACCTAAAAAAGGAGGAATGACGGTAGTACTCAATGACGACAATGAGCTAATCCCTTCAAGAACTGTTACTGGATGGAGAGTTTGCATCGACTATCGCAAACTCAATGATGCTACACGAAAAGATCACTTCCCTCTTCCATTTATTGATCAAATGTTAGAAAGACTATCAGGACATGATTATTATTGTTTTTTAGATGGTTTTTCAGGTTTCTTCCAAATACCCATTGCCCCCGAGGATCAAGAGAAAACGACTTTCACCTGCCCTTATGGAACCTTCGCCTATAGGAGAATGCCGTTTGGACTGTGCAACGCCCCTGCCACTTTCCAACGTTGTATGATAGCTATCTTCCATGATATGGTAGAAGACTTTATGGAGGTCTTCATGGATGACTTCTCGGTATTCGGTAACTCATTTGGTGATTGTCTCTTTAAACTTGATAAAATGCTTGCTAGGTGTGAAGAAACTAACCTTGTTCTTAATTGGGAAAAATGTCATTTTATGGTTAGAGAGGGAATTGTGATGGGACATAAGATTTCTGGGAAAGGTATAGAAGTCGATAAAGCTAAAATTGATGTAATCGCCAAACTACCTTATCCCACTAACGTAAAAGGGGTTAGAAGTTTTTTAGGGCATGCTGGATTTTATCGTAGGTTCATAAAGGATTTTTTAAAAATATCTAGGCCTATGACCCAATTATTGCTAAAAGATGCGAAGTTTGATTTTTCTGAAGATTGCAAAAAGGCATTTAATATACTTAAAGAAAAACTAACTACTGCACCTATTATAATTTCGCCGGATTGGAATTTACCTTTTGAACTAATGTGTGATGCTAGTGATTATACTGTTGGAGCTGTACTTGGCCAAAAGATAGAAAAGAAATTTAAGCCAATTTATTATGCTAGCAAAACATTAACTAATGCCCAAGAACACTACACCACCACGGAAAAGGAACTTCTAGCAGTAGTTTTTGCATTCGATAAATTTAGGTCCTATCTTATATTGTCAAAAACTATGGTTTACACTGACCATTCTGCTTTGAAGTATTTGTTCAATAAACAGGATGCCAAGCCAAGGCTTATTAGATGGGTTTTATTACTCCAAGGATTCGATATTGAAATTAAAGATAAAAAGGGTGCCGAGAATCTAGCTGCTGACCACTTATCTAGACTTGAAAACCCTAACATGGAGGTGCTTGATGAAAGGGAAATCGCCGATGACTTTCCTGATGAACACCTTATGATGGTAAGAATTAGGAGCAATGATAATGGACCATGGTATGCCGACTATATAAACTTTATTGTTGCAAATGAAATTCCAAAAGGGTTAATATCCGACGAGAAGAGAAGGTTTCTAACTCGAGCTAGTGAATATATTTGGGATGAACCTTATGCCTTTAGACTATGTCCTAACAATATTATACGAAGATGCGTAGATGGAGATGATGTCCCAACAATATTGGCACATTGCTATTCAAGGCCGACGGGGGGACATCACGGTGCAGTTATTACAAGAAGAAAAATCCTTGATGCAGGATTTTATTGGCCTACTATGTTGGATGATGCAAAAGATTATATAAAAGGATGTGATGCGTGTCAACGATCTGGAAATATTACATCAAGAAACGAAATGCCACAAAACTATATCCATGTATGTGATGTTTTCGACATATGGGGATTGGACTTCATGGGACCGTTTCCTGAATCTAAAGGAAATAAATATATTTTGGTTGCTGTTGATTACGTATCAAAATGGGTAGAAGCGCAAGCGTCACCAACAAACGACAGCAGGGTAGTACTTAAATTTTTACAAAGTTTGTTCGCTAGGTTTGGAGTTCCGAAGGCATTGATTAGTGATAGAGGAACGCACTTTTGTAATCACCATTTAGGAAGAGCCTTGCAACATTATGGAGTGTATCATAGGGTTTCCACTGCATACCATCCTCAATCCAATGGGCAAACTGAAGTAACCAATAGAGCTATAAAACGGATTCTTGAAAAAAGACTGGATTTAATCCGAAAGGGTGGTCTGACAAGTTAAATGATGCTTTATGGGCATTTCGTACAGCTTATAAGACACCGACGGGATGCACTCCATTTATTCTTGTATACGGAAAAGCATGCCACCTACCGGTCGAAATCGAACAAAGTGCATATTGGGCTTTGAAGCAATGTAACATAGATATGGAAGCTGCAACGAAGAACCGTTTCATGGAACTTAATGAACTCTACGAACTAAGAGATGAGGCCTATAGTAACACTAAGATCTACAAAGAAAGAACTAAAATATGGCATGACTCGAGGTTACGTGGAGACAAAATGTTTACTATTGGGGAAAAAGTACTGTTATTTAATTCTCGATTAAAAATGTATCCAGGTAAACTAAAATCAAGATGGACGGGTCCGTTCGTTGTCAAGAAAGTGTATCCATATGGGACTATTGAAATATACGATAAAAATGGTTATATATTCAAGGTAAACGGGCAACGAGTTAAAAAATACTTTGATAATGAAATTGAGGATACTGAGAGAGAGGTAGTGGAGTTTGAGCCCGAAGTACTAAAATAAGAGCTGAACGTGAGTCTAACTTGAAGACTCTGGAATAAAGACAAGTGCTGACCGGGAGACAACCAGGAGAATTTTTACTTTTCTGTTCTGTGTCGAGTCAGTCAGGCCCGCAGAAGATACGGCGCATCTCCATCCTAAGATGCGACGCATCTCCAGCACTGGTCATATCTTATTTTATTTTCTGCATTTTTATTTTTGACTTTAAAACTTTTTGTCAGTTTATTTAATGCGGCGCATCCCTGGTTAAGGATGCGACGCATCTTTTATTCTGATTCGTATTTATTCCAGGATCGATACGGCGTATCTTCTTCCATAAGATACGGCGTATCGACTGACCTGATGATTTTCAGTTTTAATTTTTATATTTTATTTTTACTAACTACTAATGTATTATACAAGTTTGAACTTTCTTAACTCAGGTGTGTTTTAAGTCTTGATGGTATTATAGATTCCTACATTTCCTGTGGATACATCAATTATGAAGCTTTAACGTTCTCATCTACAAGAAGTTGATTTTTGCCCTTATACTGATGGAGGATCATACCGAGTAAATCTCAGGGGAGTTTTTCTGTTCTATTTCTTTTATTTTCCAGTTTTTAACCTTTGATACAAACAACGAGGACGTTGTTTAACTTAAGTGGGGGGATTGAAGAATTAGAACACTTACTTGTCCTAAACTTTTTCAAAAATTATGCTTAAAATGCGCTTAATATATCAAAATTAAAAATTTTTAGCATGTTTTTGTTTGAGATCTAAGTTGCATAGCCGCACACATAACGTTATTTTCAAAAATTGTGATTTTTCAAAATTCACAAATCTATGAGTGTGCCGGTGACTTGTAGACTTTAGAACTTGGCTTGTATACTATTCGAGACCACCATAATGAGTATTATTTATATAATTGGAATGACTTGTCTAAATTGGTAAATTTCTAGGATTACACCCAAATAGCCTTTATATGTTATGTGATATTAGCTAACTACACTGGTTAGTTAACCCCCGTATAAACCCTTTTGTTACTCTCATTTTTAGAGTAAGATACCCCTAGAAAAACACTCAGAGCCATTCCTTTCGTTTCTTACACCTTTGTTATAATGTTTCGTTACACCCTTACACCTTAGCCTACCCTGTAGATTAAAATCCGTGGTTGGTTAATTGCTTTAGGCAAAGTGTGTTTCCTTACATTACCTGTGTTCGCGTGCGTAATTCATTATCTTTGGTTGAGTCAGGAAATTGCACAATACAATTGGAGTGAAAGTAAATATTGTATATCTTTGAGTTTATTTTTCGTGTGTTTACTACTTTCACTATTACCATTATTTCTGAAGTCATGAAAAGTATGGAAAAAATTATCCAGAGTTATCGTTATAGTGATGTGGTGAAATTTTACACATCTATGTTTATGTTTCAAGTAAAAAAAAAAAAAATCAAAAAAATGAGAAAAGAAAAAGAAAAAGAAAAAGTTGGATGTTTATTTTAACCAACTTATGTAAAGTTTTGTATTAAGTGGTCGATATCACCACTATTTGTTATATATTATATTTATGGATTGAATGGGAGTTGAACGTTATGGGAACGCCAACTAAGAATATTCTTTGATTAAGATCTTGTTGAGTATAATTCGTGTCTACCTAAAGCGTGTGTTTCAAGTGTTAAAGCGTGAGTTGTCCAATGATATGAGTCTTATTCATGGGATGGTTGGGATAGTGATTAACCACACTTAGGATTATAATTTATCTGTTTTGTTTATTTTTCATTTTACATCAATTTATATCCCAAATATTATCCATACCCTATATCATTCTTTATCCAAACCTTTGATTTATTGAGATTAGGGATTTGAGCAATCTTAAGTATCGTAGTCGTGGATTCGGCTATGTATTTATGATTTTGTCGCCCTTTTTGATATAATATTATTGGTGAAGATTACTTGGTCCTATCTTTAGCCTATTCGAGTTAAGGATTTGAGCAATTGCAAGTATCGTGTTCGTGGATTCGATCATGTATTTGTGATTTTGTCGCCTTTTCTGGAATTTGAGATCGATAGAGATTAAGAAGAATGATTAACCCTTAAACCTCAAAACCCTTTTTGCCGCTTTAGACTTGTTATTCCTTGGCTTTAGTGGGGGAGATGTGTATACTTGCCAAGCTTATGATAGAATATTCGTCACGACTGGACAGTTAAACGATTAGATTTGATTTTATCAAAATATTTTATTTTATTTCTAATTCGTTAAGTGTTTGGTTGTGTGATTATGATAAAACGAATACATGCTTAAATATAAAAATAAATCCTAATATCTTTTAGGATATGTTTTCATAAGATTAATTCTAAGGTTTACTTGGGGACAAGTTATAACATCCCGTAAATTTCCCTTTCATTTGTAAATAGTAAACGAAGGGTAATCCATCGTCACGATTTAATTAACCATTTTTACAGACTAAATTTTTGCTTTTATTCAACTATGTTAATCTAAACATCGTAAAACGTTCGCACATTCTTTATATCACTCTCATTTGTGCGAACCTTGATAGTCTAGAAATCGCAAATTAATTTAAAACTTTTAACACTTAACGTTGTACGTTTCATCATATAACTAAACTCGTTCAAATAATTTTCCGAGCTTACAAAAATATCACTAATCACTCACTAATGACATTGGGCCATGGCCCAATGCCCTCAGCAACCCAAGTCCATATTTTGGATAAACTTGTTCACACTCGAACCAAAAATATGTTTTGACTAATGAATAAAATTCGTACAAACTCATAGCAAATAGACAAACTACTAAATAATCCCTACACCTATTTTGATCATGTATAAAATGTGATAAACACATGGGATACTCGAACAAGGCACATGAACTAACTCTTAAAAATTCAATTGTCTTCTTCTCTTTGGTTGTGAGCGCCGGCCAAGAGTATCACAAACAACCATAATTTAGTTTCCCTCCACACTCAAACTTAAGTTGTCAGTGACAATTCAATGACACTCTTACAATCCTCATCATTCTTCATCATTACTTTCACTCTAACACTCCATGTCATAAAAGATCACCAACACTCCACGCAATGGTTAATCAAATAACTCTTTCTCATTTCTATATATATATAAATCTATGTCTCCCTTTCATTCTATACATACAAGGAAAGAAAAGAGATAACTCTTCTCCCTCTCAAATGTAAACGCATCTCCTCTCCCTCTCCAAAGATAAACCGGCTCCATCTCCTTCCTCTCTCTAAAAATGAACCGAACCACCACTACCTTCACCATAGCCACACCGTCTTCACCAATGGCCACCGTGACTCACCGCCACCACCAACCGGCTCAGCTTCATCTCCTCTACAATATGTGCTACTCCACGCGCTCTGTGGTCACTCTCATTAAAAACCACGCGCCGTTCAGAACTCATTATTATCATCTCCTCGACACCCAATGAGTGTAGATCGTAATTATCAGGTATGACTCGCGCACGAGTTGACTTGTATACGAGTCAACTCGGTTTAATATTGATCTTTTCGGGTTTATATCGAACGGGTTTAAAGGTTTTATTAAATAAAAATGATTAAAAACGAATTTGGTATCGAAAGTGTGGTTGTTGGTGTCGAGTTATACGAACCGTGGGCATAAGCTCATGGTATTATTGATGTTCTTAAATCTTTATTCTGATTTTGTGAGCTTGTTTTGATTCTTGATGAAGTAGTCTTGATATTATTGTTGTCATTACTGTTTATGTTTGATTCGGATTTGATTTGGGTTGGTTTCGATAATGGTTTTGAGCCAAGGGATAGAATTAGGATCTGAAGGGTTGAATTAAATGTTGATTCTTGAAGATGATGTTCTTGTTGTTTTTGTTCTTGATTGTCGACTTATTTATTTTGGTTTGTGTTTGGATGGATTTATTTGGTACCGTTTGGTTTAGCTGTGAACTAGGGTTGAATTTGGACTTGGGTTTTGAATCTTGGTTAATTATTGTTGTTGTTTATTTGTTGTTGTTGTTCTTTGGCTGCCATGGGAACACGAGCTGAGACCGCTAGGGTCTCGGCCGAATGCTTGCTTAATTGTTATGTTGTTGTTGTTCTCATTTTCGTAGTTAGGACAACCGAGGAGGAGCACAAGTCGAGACCACTAAGGTCTCGGCAAAATGGTTTATTTGGTTTGTGGTTGGGGTTCGATGTACAAATATAACCCAAGAGGGTGTTTCTTGTTTTAAACTTATATTCTTGGTACTGCTTATTTAACTACTTATTGTTGTTAACTGCTTAACAGCTTATACTTATTAAACTTGTTAAAATTGTTGAACAACTTAAACTTGCTAAACTTGTCTAACTGCTAAACTTGTTATCCTGCATATCTATGCTTATCATTAGCCTATATTTTTAGTTTTATCATTGGGCTTGAATTTTGGTATGTTATAATTCTTATTGGGCCAAGTTCAAGATATGGTTATATTGGGCTATAAAGTCCATATGAGCATTTGGTTTATTACGGTTATGGGCCAAAGACTTTTATTTGGCCAACTTATAGTACTTAACGGACTAAATGTATTATGATGGACCATTTATATAATAGTTATAGACTTGACGAACTCACGACGAACTTGACATATTAGATTTAACAAATTCATAATAGACTTACTATTACATTTGGACATGTAACTCATATCGGACTTATGACGGACTACTTGCTTTGGACTTGATATGTTGGACTATTAGACTAATTGACTTCATAAATACTTAATGAACTATTTGTATTGGGCAAATGATCGTTGGACTATTATCGGGATATTAAGTTCAATAGCCCATTAAAATTATTTAAATTCTAAAGGTTTTTAGATTATTAACTAAATTATTTAAACTGATTTCCAAACAGTTTAAAAAAAAAGTACTATTTGAAACGTTGCATAAACGGAAGAGTTATGTCGAAATCCCATACAAATTTCTATACTCGCACTTTATTTTTGAAAACACTTTTATTATTAATTCATCAAATGACGAAATGTGTATTTTTAAATTATAAAACGTTTATTATAAAGTTAAAACATATCTTTATGTATAAAACATTTATGTTTTATACAAGCTATTTGAGGTACTAGATAAATACCCAAAACTCAATCATCTATTTATCTTTCACTTATATGCTTATCTGATACTACCTGTTTACTTGCCTTGTATACTTGTGCTATATGTTTTATACTTTGGCGTGAGTTTTCGAGTCTTGACATTCAAACCACTACGAGTATGATGATACCAAACCTTATTAAACGAATACAACGAGAATATTTTAGAAACAAGTTTTGAAATAACATTTGGGAATGGGAACAATTATCTATTGGAAACCTTTACGCTTTCGTATATGCGTTAAGATGAATTCTATATTCTTTAGATCGTGCCGAATTCCATATCATCGTGCGCTGACTCTTAATATCGCTGATGTTACTATATTCTGCCACACTCTTTGGCACCATTGTATTCCTTACGACACTACATTCCAAGGTGAGTGCATAGCCCCACTTTTCTTGTTTACTGTTTTATAAACTCTTTGGGGGAGATACATGCTCAAATACAATTGCTTTATACTTTTTCAAGTACTCTACATTTTACATACTACTGTGAGTTCCATAGACCACTCTTTTACCTATTCTAAATTACTTTTGCGGAAAGTACATGCTTGTATTTCATATAAACTTTACTAGTTTACTTTAAACATTATACTCAGTTGATAAACCACTCTACTTGTTATTAAAACGTAATACTTGCTTCTACTTACAAGGACACTATCAACTTTTGCGAATTACTATGAACTTATGAAATCACTTTTATACGCTTTTATATCTCATGGAGAGATACCTGCTATAAACATGATCACAAATGATTTTCAACTGTATGCTATACCTGATTTACTATTGCCTAAGTTTACCTTATTGCCATGTTCGAAGTCCCTCACATCATGAACCTTAATCACTTGCGAGTGAACGTAAATAATTGTGAATAGATCTATTTGGGACTGACAATCCCCGTTTGGGTCTGCTAGGATGAGCCACCCAGGCGCACTTTATTTGAACAAACTTATGGGTTATTGGTAAATACCCATCCTGAGGGCCTATATACTTTACATCATTTTTTTTGATGCCTGTTAAGCGTTGAGTGTCATGAGACTTAGGGCAATAGAAACGATACTGTAGTCATGATACAGTATTACCATTATTTTATTAAACTTGAACTTGTTTTCATTATATAGCAGAAAATCACTACTTGGCAAACAATAACTATATATTCTGTGTTGGCCCGGTTAGGGCTAACGAACGAACTGTGGGTATATAACTTAACCCACTGCTTATTTTATAACAAACCAACTAGGGGTGTATAATATCGTAACCCACCACTTATATTATTAATAATTGTATTTGTTACAATTATTACCTAAACTTGGAACTATTGAAAATCAACTGATTTTATGTAAACTTTATGGATTCACTCACATCTTGAAATTGATAATCAACTGTTTAAATTTTAACTCTATGGAATTACTCATACCTTGATTTTGATAATCAACTGTTTTAACTTTAAACTCTATGGATTCACTCACACTTTGATTTTGACAAATCAACTGGTTTAATTATAAACACTATGGTATTACTCACTCTATGATTTTGATAATCAACTATTTATTTACATCTGCTATGGACTCATAAACTCTTTGATTTTGGAAATCAACAGTATTTACTCACAAACTCTTTGATTTTGGAAATCAACAGTTTTACTTACAAACTCTATGAACTCACCAACCTTTGTGTTGACGCTTTTAGCATGTATTTATCTCAGGTCCATAATGAGCACGGATGGCACGGAGGAGCACGGATACTTATGAAGGCTATAAATATCATTCGAAAACCTATTTAATAAATTTTGAAACCATTGGGACCTTATTTTGTAAACTCTGATATTCGAATGATAAATCTTTTAAAACGACCAAATTGGTGATCGTTTTCTACTATTCAACTGTTGTGCCATGAAGTAACACCCAATTTAAATTCCGCTGCATATCACGAAATTGGGGGTGTTACACAAGTAAAGTTCAAGTGGAGGGATATTTGATGAATTCAAATAAGTACATTTTATTATCATCATTTATCCTATTTATTTGACTTGTTTTATTATATTATGTATGAGAATTGATACTTAATCGTTTACTTTTGTAATTCTCAGTTAAAAACAAGCATTTGGTGAAACTTAGCTATTATGGACTAAAAATGGAGAAAAATGATCAAGATTGGAAAAGGTTGCTGAAATGAAGAGATTGAAGACCATTGCCCGACTTTGAAGAATGCACGCATGCAATTCTGTCATGCGTTGCATATGAAACTTTGGTCAACGAAGAAGAACCAACTTGTTCTACTCCAGATGCGCCGCATTATACTTCTTACATACGGCGCATCACTATCAAGATTTCACCAGTTTCGATCCAAGATACAAGAAGACATGCGCCGCATACAGTTATGAAGATACGCCGCATCTCAAGGCGGTGTACGAATATTCTGGAATATAATAACCTCGGACCCCACGTGAAGTTACGTCAATGCGCCGCATCTACTTATTCAATGCGCCGCATCTTACCTTAGACAGAAACTATAAATACCCCAAGACCAGACGAATTTCGGGAGCATATAAGATAAAAAGAAGACCTTTTGACGTACGTGACGAGCGAACGAATTTAGACGAATAGGCAGCACAAGACACACCCGAACGAAGATACAAGAGCTGTAAGAAGGTCCTGCATGTGTTTAATTCATTAAGTAGTTTTGTTTCATTGTATTAGTACACTTTAATTCATCAGGATTGGTGGCTTGTGTAATGTGACAACGGAAAGGTTGCACTCCCTTAAAACTGCTTTCCCATTAATTAAAGTTTATATGTTGATGTCTTTGGTGACTTTTATTAGTGCATTGATAACCTCTGTGTCTATTAGTGGCTTGTCGTATGTGACTACGGAAGATCGTATTGCTCCCACGGTTATAACTAACTTGATCACTTAGGAATAACTTTTAGACATAAGTAATCATTAAGGGTTTACTCGCCGATAAGATTAGAGCCAACGAGAAAGGGTTAATTACATACACTTCATATAAAACTAGCAATAAAACAAGTGACAAGCTACTTAATTATCAGGACAGGTCTTCTTGTTATCTCAAGTATTTATCTGTGTACGTGCTTGCTTATCGCTGATTCGTGCTCATTAGTTTAGTTTATTATTTAATTGCAACCAAAACGTGCCAGTCTCTCAGGCTGAACCCCCTTGCGTTAGATTAGGTTGTATATTTGATTTAAGATATTAAAATACTGATTAGAATAACTAGATAATACGTTCCACTCTTAGTGATCGACACTCTACTTACCATTATATTCATACTGACCGGGTACACTGCTCGTTAAGTGTGTGTGTTATTGATAAGTCGGCTAAATATAAATTTAAAACTTGAGTAGGCATTAATACTGCTAAACCGCAACGACACATCATGCACCATCAACTTTCAATGCAAATATTTGGTAAAAAAATGAAGTGGAACTTTCTCAGCCCTACGCACCAGGGACAAAGTGTAGAGGTCACTTTAGCTTGTACGAGAGTGGTTCATTGTCATAAAAAAAACAATGGCTTGTAGCATTTCCTATTGATTTGTCTAGGGGATGAAATGAGATGTAAAAGAAGCTTTATTGTCTAAAGGCAGGGATGAGCTTTCTCACTATAACTCGCTCTTCTTTTTTCTCCTTGGTTTCTTATTCATGTTTCATAAATTTCATACGTAGACAGTTAGTTACCCTGACTAGTTTTTTAGTGCAAAAAAGGACCAACAACGACCCTATCCAAAAGGAGAAGAAGGAGTAGGAGGAGGAGAACGGAGAATCTTTTTTTATTCCAGCCGAGAAGACTAGTAAAAGGAAGGATCAAGAATGTAATATATTTCAAGAGCTAGATTAGTTGCCGATGAACAAGTCAGAATTGCCTCAACAAAAATAGATAGAATTGGGCCTAAAAAAGCCATTTTGATTCATTATCGATTAGGTATCAGTGGAAACGTAAAGATAAAAGAATTAACTAAGTATCAAATCGACCAAATTGAACAAATAACAAGTCAAGATATATTTGATGTGTATTCATGTTTTCAGTTGGCCTCATGTATATCCAGGCCAATGGGTCTGTTTGGGCTTAGTATGTGCTTAGTTTCGGTTAATCCTTAGGCTCTCATAGTTCATACCACATATCTTATTTATGCATATTTTTTGTTAGTGTTCGAGATTGTTCATAGTACATTATTTAAAGGAATATTCTAGTATTTTTGTTCTCATTTATCTTTCAGTTTTATTTTGTATATGTTTTGTTGTAAGCACTCGTGGGTTTTTTATTTTCTTGGGTCCCTTTAGAATTGTCTGCCACTAGTGACCATACATATATAATACTTTAATCTAGTAATCTACATGTAGAGTATTAGATTAAAGTATTATATATGTATGGTCACTAGTGGCAGACAATTCTAATGGCAAAAGCATGTGGAGTATTTGATTAAGTATGGCAAAAGCATATTCTCCTCTTGTATAAAAGCACATCACCTAAACAATAAACTAAAACCACTACGCACTAGCAGCCATTAAAGACCTGTTGCTGAGAAGGTGCATTCATAATTTGTTGTTTATTATATTCAAACTTTGTATTATTCAATAAAAATTGCTATTACGCGCTGTAGACAATTTGCGTAAAGTTAATGGTCAAAAAGTCAATGGTGTACTACAAGAATAATGCAGAACCCCACACGCTTGTCCACATCTTGTATATATACAAACACAAACCGAACATATTTATGTATATCACCCAAACACTCAGTCGCTTCTTTTTTTAACAACCCATACACCCTTTTAAAATGATAATTAATCTAAACCGTTGGATGGAAGGCGGATGGATGGTTGAGATCTTGTGGTTTGTTCCTTAGATAAATGTTGTTTCATATGAAACTTTTCTCTATATATATAAGCATTTATAAGCAATTTAGAAAGGTCTAACTACTTTGACACAAGTTTAGCCTTTTTAGCTTGTCCTAATTGTATTTTTAGCTACGTGTTTATATTTTATAAGTGAGAATAACCTACGATCGTCGAGTTGATCTTATTTAAGATGAAATTACATTAACAACTTGATCTCATTTTATAAGAACACCGTTAATAAAAAAAACTAGTAGTGCTATGGGACGATGAGGCAAAAACAAAGATATAAATTCTAAACAATTCACATATTCGTAAAGGCTACAAGAGAAATTGCAATTTCAAACCTTAAAAATAAAGCATTCATAATTTCATATAGTTATATTGACAACTATAGTAACAAGCAAAAATAAAGTAAGAATCGAGTAGAATATAAAATGATAATTGATAATAATATTACCCACTTTCTAATATTTTAGTTTCCACTGTCCCTATTCCAGTCTCCCGCCTTCTTTTCCAGTCTCTACGGCTCTACCAAATGATGAGTTTCAGAAGAAAAAAATAAACTAAAGATTTAATTTAAAGATTCAATAAACTAAAGATTCAGTTTACCCATTTTTTCTACTAACTTAAACATTTCGGCGAAGTTTTATTGGGGGCCTTTCTCCCCAATAGTTGCAACGTGGCTCCGCCCTTGAGAACACATCATGTAGACCCCGATCAATTTATCAAACTAAACATGTACTATTACTATGTGAGATGCGATCCCCTACAAAGGGGAGGCATCCACGGTTGCTATTTAAATGGGAAAAATAAACACTCTCCGTTCTAATAAAAGGATAAATAAGTAATTTTACAAACAAAAACCCTCATATACCCATTTCCCTCCATCACTCACACACATTCATTTCACTCTCACTCTCTCTCTATTTTCGATCAAAATTTGGGGAAATTTTTAGGGTTTCAATTTCCGATCAAAATTTGGGGAAATTTTTCGGGTTTCAATTTCCGATCATTTCTAATCGATTAAATTTTTAGGGTCGAAAAGATGAATCCAACTGGTAAGTTTATCATTTATGTTTTAATTTTGATTTAATTTTGTTTTAATTTTGACCAAAAAACAATCCACGGTTTACTTAGTAGGTTGCGAATTCAATAGAATATCTTGTTAGAATAGATTAGAATAAGGTTTAGCAGTTATTGCTTGTTATCATGGTTTAGTTAATTGTTTGCAGATTTGTTAGAATAACTTGTTAGAATAGATTAGAATGAGGTTCATCAGTTATTGCTTGTCATCATGGTTTAATTTGTAGGTTGCGAATTCGATAGAATATCTTGTTAGAATAGATTAGAATGAGGTTCATCGGTTATTGCTTGTCATCATTGTTTAATTTGTAGGTTGCGAATTCGATAGAATATCTTGTTAGAATAGATTAGAATAAGGTTCAGCAGTTATTGCTTGTCATCATGGTTTAATTTGTAGGTTGCGAATTCGATAGAATATCTTGTTAGAATATATTAGAATATGGTTCAGCAGTTATTGCTTGTTATCATGGTTTAGTTAATAGGTTGCAGATTTGTTAGAATAACTTGTTAGAATAAATTAGAATGAGGTTCATCAGTTATTGCTTGTCATCATGGTTTAATTTGTAGGTTGCGAATTCGATAGAATATGTTGTTAGAATAAATTAGAATAAGGTTCAGCAGTTATTGCTTGTCATCATGGTTTAATTTGTAGGTTGCGAATTCGATAGAATATCTTATTAGAATAGATTAGAATAAGGTTCAACAGTTATTGCTTGTTATCATGGTTTAGTTAATAGGTTGTTAGAATAACTTGTTAGAATAGATTAGAATGAGGTTCATCAGTTATTGCTTGTCATCATGGTTTAATTTGTAGGTTGCGAATTTGATAGAATATAAGGTTCAGCAGTTATTGCTTGTCATCATGTTTATCAGTTTTTTTTTTTTTTTTTTTTTTTTTTTTTTTTTTTTTTTTTTTTTTTATTGGATAGGAAAAGAAGCTAAAAAAGGAAAGAAAGCTATGACTTTAATAGCTTATTCTCCAAGTGATGACGACTTCGTTGAAGATGCATTTACTACTAAAAGACCTGGGGGTTCATCGAAAACTGATAAACCGGTTTCGAAAAAACCTAAAAAGCCTGCAACCGCTGCTAATTTCAAACCTTCAGGTTCATCGAAACCTTCCCAACCTTCAGGTTCATCGGAACCTTCCAAACCTGTTCTGTCTGAAGACCTTAAGCCTGGTCTAAATCTTCGCCAGATTCTCCAACCTAACCAAGAAAAATTTCCATTGATTAAAATAAAAAATTCTCCTGGTCCATTATATGAGGCTATTAAGGAAATAACAACGGACCAAAAACGGGCAATTTCAAGATTGGGTTTTACATCGTTGTTGGACTTTGGAATAAATGTAATGCGAAGTCGTTTAGGGTATTGGTTGCTTAAGAGGTTTGATGGTGAATCAGGAATTCTAACTATCTTTGGTGAAACTATACACGTAACCCCTGAGCTAATTCACCATACATTCGGATTCCCAATGGGCACGTTTGCAGTCGATGTGCGTGAAGTTTTGAAGGAAAGATCAAATGAATCTTACATAGAATGGAAAAACCAATTCAAGGGTATTGCTAGATTGTATGCTAATAAAAATTTGATGCCTGTTATTAGGAAACAAATTAGGAAAAATGATACGGGAAAGCTATTTAAGATGAACATCATAGCATTGTTTTGTACTATTTTGTGCTATGTGGGATCAATGGGGACTCTGAATATTGGAGTCATCCCATCTCTTATCGATCTTGAGAAGGTGAAATATATGGACTGGTGCGAATATGTGGTGCATTATATGAAGTCCGAAAGGTTAAGTTGGAGACCAACAAAGCGATTCTATGGACCAATCTTGCTATTGGAGGTAATTACTCTATACTTTATTGTTGATGCAAATTAAATTTTGTCCTGTGTTTTTGGTTCATCAGTTACATTTTTTTTAATATAACATTTACTTAAAATTGCAGGTGATATTTGCCAATTCACTTCTGAAGAAACCAAAAATCCTAGCGTTTAAATACTGGAAAACAGAATTGTTGGAAGAATTGGAAGAGATAATGTTTGGCTAAATCAGAAAAGGAAGAGCTTGTAAAGCTGGAAAAAGGGAGGAAGAAGAAGAATTGGAGGAAGAAGAAGAAGAAGAAGAAGAAGAAGAAGAAGAAGAAGAAGAAGAAGAAGAAGAAGAAGAAGAAACAAAGGATGATGATGCAGAGAATGATGATGATGAAAATAATGATGATGAAGAGAATGATAATGATGATGCAGAGAATGATGATCAGGAAGAAGAAGAGACAGATGATGATGATGAAGAGCAGATAGAGAATGCTGGAGCAGAAAGCCAGAATGTTGAAGAACCCTCAAACAAACCAAAAATGACAAAAACCCTTATTAAGTATCGGGGGAATCCTGAAAACCAAAAACAGATGATTATAGGTATGATTTTATTAAATGTTCATCAGATGTATTTTTGGATCATCAGTTATTGACATGTGTTATGTTTTTTTTGGATGATTGAATCTTTACACCTTGTGTCTAAATTCAGAAACTGATGGACAAGAAATTGAGGTAGAGACAACAGAAGATCAGAATGTACAGCCAGTGATCGGAGAAGATGAAGATAACATGCTGTTAAAAAATGATCAACAAGGTACATATCGAGACATTCTTATTGATGAACCTGTTATAACTTATAAAAACTTATGAAAAATGGTGGAAAACATGTAGGAAAAAGACTGAAAAGGAAAAGGAGTTCACTATCTCCTAAAAACCGGTATTCGATGAACATGTTCAAAAACCTTATCGGAAACAAAAGGAAAAGAACATCAAATTCTCCCAAGACAGATGACGTTGATGAGCAAGTGGCTGATGATCTTCATATAGATGATATTGAGGAGAATCAATGGGTAGATGCACAGCCGATCGGTAATAATCTTTTTTGTGATATTTGAAATTCTTATGTTCATCAATTAGTTGTTGAGATATATTTTAAAATTAGCTGTGATATTAGCGATCTAAGGTTCATCAATTATTTGTCATGTGTTATGTGTTTTTGGTTCATCAGTTTATTGGTTCATTAGTTTATTTTGTTGTGGTATGTGTTGTGCTTTTTGGTTCATCAATAAACTGATGAACCAAAAAACACATAACACAGGAAATCAATTATTGTTACGTGTTATATGTTTTTGGTTCATCAATTTTATGTATATTAAATTTATGTTCATCAATATTGTTTTTGGTTCATCAATTATTTAGATCGCTAAAAATTAATTGAACAATTTAACAGATGATCCTATTCCAATGAAAGCAAATGATGAAAACAATGAAATGGATCATCCAATGAATGGAACACACGAAACAGCTGATATGCGTAAGAATTTATTATTTATTAAACTATGATTATATTAGGTTCGTTAGCCGTTAATATATGTTTTAAAATTTAATTTAACAATTTAACAGATGATGATCCAATGTCTGGAACTGATGAAACGGCTGAAAATGGAAATGATGAACGGAACAGCTCATCATCTGCAAGTATTAAGCTCACCCAACAGTTATCGGCAATGATATTAGAGTTTCAAGGGGTGTATTCCCAATTCAAATCAGCGGAGGTAAAAATCTTTAAACTTATTAGTCAAAGCATATGTAAACTGATGAACCATTATAATATAACTGATGAACCATTGAAATATAACTGATGAACCATTATAATATAACTGATGAACCATTATAATATTTAGATTTTATTTGATTATATTAATGACAGGAGTTCAATCAGTCCATATGACTCGAAACGTTTGCACGTACACTGATAAAATTCTTCAGCTGGTTTACACAAGACCTGAAAAAAAAAGTATTACACACAGTGGCTGAGTACAAAAAACTGATTACCAAAAAACTGATGAACAAAAACTATTTATATAAAAAAGATGTTACCTCATAAAAAACTTCATTTACAGCGCCTTCAACTTGACGATGTCGCCTACTAACCGACATACATGAAATCACAGAAGTATAAATCTCAGTTTGAACATCAAAGAAAATGGACCGAGTGTATAATTCTGAAGCATCCTTTTCTATCTCAAGTTCAGTGTGCATATCTGGAATAGTATACCGACTGTCATGATCATTTTTACGTTGAGCAAAACTTTGGCAACCCACCACACTATCAAAATGATTATAGAACTCCCATAAAGTCAAATCAATACTAGTCAAGCGACCGTATGCATTGTTTTCACTCTCCGACCTTGAAGAAGTACGCATCAAACCCGACATCAACTCATCCCTATAATAGGCTGGAATCCATTTATGCCTCAAATTATACATATCTGAAAGCCATTTGTGACTCTTCAAATCGAAATCAACTAACAAATGCGCCCACAAATGCTCAAACTCTTCAGGCTCTATTCTATCAGTCCAAACAATATCCGATATTCTTCTTTTAAAAGTATGATCTTTACCTAACTTGGGACGAACCTACAAAATCAACATTAACTTAAATGATGAACAGAACTCATTGATGAACACAATTTTATAAAAACTAACTGATAAGAAAAAAGATGATTGGACAAAAGCAAACTGATGAACATACCTTTGAAGTCAACTTCTGCATGATATGCCACATGCATAATCTGTGACGAGATAACGGGAAAACTGTCTCTATTGCAACTTTCATTGATCCGTCTTGATCAGTCACAATAACCTTTGGTGCTCTAACAAACTCTCTTTGAAAACATTGAAGCAACCAAATGTAAGATTCTTTCATTTCTGATGACAGCAAGGCAGCTTCAAATGTAACACAATGATTATGATTGTCAATCCCAGTGAATGGTACAACAACCATTTTGTACCTATCAAAAATAAATGATAAACATTATTATGTAACCGATGAACCATTATAATATAACTGATGAACCATTTACATTATTATATAACCTGATGAACCATATAAATTAACTGATGAACCATAACCTGTCACTCACATACAGTTGATGAACCATTTATATTAACTGATGAACCATTTAAATTAACTGATGAACCATTTAAATTACTGATGAACTTATAAAAAATAAACTTATTACTGATGAACTTATAAAAAATGAACTTACTTATTCGTTCGGAATGTCGCATCAAATGTTTAAATGTTCCTAGCTTCAAATGTTTCCCCAGAAATGGTCGCTGGTGACTGTTTGCATAGGTTTTGATTCTAATCGACCAGCTCAAACACACAAACTGCCAGAACAAGATGATGGGCAACGTGAATTAACTTTTATACCGATGAACATCATCTTGTTGCGGCGAAGTTTATGTGTCTGAGCTGATCAATGAGTTTCAAAAGCTACTCACAGTCACCCAACGACCATTCTGGGGAAAAAATTCAAGCTAGAAACATGACCTATTTACATTCATTTCATCAGTATTTAAAGATAAGAAAAGAGATAAAGAGATAAGATAGGTGGGGTAGAGGAAAAAGATAAGATAGGTTAAGATAGGTGGTTCATGAATTATTTGTCCTGGTGTAGAGATAAAAAGGTGGATTTTTAGATAAGATAAAGAGATAAGATACAGTGACTAGTCACAGTCACATACAGTAACATAACCTGTCACTCACATACAGCTGATGAACCATTTAAATTAACTAATGAACCACTTAAATTAACTGATGAACCATTTAATTTATATTAACTGATGAACCATTTAAATTAACTGATGAACCATTTAATTTATATTAACTGATGAACCATTTAAATTAACTTATTACTGATGAACTTATAAAAAATGAACTTACTTATTCGTTCTGAACGTCGCATCAAATGACATAACATCGCCAAACGCATAATAGTTTCTCTTCGCATATTCATCAGCCCAAAAAAGGTTCGTCAATGCGTTATTCTCACCAGTTTCATACTCAAATGAAAAATTAGGAAGATAATCCTTCTTGTTCATCAACATCTCAACTAACATCTGAGCATCATTTTTTCCAATGAAATCAAGCACATCTCTCCTATAATTTTTACAATCAACCGAACTTGCCCCAATAAAATCATAGTCCCCATAAATCTGCCTAAGTAAATTGAAACCCTTCACTGGATCAAGATTAACGTGCGATGCTTGATATAGGAAAACTTGCTGAGTATAAGAAACATCACGAGAAGAAACCAGAAAAACACTATCTTCCTCACTAACTAGGCTATGATTATGAGCCTCAACAAATTCGTAACACCAATATCCTTTTCCTTCAATATACTTCACGTGCAAAATAGCCTTACAATCAGTACGCTTAGACGGATGTTTCCTATTACTAGACTTTGCTCCAACTTTTGGGGGAGGATTTGTACCTTCTTTACTACAAACGAAATACTTCAAATCCAGATTTTTGTCCTTATTCTTCTTAGAAACATACTGTTGACCTAAACGAACCTCAAAACCCGCTTTTTTTGCATAGGCTTTGTAATACTCATATGCCTGCTCCAGAAAATGATACATCATACCAATACACGGCTTCTCACCAGCAGGAATATCAGGAATCCACAACTTCTCACCCGTCTCCTCAGAAACAATACCAACAGAATATGGAACAGCTTCATAATCATTGTCTGTAAAAAATATATATATACATAATCATTTAATTTATTGATGAACAATAATTGATGAACCAAAACACATGACACAGGGCATACAAGTAGCAGTTGAAACTTACACTACTAAAACATGAAAATAATTGATGAACCAAATGCTTGCAGCACTAATATAGTAGCATTAAATTTATTGATGAACCTACATAACGCATACCACAACAAAATAAACTAATGTACCAAAAATTGGTTTATTGGTTATCAGTTTATTGGTTCATCAGTTTATTGATGAACCAAATGCTTGCAGCACCAATATAGTAGCATTAAATTTATTGATGAACCTAAAACACATAACACCGGCACAAATAATTGATGAACTTAATACACATAACACAAGACAAAAACAAATTGATGAACCAAAACACATAACACAGCAAAATAAAACTGATGAACCAAAAACACAGCTCAATGACTGATGAACCAACAGATAAAAACAGCTAATTGATGAACCAAAAAACACAACACATACCACAACAAAATAAACCGATGAAACAATAAACTAATGAACCAAAAACACATAAGACCAGCACAAATAATTGATGAACTTAATACACATAACACATGACAAAAATAATTGATGAACCAAAACACATAACACAGCAAAATAAAACTGATGAACCAAAAACACAGCTCAATGACTGATGAACCTACAGATAAAAACAGCTAATTGATGAACCAAAAAACATAATAGCAAACAGCTAAGATAAGCACAACAGATAAAAACAGCTAAGATAAGCACAACAGATAAAAATAAGCAGATAACAAAAAAATTGATGAACATATGATAAAAATAAGCATAAATTGATGAACATAAATTGATGAACATATGATAAAAATAAGCAATTTTCAGCCATTAGAAATTACCTTGATTAAACACATGAGTATCATTTTCAGCCATTAGAAATCGATTAGGCGTTGAAAATCCCCAAATTTATAACCAATTGAATAGTTCAAACCCTAATTCTCTTCCAATTGACCGATTGAATGCTTAGAAACCCTAATCTTCTTCCAATTGACCAATTGAATGATTA
Organism: Artemisia tridentata subsp. tridentata; assembly: GCA_021014915.2. Classification (NCBI taxonomy): domain Eukaryota; kingdom Viridiplantae; phylum Streptophyta; class Magnoliopsida; order Asterales; family Asteraceae; genus Artemisia; species Artemisia tridentata. The sequence continues at coordinate 22,455,205 of CP139505.1, forward strand.
TAAACCCTAATTCTCTTCCTCAACGGTTAAAAATCCTAAATTTTTTCCGATTAACCGATCGTACGGTTAAAAACCCTAATTCTTTTCCGATATGAACAATTAAAATGATTTGAAGAGCAATTAACAATTCAAATAGAGTGAGCAATTAACGATTCAAATAGAGTGGGATCGCAACTCTTCAAATAGAAGAATATGAATTGAGAGCAAAAAAACCCTAATTTTGCAAAATATGAACAAATGAAAGAATGAAAAAAATGTGAAATTGAATGAATGAATGAATTGAATGGAGATCATTGTGTAAATTTTGAATATATATGGACGGAAAAACGGATTATTGAACGGAATTAGAAAGAGAATTAGGAAGCAGGTATGGATGAAAGAGGAAAGAGGCAGAATTAGGAAGCAGGTATGGATGAAAGAGGTGAAATTACATTTCTGTCCTTGGGGTAAAAAAGGTGGGGGGACACGTGTCACCACCCTATTACTTTTTAGACTTTCTAATTTTTAGCTACTTTCTAAAGGATCCGCCCACATTACTATGTTTGGTATTCACGTTAAGTAGGTGGATCGCTTCTTCCACCCCAATCACGAAATATTGGTAACCACAACATGGATGCAGTCTATTTAATGAAGGTTTACAAGAGATTTACTCTAGGGGAAAATGGCAATAAGTCAATAACGATTAATGCGTCATAAAAATGTAAATACATTTAATTTTAGAATTATTATCTACCTCCTATATAAAGGAGTGTTGCCCTATAATTTCTCCATGAAAAATACTAATCAACCTCCACGTGTAAAATATGATTTATCACAACCGTCCATTTTTTGATACACAATTTTGGCGGAACTCCACATGAAAGACTCATTTCCAACTTTCACATCAACAAAAAAAACAAACACACAATCTCCTCCTCTCATTCCCTCTCCCTCAAACCCTAACCGAAATCCATCTATAACCGAAACCCTTCAAACCATCACCTCCCCCAAATCAGTTCAATAAAACATTATTAAGATCCAAAATTCCATCATTTGGGAGAGAAATATTCTTCAATTATGTACGACAAAACATTCCGGCGGTGTTTATTGGATGCTGATACCGATAACCTTTGAGATCTAAATCATGTCGTACATAATCATGCCAAAAAAATTAAATCGACTTCTTTTGCTTTTATGAACCTGTAATTAGGGTTATTGAGAGATTATCAAGCTGAGAATTATTGATGCTACACCAAAGGTAAGATCACGATTGAAGTTTTATTTTAATGAATTAAACTTGGTTCTCATTTTATTCTTATTTTTAATCGATTTATGAATATTTGATGGTTGTATGATATGTCTAAACAATTATCTTTTGTTCATAGGTTTTTGAGGAAGGTATTCACTTAACCAAGTGTTTGATGAAATGTCAGATGTGTTTGGAAGCATATCCCTATCAATCGATTAAAGAGGAAAAGGTAACCATTTTCAAGTTTATAGGATGGTTGTCTCATTTTCTGATCTATAATCAGGTATCTATACAATAGATTGATTGTTTTGATTCCATGTAAATTAGGTCAACCTTATTATATTTAGATGTTCTTCTGATGATAATAAGATCAGTGAAGGAACACTTGAAATAAAAAAACCAGATGGTAAAAAAGGAAGAAAACCAAATAGAGGCACAAGATAGAACAAAATTTTAAGGAGTGGATAATAGGTTATTGCCCCTCCAGTACAGATTGTATAGATACATATAGCTGATAAGCAAACATTACACTATGTTTACCTTATTATGTTTACCTAATTGTTTTTTGTTATGATTATGTTTACGTGATTGTCAATTACTTGCAATGTGCAATAGATTGCGGAGTTCAATGATGCGAATAGTAGTCACTGAATCTTCTTCTAAGCACAAGGGCGCTGGTGGGCTAGCGATTAATCTTACTTCAGCCTATACCAGCATTTTATATGGTAGTGATTGGGTAAACTTTCATAAATTAATTATATTACTGTGCTTTAGCCTTTCATTACTTAATATCATTTTTTTATCGGCTTTGTGACCCAACTGACTATGAGTGATTCTAATTCATTTGCTATGGGATGGATGTCACAGAATTGGCCTGACAAAACCTATTTATGTGTTATGTGTACAATGTTTTGCTCAAATATCTATCCTGACATACAACTAAATCACTAGATATGAACAAAGAGAGAAGAGTGGAACTTGAAAGATACTATATTAATCACACACTAATCTCCCTAATACAATACCTATAACATCCTGAGCACCAACCTTCCAAATGAGATGGAAGGAGCTATTTATAGTTTACTTGACTTGGGTGGGCTTTGGGCTTGGACATGGGCTTTTCTTTTACACATAATATTAACCTATTAGGTTAACAAGCCCAAAGCCTATTCTAATTAATTATACAACAACACACTTAAATAAAATATTACAAAGACGCATGACCATCACTTTTTATAAATCCTAACAATCTCCCCCTAAGGGATGGTCATTCAAATGATGCTCTGAGTGATGTGGTCTTTTGTCTTCAATGTCTTGTGGTTTGTGTGTCGTTGTAGAACAGTCTTTGTTCATGTTCCTTCATGCATCGTGATCTTCAAAGTATCATCTTTTGGTGGTTCTTGCCTTGATCAACATCTTCTTTACATTGGCGTCGCGTCCTCCAACATACTCATACCTCATGATCTTCGTACTTGTCATCCTTTCATGATTCATTAGTTTTTTCTTGACGTCTTGACTAGCTTCTTGACTTTGTTGTGACACTTTGTCTTTCAATAAAGCGTATGTTGGAGGACGCGACGCCAATGTAAAGAAGATGCTGATCAAGGCAAGAACCACCAAAAGACGATACTTTGAAGATCACAGTGCACGAAGGAATATGGACAAAGACCATTCTACAATGACACACAAAGCACAAGACATTGAAGACAAAAGAGCACATCACTCAGAGCATCATTTGAATGACCATCCCTTAGGGGGAGATTGTTAGGATTTATAAAAAGTGATGGTCATGCGTCTTTGTAATATTTTATTTAAGTGTGTCGTTGTGTAATTAATTAGAGTAGGCTTTGGGCTTGTTAAGCTAATAGGTTAATATTATGTGTAAAAGAAAAGCCCATGTCCAAGCCCAAAGCCCACCTAAGTCAAGTAAACTATAAATAGCTCCTTCCATCTCATTTGGAAGGTTTGTGCTCAGGATGTTATAGGTATTGTATTAAGGAGATTAGTGTGTGATTAATATAGTATCTTTCAAATTCCACTCTTCTCTCTTTGATCATATCTAGTGATTTAGTTGTATGTTAGGATAGATATTTGAGCATAACAAGTGGTATCAAGAGAAAAAACCAAAGATCTAGGAATTTTTTTGGGCGAGTTACTGTTCACCAGTCGTATCTATCGACTTTCTGGATTTTTATCAAGTTTCTGTGGTTGTTATCAAGTTTCTCACGAGTTAGTGAGTTTCTTGTCGATTTTGTATGTGTTATCGACTTTCTGAAATTCTCTCGAGTTTCTCTTTTTGTCGAGTTTCACATTCTGTCGAGTTTGGATAACTTTTGTTGAGTTTGTTACATACTTTATCGAGTTTCTACCAAATTCTGTCGACTTTCTTCAGACCTTCTTGAGTTTTTATTAGAAGCTATCGAGTTTCTAAGGTGTTATCGAGTTTTAGAAGAGTTTTCAAGTTTCAAGGTTCTGTCGAGTTTCTAGGTTTTATCAAGTTTGTTGATTTATCGACTTTCTCAAGGATCTATCAAGTTTGATAAGTTCTTTCAAGTTTGTCAAGTTTCTGAAGCAAGTTATCAAGTTTCTTTCATCCTTATCGAGTTTCTTGTAAGCTTATCGAGTTTCTGGATAGTTGTCGAGTTTGGAAATTTACCAAGTTTGGTAATTTTTTCTAAAGTTATCGATTTTGTCAAGTTTTATCAACTTTCTAGAAGTTTTATCAACTTTCTAAAGTTGTCGACTTTGGCATCTTATCGACTTTCTGAATTTTTACCAACTTTCTGAAACTTGTCGACTTTGTCCCATTCTATCGACTTTCTAAACTTGTACTGAGTTTGTGAAAGTTATCAACTTTCTCAGGATTTATTGACTTTCTCAGGACTTATCAGGAATTATCAACTTTCTCAGGAATTATCAACTTTCTCAGGATTTATCAACTTTCTCAGGACTTATCAACTTTCTCAGGACTTATCAACTTTGTGACTTATCAAGTTTGGGACTTATCAACTTTGTGGACTTTTCAACTTTGTGACTTATCAACCTTGTGGACTAATCAACTTTGTGACTTATCAACTTTGTGAGTTTATCAACTTTGTGACTTATCAACTTTGTGAGTTTATCAACTTTGTAACTTATCAACTTTGTGAGTTTATCAACTTTGTGACTTATCAACTTTATGAGTTTATCAACTTTGTGACTTATCAAGTTCCTATAAGTTATCAAGTTTCTCAAGGATTATCAAGTTTCTCACAAGTTATCAACTTTCTCGATTTACCAAGTTTCTCAACGACTCTTCAAGGACACCGACAAAGGACTTAACTTTAAACCAAACATAACTCTTGAACCGTAACCAACCCACTCCTAGTTCTTTGAACCGATCCAACATCATCTTAATCATACAACTTTATCAATGATGACTCAACAAGACATCTATGCAGCCGGTGCCAAAAATCGTCCTCCGATGCTTGAAAAAGGTGGATACCTTCCATGGACGAGCCGTATGCTTCACTATATCAAAACCAAAGAAAATGGTAAACTCTTACTTCATTCCATCGATCATGGACCATTCAAGCCTCGTCAAGTTCTAGACCCTGGGGATCCAAATGGAACACCTCCCACACAACCATTCTATCGTGATCAACATGAACATGAATACACTGAAGAGGATAGGAAACAAATTGCAGCTGACGACTTAGCAATGCATTTAATTCAACTTGGTTTACCACGGGATATATTTAATGCTATTGACAGTTTTGAAACTGCTTATGACATATGGGAACGAGTTAGAAGGCTTTGTCATGGCACAAAAATTGGACAATAAGAAGTTGAAAACAAGCCTTTAACTGAATGGGAAAAGTTCACATCCACTCCAGCGGAACCCATTGAGTCCTACTACACAAGGTTTTGTACTCTCATGAACGAGCTTATCAGGAACAAGTTGACACCAAGGCCAATTGTTCAAAACATCAAGTTCATTAACAACCTACCAGAGGAATGGGGACGATATGTCACTATTGTCAACCAAACAATGGACCTTCATCAGGTGAACTATGATCAGCTCTATGACTTTCTCAAACAAAACCAGAAAGAGGCAGATGAAGTAAGGAAATAAAAGTTAGCAAAGCAACATGATCCTCTTGCATTGATTGCTCAATCACCAACACCTTCAACAGTGAATACACAACCATCATCATATTCCACTCAGAACTACATGCAACAAAAATATGTTCCACAAGTTTCTGTCATACCACAACAACAATTCTACCCACAACAACAAGTCATTCCACAACAACAATACCCACAATACCAAGAACCAGATTTCACTGACAATGATGACAGTGCTGCTTTGACTCAAGCATTTACTCTTCTATCAAAGGTATTCCAAGGACGTTATTCCACACCTACTAACAACAACCAAAGGATTTCATCGTACACTCGCAACAGGCAGATTGCACAGCCAAGTTTCAACATGGGTCAGCAAGGACAGATGGTTGGAGGTTATGGGAATCAACAGGGATATGCTCCTAGATATCAGATGGGTAATCAGAATGCAGGGCAGTATGTTGGAAATCAGATGGGTCAGTATGCAGGGAATCAGATGGGCCAAGTTGTTGGAAATAGAGGGGTCAGAATGTTGGGAATCAGTTTGGGAATGTTGCTGCTCCAGTTGCTGGGAATGTTGGAAATGTGAATCAGGGAAATCTGCTAAAGTGTTTCAACTGTCAAGGAATTGGTCACATGGCAAGGAACTGTCCCACCAAGCCAAAAAAGAAAGATCTTGAGTATCTTCAGAAAGCAGTGCTTTTGGCTCAGAAGGAAAAGGCAGGGTTTTAGTTGAATGCTGAGGAGAATGATTTTATGGCTCTTATGGATGATATGGAAGACCTTGAAGACATCGATGCAAACTGCATTTTCATGGCAAATCTTCAGGAGGTTAAATATGACACGGATTCTGATGCACCTCCTGCTTATGATGTCAATATGATGTCTGAGGTACCACCATTCACTACATGTCACAATAATGAAATGTTTGATATGTCACCTCAGAATGAATAGTATCCTACGACTCCTGCACCCTTTTACGATACATATATGGACTCCCCAAGTTGTAGCAATACTAATTTGGCTACTCCAGATTTGGATCCTAATGGAGGCTTCGAGTCCCAGCATACTGAGAATGATGAGGCTACACGTGCTTTATTTGAATCATTATTGCAAAATTGTAGTACTGAAATAGAAAAGGTCAAAAAGGTCAATCGCAATGTTAAGGCCGCGAATGCTCAATTGACTGCTGAGCTTGAGAGGTATAAGGAAAATGAAAAAGCTTTTGAAATTAACAAAACACGACAGTCAGAAATAGAAATTGGTTATCGAAACTCCGTTTCAAGAGAAAAACAACTGCAAATCAAGTTTGATACACTAGATGCTAATTTGAACTTGAAAATAAAATCCTTAAACACGGAAATTTCAGAATTAACCAACCAACTTTCTAAACAAAAATCAACTTGCTCTGATCTTGAAAAAGAAAAGAAAGAGTTGAATGCAAGGTTTTCAAAACGAGAAAATGATCTTCTTGATGAACTCAGTGAAAAACAAGAAACCATTAAAAAGATGGATGAGTTGCTTGTAAAAATGGGTCATTCTGCATAAACAACTCATATGCTCATTAAAGATCCAAACCCGCTTTTACACACAATGAAGAAAATGGCTATCGGTTGTGAAAACCCTTATACACTCAAGAGAGCTCAGAAAGAACAGAATGTGTTGTATAATGGAAATGTGCTATTTGATAAGCATGATCCTCCTGAGGTTCGTGATTCTGATGAAACAATTGAGCTTGTCGAAGAGAGTAGAATTAAAATGAGAAAAATGAACCCAGATATTAAACCAATTGATTATAACAAACTGAACACAATTTCTGGAGTACACTTTGTTAAACAACAAGAATTACCAAAAGTTTTCAAACGACCAGTTGTTTCAACAAAACAAAAAATTGTTTCCAAGAATCTTTCTAACATTGAACAAATATCCTCTAGCAACCCTTTTAACACAAGTGAAGCTAGACGATATTTGGATGATCTTAAAAAGTGAATGGAAGATTTTCAAAGTCTTGTTAAAACCAAAACAGAAATCAGTGTCAACAACTGGCATTCAAGTTTTCATGCTGAACAAAGAAATATGCTTGAAAAAGACATTATTCCTCCACTAAATGCCATTAGTATAAGAATACTGAATGTTGAAAATGCTCTTTTAAAGGAAACAGCCGACTTTGCCAAGGACCATAAATCCCTGGTGAAGGAAGCAAATGAAAACGTTGAATACATCAAAGTTTTGGAAAGACACAATGACACTCTCTTCGAAGTAGCTTTGTCAACTGAGATAATGTCCATAATTTACCAAATATATTCTATGGAAGACGATGAAAGAATCCGTGCAGAGACTTCTGAAATTGTTTTAAAATATGAAAATGCAGTTGCTAAGCTTGAAAAAGAAAATATAACATATTTTAACAACTTGATCGAAAAAAGGAAGAATGCAAATATGACAAAATGTCGTATGAGCGTTCTTACAAAAACATGCAAGAACAAATTGATCTTTTGAAGTCTCAGCTGGATAGTCAAAAAGGGAAGGGTGAGGAAACTAAGGATAAACCGGTTGTTAAACCAAAAATGTCCATTTCTCAAAGTGTTCCAACACCCTTGCGAAAGGAAAGTGAGAAAAATAAAGGGAAAGTGGTTGTCGAAACATCAAATATGATAGCACCTAGCCTTTATAGGATTAATCCCACTATTGCGTCTGCCTCTACATCTAAAACATATAGGGCGATAGACAAGAGTGTAAAAGATAATCCAACTAGAGTCTAGGAATGCTAAAACAACCTTTAAGGACAACAACATCAATTCTAATGTGTGTGCCTTACCTTCTACAGGAATAGAAAGCACCTCTAGGAGCAGCAGACTAAAGCCTAGGAGCAATACAAGGAACAATAGAGTCTCGCCTGCCTCTAAGAGTGAATGCAAGAATAAAACTGAAGAAGTAGAAGAACACCATAGGACTTTACCGCTTTCGAATAAGAAACATATATCATCTGGATGTAATGTTAAAAGTACTGATTCTAGTGCATGTAATGAATCTGTTTGTTTAATGTGCCAGAAATCTTTGCCTGAAAATGTTTGTGATGATATTGTTTCTAAATCTGTGAATGTGAATGACATGCCTAAACAGAAAGATGTTCCTCCAGGAACTAGTGCTAAATCTAGATATGTTAAATGTCTCATAAAAGCATCAAGGTCAACCACTAGTAGCTTATTGCCTAGGAATTATCTTAAGTTATGTGCATGGAAACCAACGGGTAGAAAGTTTACACTTGAGAATGGCATATTACAAGCGGTCCAAAAGAACCAGTAGAAACCTTCTATGAGTGTGATTCATTTGTTACCCCTAACCCCATGGAACCAAATGATAAACGGTTTCCAAATGCAAAATCATCTGTTTTTGGCAGGTTATCGAAATATGTCTTTGGATCATCGACTCGGGTTGCTCCAAGCACATGACCGGGAATCTAAAGCTGCTGATCAACTTTTTTTGGAAGTTCATGGGAACTGTACGTTTTGGAAATGATCATGTAGCAGCTATTCTGGGTTATGGAGATCTTCAGTTTGGAAACTATTTAATCACTCGGGTTTACTACGTCGAAGGGTTGGGACACAATCTGTTTTCAGTTGGGCAGTTTTGCGATGCAGATTTAGAGGTTGCATTTAGGAGAAACACTTGCTTCGTTAGGAATTCGGTTGGAGATGATCTCTTAACAAGAAATCGTGGCACCAATCTCTATGCTATCGATATAAACCAAATGGCCTCTTCATCACCTATTTTTCTCATGACAAGAGCATGCGAAACAAAGTCCTGGTTGTGGCACAGACATCTATCCCATCTCAACTTCGACACCTTAACAAAGCTAGCCAAGGACAACATCGTCAACGGTCTCCCAAAGTTCAAATACACCAAAGATCACTTATGTCCATCCTGTGAGCAAAGAAAAAGGGCAACATATAAACCTAAAAACTGTACCCAGTTCGGTTGATAAGTTACATTTGTTGCATATGGAATTATGTGGCCCAATGAGGGTTGAACATATCAATGGGAAGAAGTATATTCTTGTTATTGTCGATAACTATTCAAAATATACATGGGTAAAGTTTCTAAGGTCAAAAGACGAAGCACCAGGCATTATCATCACCTTTCTGAAGCGTATACAAGTCTTACTTCAAGCTCCAGTAAGAATTATAAGAACCGACAATGGCACAGAATTCACTAACCAGGAGTTAAGAACATATTTTGAAGAGACTAGAATCACTCACCAGACATCAGCTGTCAGAATTCCACAGCAAAACAGGGTTGTTGAAAGAAGAAATAGAACTGTTGTGGAAGCTGCTCGCACGATGCTGATTTATTCTAGTGCACCGTTATTCTTATGGCTGATGCTATTGCCACCGCTTGTTTTACTCAGAACCATTCCCTAATCCATCCAAGATTCAATAAAACCTCATATGAGCTAGTGAACAACAGAAAACCCGACATCTCTTACCTTCATGTATTTGGCGCTTTGTGCTATCCTACGAATGACAGAGAAGATCTGGGGAAGCTGAAAGCTAAGGGTGATATTGGAATCTTCATTGGTTATTCAGACAACTCGAGGGCATTTAGGGTGTATAACAGAAGGACTAAATGGATTATGGAGATGATGAATGTGAAGTTCGACGAGATTTCACAAATGGCTTCTGAGAGACTCGCTCTAGAACCCGCGCTTAACCCGATGGCTTCTAATCATACCAGATTAGGACCCGCACCAAACAGTCAAACTTCTGGACATATTATTTCAGGACACATACCCCAGGGAGCTCAGTCAACTAATATTGACAAACCAATACATCAAGAACTGGTCACTTTCTTCGAGTATATGTATGATGAGTACTATGGTGGAGCTTCGAAAAATGCATCACAACAACATTCCGCTGCACCCGCTCAACAACATCAACCACCACCACCATAACCACAAGATGCATCTACCACAATCGAAGCTGACTCACCAACTTCCTCCACGTCATCAATATCTACTCCAGCAACTCCAGTAATTGAAATTGTTTTACCCAGAGTTGATGAGCCAAACCAAACTACACCAATTCAAGAAGAACCAAACCAAAACAATGCTGTGTTAGAGGAAGAACCATTCGAAAACCCATTTGTAACGGATTGTGCTGAATCATCTTCTAGGTTACATGAACCAACTAACACGCATTCGTCAAATCCAAGGTACCCTTCTACGTTACAGTGGACTAAAGACCATCCATTAGATCACGTTATTGGTGAACTTTCAAGGCCAGTTCAGATGAGAAGACAACTCGCCACCGATTCTGATATGTGCATCTATGTCTGCTCAGTCAGTCTAAAAGAGCCAAAGAACATTCGGGAGGCGATGACAGATAACGCTTGGATTGAAGTGATGCAGGAAGAACTTCTCCAATATCAGTTACATGACACTTGGGATTTAGTGCCGAGACCAATCGACAAACTCGTCATTGATCTTAAGTAGTTATGAAAGAACAAAAAGGATGAAGAGATGACTGTCATTCGCAATAAAGCTCGTCTCGTGGCCAAGGGATTCAGACAGGAAGAGTGGATAGATTTTGAGGCTGTCAGGATTTTCTTAGCATATGCAGCTCACAAGAATATCACGGTCTATCAGATGGATATCAAGACAGCTTTCTTGAATGGAACTCTGAAAGAAGAGCTGTACGTGAGTCAGCCAGACGGATTCGTTGACAAAGATCAACCCGACTACGTCTACAAGCTAAAGAAAGCTATCTATGGTTTGAAACAAGCCCCAAGGGCGTGGTACGAAGAATTATCATCTTTCCTACTTCTTAATAATTTCACCAAAGGAACAATAGTCCCGACCTTGTTTACTAAAAAATTCAAAGATGACATTTTGATTGTTCAGATTTACGTGGACGACATAATCTTTGGGTTCACTAATCCAAAACATTCAAAACATTTCGAAAATCTCATGAAAAGTAAATTTGAAATGTCTATGATGGGCGAATTAAAATTCTTCCTTGGACTTCAAATCCATCAATCCCATCGTGGTATTTTCATTAATCAGGCTAAATATACAATTGAGATTTTAAAGAAACATGGAATGGAAAATTGTGACTCTGTTGGTACTCCAATGGTCACTTCACCCAAAATATGCGCTGACTTATATGGGAAACCCATCGATCCGAAGAAATATCGGAGCATGATTGGGTCTCTCATGTACTTAACTGCTAGTCGACCCGATATACATTTTGCTGTCTATTTATTAGCACAGTCTCAGGTATGGCCTACCGAACTTCACCTCCAAGAGGTTAAACGGGTCTTTCGGTACCTACGAAGAACCATTAACATGGGACTTTGGTATCCGTAGGATTCGGAGTTTACACTAACAGCCTTTTTAGATGCCGATCATGCTGGTTGTCAAGTCACTTCAAAAAGTACATTCGGGGGAGCACAATTCTTGGGAGAAAAGCTAGTAGGCTGGTCATCAAGAAAACAAGACTGTACGGCGTTATCAACCGCAGAAGCCGAGTATGAGTCTCTATCTGCGTGTTGTGCCCAAGTTCTTTGGATGAGGACACAACTCACAAATTATGGCTTTACTTTCGACCGCATACCTAGGTACTGTGATTCGAAAAGTGCCATAGCCATCTCGTGCAATCCAGTTCAACACTCCAAGACCAAACATATTAGAGTCCGCTATCACTTCATAAAGGAACACGTAGAAGAGGGTACTGTGGAACTATTCTTCATGAAGAATGAATACCAACTCGCCGATCTATTCACTAAAGCTCTTCCCAAAGAGAGATTTGATAATTTAGTTCGACGAATTGGCATGCGAAGCCTAACTCCCGAAGAGTTAGAAAGTCTTCTCGAATCTTCTTGAATATATATATATATTATATATATATATATATATATATATATATATATATATATATATATATATATATATAAATTGTAAAGAACAAGAATCGGTTTCTGGAGGTCGGGGTTGATCAAAATATGCCGTATTTCTAGAGTGAGAAAGTAGAGAGAGAAAGGTGGAGAAGAACTTGTTGTCTATTAGATTAAAAGAATGAAACAATACAAAGTTTTCCCACACCCCTCATGGAGAATCATGAGGGGTATTTATAGGCCCTTTACCTTACAACTTTGCCATTTAAACATAAGTAGTCTCTGCGTGTACTACTTACTACAAATCTAGTCCAATTTACTTAAGTGACGATATCTTTATAAAAAAGCGAGTCTAACAATGTCCCTCCAAGATATCGTCACACGTGAATGGTTACAATGAGACCTATAAACAAAGTAAATTACAATAATAATAAACTTTTTTTGACGTTGTTGAAGCGCAGAATCTCTGTAGTCTAGATTCTGAGGCAGACTTGAAGTTCTCTCTTCCGATGATCTCGGCGTACAAAATTAGGCACTGACGGCACTAATTCTTTTAGCTCTGAACTTCAATTGTAATGGTCTAGTTAGGTTATTACTCCCTCCTAACTAGTGAGCCATTTTTCTTTTATCTGCTCCTTCCTGAATCGACAACTCTCTTTAGTCTTTAAACACGCAGCGGAGACTGTAGATACTAAAGGATGTACAATGGTTGTCGTTCGGGAGCATCATAACAACATATCTCACAAAGTATTTGCATCCAAGTTGGTAATAAGCCTCAATGTACCCACAAACTAAAAGACGAGACATTGCTTTTTCCTTCGTGCACTTCTCCCTCCTGATGGTTGCGAGTCATCAGAAACATCATAAACTTGTGCACATGCCTTAGATTACCTTTTACTTGATGCAATATTAACGCCATAACAGCCCGTCGAAGCATAATTTCGTGAGAATATGTTGAAAAAATATGACTCTTTTTCTACAATCTCATCTCTTTTCTTCAACCTATAAACGACCTCATCAAAATCCAACCAGCTAGTAAATGACCACTATATGGAGACAACCCAATATAACAAATCTAAGAATGAAGTAAACACCCCTTAGATATGTGACTTAATCTTGTACGAACGTGTGACTAAGAACCTATACTAAGCACTACAACGTAACTCCTTAAAGCATAGGTCATTTCATATACCCATCCAACCTTCCTTAATTGTATATGAACCTTCCTTAACTCGGTAAACTATAGAATCTCGGTAGACTATAGAAACTCGGTAGACTATAGAAACTCGGTAAACTATAGAATCTCGGTAGACAAGTTTCAGAAATTTCCAAACTCAGAAATTTGAGAAAGTCGACAACTGAGAAAGTCGATAACTTGGAAACTCGGTAACTGGTAGAAAGTCGATAAAATTTCTAGAAACTCGGTAACTAGGAAATTCAATAACCTAGAAACTCTATAACTAAGAAAGTCGATAGCCCAGAAACTTGATAGCTTTTCCAAACTCGGTAACCAGAAACACGAGAACCAGAGAGTCGATAACCAGAAAGTCGAAAGTTTTACCAAACTCGGTAAACCTTCATAGAAAGTCGATAACTCGTCCAAACTTGGTAACTAGAAACTCGACAATTTTACCAAACTCGGTAAAATGCCAGAAAGTCGGTAACCTTGCGATGAACAGTAACGAGAATCCAAAACACACCTCAAATTACATTTTTTCACCCCAAAACCCCATGATTCGCCCCTGGTTAGCTCTGATGCCAATTGTAAGGAACAAGAATCGGTTTCTAGAGGTCGGGGTTGATCAAAATATGCCATATTTCTAGAGAGAGAAAGTAGAGAGAGAAAGGTGGAGAAGAACTTGTTGTCTATTAGATTAAAAGAATGAAACAATACAAAGCTTTCCCAAACCCCTCACGGAGAGTCATGATGGGTATTTATAGGCCCTTTACCTTACAACTTTGCCATTTAAACATAATTAGTCCATGCGTGTACTACTTACTACAAATCTAGTCCAATTCACTTTAGTGACGATATCTATATAAAAAAGCGAGTCTAAAATACAAGCTTGCAACTGCACAGTCTGTTGAGGTATTTTCATATATAATACCATATGTTTCATTTCCACTTTGCAGCACACATCATCTAATGAGAATATCATGTGAGTTCTTCTAGGACCGAATGCCAAAAAGAGCTTTCAGTAACTTGAAACTTGAGCATGTGGCGATTGGTAAAGGTCATTTTAAACAAGAAAGAACAAAGGCCAGCAGCACAAAACCTATGGAGGTTTGTATTTTTATTTGCCAAAAATTTAATATGCATTGCTCTCTTACTAATCTTTTGCTAACATTCTTAACACAATCTTATCTTATTATACTAATTAATTCTTAGTGCTTGTTTGGGTTACTTATTGAAACTACTTATAAAGACAATGTTAATGAATCTCTTATTGAAACTTTATCTTATAGGGTTCGTTTTGGAATGCTTGATGAAACTGATAATCAAGAGAAAATGATGGTTTTTTGTTGCTTATTCAAAATGCTACATATTAACCAATTCACTTATAATAAAATATAGTGTTAAAAAAGGGGCCGAAATCACCTGAAACTAAGATTACAGGATTGTGTAACGGGTAAATAATACTGATTTTAATGCTACATAAATTTGAATTATTGATATGCTGACAAAAATGCTTTTTAAAGAGTTGACTGAGTAGAAAGTCAGCAAACGCTCACTATATCATGATGGTATCTATCTACTTACTAACAAGTTATTACCCAATTAGAACCTATAGATAGCATGCATATCTCATTGTATTCTTGAACATATGACATATACTTTGTCATTGCTTAAGATATACAGGCTGTGAGTTTATATCGATAGATACACACATACATCTTTATATCTTCTTTCTGATTCATTTTAATTAACATGTAAATTGTACCTTTATCTACTCAGACTATCATAAAGTTAGAAACAAATGGATCATTCAGTCTCAAAAACCTTGGGGCATTTTAAGATGATGTATTTATTTTTGTGATTTGAGCCAAGTTTATTGGTTTGTTTGATAGGTCACATCTGAGCTATTGGTCAAATAGTTGTTGATGATGTGGTATATGAAAACGTTGATGGTGAACTTGGTCAATTATTTCCTTCCAGGATCTTGTGTTTTGCCGGTTAACTTTTGAAAGATCAGAATGGCTGATACAGTCCAAAGGTTAACTTGGTCAATTATTTCTCTTCCTACCTGGAAAGAGTAACATCATCTGGAGGAACAGTAAGTATACTTATGTTTACGTTTTCTGGGAATGTCACAGAGATTTATCCACCACGCGACAATGTTGAGGTCCTACGGATCTTGGATCAATCGAGATGAACATGTATGAGTATGCACAATAGAATTGTGCAGTGACTCTTTGGAAACAGAGGGTGGGATTGTTTCAATATAAACACACAATAATATATTATCTACACTATCAAATTCTGTACATAAGATGGCTATTTATAGCCTTACATCGACGGTTAAATAACTGACTAATGTTAACCGACATAACTAATCTTAACTGACATAAACTAACTTTAAAACTGCTTAGTTTGACTTTCTAAAAGTCACAGTTTGACTTTTAATTTCTTATGATTTCTTGATTAATTTGATTCCAACATTCACTCCCCTAATCAAGAAATCATAATCTTTACTCTGTTCTTGTCCACCTTTGATTACAGCCTCGCTCCTTCTTCTTTATCATTATCCTATCATTCTCGTTTTTAAATTCTGATCGCCTTGTAACTTGTCCTATCTTTCATGTTCAGTTGCCTTTCATCGTTCCATGGATGATCCTCCTGATCATCGGACTGAGTTTTCTCAATTTCCTTGTTCATGTCTTCTTCCAGTGCACTTCTTTATTCCAGCATCATCCTTTTCTTTGCCTTGTGGATCTTTTACCCTAGCATAACCAATGCTACTCTCAACCACATTCTCTTCAGGCTTCTTTTCATACCAAGGCATCTTTGCTGTCTCATACATGCACCAACTCTATGAACCTTTTCTTGCTGTGTCTTCTTCTCGCCATATATGCGTATGACACCTTTCTGGAATGTATCATCTTGAAATTACCATGATCTTCTTTCTCATTCAGTTCTTCATTCTTCTTGCGTTTTTGCCCGAAAACGGGATCGTCTCCATGATCCTTCTTCATGCTCTGTTTTTTTGGGTTTTCTTGTTCTTCATAGGCGATAACTTCCTTGGACTGCAATTGATTGATCCACGTTAACCATACTCTCTGATACCATGTTGAGGTCCTATGGATCTTGGATCAATCGAGATGAACATGTATGAGTATGCAAAACAGAATTGTGCAGTGACTCTTTGGAAACAGAGGGTGGGATTGTTTCAATATAAACACACAATAATATATTATCCACACTATCAAATTCTGTACATAAGATGGCTATTTATAGCCTTACATCGACGGTTAAATAACTGACTAATGTTAACCGACATAACAAATCTTAACTGACATAAACTAACTTTAAAACTGCTTAGTTTGACTTTCTAAAAGTGACAGTTTGACTTTTAATTTCTTATGATTTCTTGATTAATTTGATTCCAACAGACCACAATTTTACAAACTCAAGAGGTTAAGATTAACTTTGAAACAGTATGTTATTTGCATTATGTTTAAATTGTAATTTTATTATTGTGTCTTTATCTTCCATTTAGGAGAAAATCAACAAAGAAACAAGGAGCCTCAATGGCAACAAGGAGCAACTAAGGCGATTCGTATAGTTACAAAGAAAGAACTCTTAAACGGTTTGTGTAATGAATTTGACAAGAAAACAAAGAACATCGTTGAAGGTACTCGCATTTCATTATTTTGATGTTGTTGTGGGATTATTAATTGTATAAACAAATTAAACATAAGGATAATGCGTGCATTAACCATATAAAGGGGTGTATGGGGACTAGGACTGCGTTGTCACTGCTGAACATATCCTTTGACGGGGGTGTTTGGATAAATGCTTACCAACTCATTGCATTTTGATACATCTAATTAGCTCTTTTGAATGAGGTAGGTGTAACTAACGAAGTCTCAAAAAATACAAGTGATAATATATATAACAAAAATAGAGGTTTAGTGGTAATAGAAGTAGTAGTGATCAGTAATGGAGTTGTGCGTTTCTTGATTCTTTAAATTCTTTATTCATTTTTATAGACTACAATTGCTTAGAGAGTGCTCAATATTGCTTATTAAAACTGTTATATGTTTATTATGTCTAGATAGATTAGATAATGAACCTTAGTAATGATTATTGGATGTTTAAAGGGTGTTTGGAACATGACGTATCCAAACACTATCCTATTACTCATGAATAACTCAACCCATATCACATAATCTCTTTTTTGCCTTTGTATCTTTGTGAATGCTAAAAGAATCACTATGAATTATAATTTGATAGTTATTAATGTAGACCAAGCTCATAAATATGTTATTCTTTCAGGATAAACTTTGATTTGACTTTGGAGAGCATAGCTGTAAATCTTGAAGCCTTGCTGATTAACCCATCAACATTTAAGCAAGGTAGAACCAGAATTGACTCGGGAACAGCTTTGGCGTACCTGGCTAGAGGAGCGTACTTGTATTTATTGGATGCTGTAAGTAAAAGATCAAAGTTTGTTTTCATTTAATCTATGTTTTGACCAAATATTTGAGTAATTTTTTTATTGTTGGTTTCAGATTACAAAGGCAGGTCCAGACTATGTACAACCAACTATTAGAGATTGGAGTCGATGCTTTCTTTCCAACTCAAGGTTTTCCTCCGTTCATTTATTATTATAGCATTATCACAGTTTTTCAAATCTTAATGAATTTCTAACAAGCCAAACATGTGAGGGTATTTCAAACTACACAATTTGAAAGGATTTAAATTCCTAATGGAATTTAAACCCCAATGATCTGAAATACGAAGAACCAAACGCCTCCTTAATAGATTTGTGATGTTTTATTTCAGTATCCTTGGAAGATTTCCTGGGGTAAACTTGAACTTTGCTGATAATGCATGATTGCATTTAAGACAAGAGGACTACTAAGTCAACTTTAGCATGATGTATATAAACTATGTTAGATTTTGGAAAAATATTAAATCGTGTATGACTAGAATCGAACACGGGACCGAGGGATTGCACACTTTATGTATGAATGATCAAAGGAATAATTAATATATATATTATTATATATTTTAATTATTTGAACACGAAATTTTGACTAACGAACGTTAAAGTAATTAACAGAATTGACTAATGACCGTTAGTAAATAAAGGAGGGGGTTAAGTGTCGAGTTTTGGAACTTGAGGATGTATTAGGCTCAAACTTGGAGAACAAGTTTGGAGGATATATATACAAACTCAAAACCTTCAAAAGTTCGATACACTATACAATAACCAAAAGGTCTGTCGACATTATCATTATTATACTAAAAGGTCAAATCGACCAACTGCTCTCAATAATATATGTCGTACAGCATGTTTAGAAAAGCATGATAATTTTGACTTATGAATAGTGCAAGATATGCATGCATGATAATACATATGATATAAACATGTGTATCGTACAACATGTTTATATTCCTTCCTTTACTTCTTGAATATTTGATTCAAGGTTTATTGAACAAACTAGTTTTGGTTTAATAATTGTGTTCATTCACTAGCATCAACATTTGATCGCTTATAGTACGTGTGTGTATGAACTCGGATATAACATACTTTTGTTATTATCTTGGATTGTGGACCAAAAAGGTAAGGGGTTCCACGTTAATCCTATTTTTTCTTGTTGAATAAAAGACAAGAAGTTTAGATCCTTGTTTGTGCTAGGATCAAGGTACGTAACTATTTATTATTCGGTAATACTATTTATGTGTTAAATTAAATTAGATCCTTGCTTCCGCTATTACGTGCTTTGATGTTTATTTATTTATTTGAATGTCAAGATATTTAAATCCAACAGTGGCATCGCGAGCCAATTTAACATGTAATTGTTATTACCTAAACGCATAATAAAAATCGAATCTTGATTTAGATTTACATGTTAGCGATTTGTGTTTAGTTTAGAACATAAAAATATAAATCGTACATAATTTGGGGGGGGGGGGGGTTTCGACCCTTCTTTTATTAAAAAGTTAGTTTTGTAACCCTAAATTAGGACATGTTATATTTATGTGTTTATTTGAATAAAGGGTTACGTTCCTGGCTAATTCATAATTCTTCATGCAAGGAATTATGAATTAGGGTTTGTTTTATTTGCTACATGTTTAGATAAATCTAAAATTAGGGAAGACCTAATCTATTAAATTAATGAATCAGTTATGTGCAACGTGGTATATTATTATTAAAACTTACGCGGTCAATTGTTGGCGTCTGTGGTCCATTGGGTACAATGCGCTCGAAAATCAATGTGAGTTTTATTAATTATATACATAATAATTACACATATAGATTATTTTTAGGATTTATCAAAAGGTTGCATGTAGCTATATGATTTAATTGTTAAGATTATATGCGTTATTTGTGTTTATTTAATTTATTTAAAATTACTTGTCTTATTTGTTTAAATTATTCTTGAATTGTAAGCAAAAAGAGGGTGATTTTTGGTATAAAAATTAAATGGACCTAATAACTATGAAACCTTGATGTGGTAAATTATTTATTGCCAAGTCTTATGTGCCGACAGTGGTTCGCTTCACACGGTAATTTGCTCCCAGGCGAGACTAGCAATTTAATAAATTACAACATAATTTTATAAGACTTAGAATCATAAACTTTTAATTGATTGATGTAACTGTACAAATGGTCGAAGCGACGGACCTAATGTTGAAAAACTATAAAGTGGGTATAAGGTTGGTTTCGCATTAAATTGTGGCCTTAAAGAGACTCCATTCTGTCTCTCCGCTCGCCTGTGCGTCAAATTAGACTTACCAAGTACACCACTATATGTACGAAGCATCTTAAGGCAAAGTTGTAAGTTACTCAACGTCTCAATTAAAACTTTGTTGATTTAACTCTTATCTAATTGGTAATTAAAATTGTTTTGAAAACCTATGATACAAAGATGAGTGCATGCATCTTTGTAAATATTTTGATTATAACATCAAAATAAATACCCTATAAAATTTAAGTCCATGCTATCTAATTATAAAAGACACTTGAAGTTAATATCTGGCGTAAGTGAGACCTTGACACAGATATTAATGACAAGGTAAATTGCATTTTTTCATTACTAGCAGATCAACTGAATGTAATGGAACTATGTGAATTTACAAGTTTCTAAATTAGACGACTTAATTAAGTTATAAGTGATACCTTGAGACTTAAAGCATGAGATGGGAAGAAACATGCTTACATTGCAAATTGTTTGGCAAATGTCATTCCCATAAATTTAGGAGTCGGAAAATTGTTTCGCGATTATTGTACTACAAGTTACCATCTTTTGTACTTTCACTGCTAGCAGATCAACTGATGTGGTGGTACTATGGAAAGTTGGATCCTAGTTTTCAAGAAAATTAAATGGTTATTTTATATTTCCTGGGTAATTTTCTTTTCTTGAAAAATTATTATCGAAAATACTAAAATTGAATTTTGTAAATTCTTTTAATGTATTAATGCAACGTTAAAACTGTAAACGTAGGGCATTCTTTTAGTAGTAAAAATTGATCTACACCCGTAAGGGTTTTGGCTAGAGACAACCTTACTAAAAGAATAATCCTAGTCTACTTTCTTTGAGAAGAGTGAGACTTAAATCCTATTCCTTTTCATGAATGAGAAGTGTATGATAGGAAAATTAGAATTGTCTAAAATCTAAGGAATAACTCATAGCAAAATTTTAATAGTTAATAAAATTGCATATTTTATGAGTTATTAAATTAGAAGCTAGACTAGTTACCGCAAAATTGTTAAAAGGCAAACCAGCACACTTTGTCTAGTTGTTGTGCTTTGACCAATTAAAGATGCAACATACCATTGTGGGGATGATAGTCAAATTAAGGAAGAAATTGCATGCCCAATTATTTCCAAGTTAATTGAATTGATGGATAGTTCATCATTTACAAAGTAGAATACATTCTTTAGTACCTAAGTAATTGTTACGTTTGGGATTAATCAAAGGTGTAGGAAAGTAAATAGCACACTATTTGCTTTTACTGGTTATGAAACACTTATAATGATGTCAAATCCAGTGGGAGCATTGTGTTGTAATTACTGAATAACATATATTAATGTAATGATCTGTACTTCAGTGGGAGCTACGAGCTTGTTATCTTGGTAGTAACCCAGATTATCTCTAGAATGTCTTGAGATAATTACTTTCCAATTATAGACACTTGTCGTTTAAGGATAGTCATGTGCGTTTCCTTACTAGACAAGGTGGTTCTATATCTACGAATATCTATGACACAATCATATTAATCACATAAACAAATGATTGACGTGTTGTTTATCTGTTACATGATGTTGTTGTATGCACAAGTGGGAGAAATCTTAATTGTGTGCAAGCAACAACACAAAGGAATATGATTTAAAGGATTCTCTTGACTGCAAGGTAAGAGAATTAATGTTCTAATGTGATTTATTCACATCTAATAAATAGAACACTTGGAATTAATATCTAGCGTAAGTGAGACCTTGACATAGATATTAATGACAAGGTAAATTACGTACTTTCATTACTAGCAGATCAACTCATGTAATGAAACTATGTTAATTTGCAAGTTCTAAATTAGATTCTTATTAGAACAAGTGTCAATATGATAATGAGATTACTTCAAACTAAATATTTATGTATTATTGAAATGACATAAATAAATGAAGTAATCTAATACTACTTCAAATTTGAATGTTTATGTATTCTTGGAATGTCATAAATATATGAAGTAAATAAATTAACTTGAAATACTATTGAAACAAAATTGTGGTGTTCATGATTACTTTAGTTATGCATATTTATATTTTATTGTAAAGATATAAATATGAAGTCTTTTAATTGTTACAAGACTTATAAGACAGTAAGACGTTAACTTGTTATGTTTTTAATTAAGACATATACAAGAAGTCATTGAGTTGATCAATGATTTATAACGCGAATTGGGATTATAACAGTTTATGTCTTCTTGTTAAGACATGGACATGAAGTGACTTGGTCAAAAAGTACTTATGTTATATAGCATGCATTGGTTTGGAAAATCTATTTCACCATTAACTTGATTTAGTTGGTAAATAGGTAAGCCAAAACGAAATATATTTATCTTACATACTGTAAGATTGTCTTACAATATTATTCCTAATGAAATACATAATGTTTATGGTACGTTCAGTTAGAAAAATCAAACTCTTGTTATATTATTTGATTAAAGATAACTATATCTTCTTTTCTTCCAAAATTGTTATCAAGTTTAGGAAATTGAGTATGCATTGTATATACTCAATTAGACTCCAACCTAGAAGATTAATAAGACACCATTTATTATGGAATGTGATGAATCACATTAAGTCTTAAAATTGAAGTTCTAAATTTTTTAAAACTATTTTGAGTAGGTTGTTAACAAACTTCATGTAAGGAACTGTCAATATGTATTTGTAATGTCCCAAAAGAGAACAATTTAGTGTTGCTCTACTTGCTAAAGTATTTATAGATAGTCTATAAATTGCTGAAGGCAAGTGGGAGTTTTATCTTGGAAAGATAAAATTACAAGATACATGATCTTCTAAAATACACTAGCAAATGTCATGTTGAGGATTAAACATGTTAATGTTAAATCTCAAGATGATGGAATTCTCATTCATAGATCCGCAAGGATATCTCAAATATTTGTATAATATGTTGAGGATTATGAGTTACAGGATTATGGTAAACCTGTTGAAGAATTGCAAATATTGAATTTGGCAAATTACTCACACTATGAATGATTAGATGCAGTCCATAAAGATAATTAGTTTTGAAAACTTAATTTATCTTGAACTCTATAGTTACACTATAGAATAATGATGAGTTTCTGAAAAGGAATAAAAATCCTAGAGATTTAAATTCCTGTGTAGAAATCATAATGGACAATTCTGTATACATATTTAATGTATGAAAAGATTATCAAACACACTTAAGCAATTAACTGTGATTGAAATTCTTTCTAAGCACATTAAATGTATAAAGATTATGATTGTCATTCTTAGTTTCATTTAAATGAAATTAACAATGAAATATCAAAACTCTTTCTTGAGTAATTACTTGTGTGAGGACGATAAGTAATTGAAAGGAGTATTTGAATTCAAATAATCTTTGGAAGTATACAAAGTGCAAATCATTTATGAATGGATTAATGCATGCATCTGAGATATACTTATGTTTAGTTATTAAATCCATATTTTGATTTATAATTAAAATAAGGCAATCTCTTAATATTCCTGAAAGCTAGTGGGAGTGTTATATTTATTTTCTTATTTCATGTATGTTGTATAACATATAGGAAGTAGCATTCCATTAACATTAAATGTTAAGTCTTAGTCTGGAATGAAACTTCATTGTGGAAATTTAGAAAATAAACATACAACCTTGAAATATATGTTTATTATGATAAACATAAGCGGTAAAAGTATTGATTCTAATTAACATGATTATACTATTAGAAAGTCTAGATAGATACATATCTTTGAAAAGATATGACATGAATAAATCTAAGTTTGACGCAAGGATTTTTCATGTACATCATGTTGTTTGTTGTATCATGCTTAATGAAAGATGATTTGACAACATTAATATCTAATTGAAAGGTTATTAGATAACTAAGTGTAATGGATATGGTTAGACTTAGAATTAACATCCTCATCCTGGAATAGCTCCTAAATTGTAAATAAGAACCATATGGCAATTGTTGCGCAATTGATATAGCCGACAAATCTTGAAAGATTGGAAGGTATCAAACATTACACATTGGATATTAAAGTTTACGGGATTTTAAAAGGCATATTGTTGTTTGCATACAATGATGCTGATAAGATTGAGATGACACTCAATACTAGTCATGGTAGGATTTTATCCTAGTTAATGGCCATGTGTACTAGTTATGCTTAACTGTAAGCATAGTTGCATTATACATTAAAGAATTAGAATACTTTAAACTATAAAAGGTTTGATAGTTTGCTTGTCATAAATTCGTGGTTGAGGATGTCACGTATTTTATGAAATATTATGTGGCATTATCAAAATAATTGATAACACACATACAAGAACTTCATTAATTGAATTCTTGAAATAAGTATTCTCAAAATTCCCATAGATCAAAATTAGTTGATTTATGCCTTGTCAACAAGTATGTTTGACATGACTTGAGGCATAATTCATTAATGGGTATTATCATGCATTGATCTATTTTAGTGTTTGGATAATGGGATATTATTGAACAGTTATTATTTTAATGAAATAAAATAATGGTTATGTTTGTTTATCATTTTCTTAATAATATATCCTATATTTGCATGTTTATATCCTTGAATATATTTATATATTCTAAACTGTCCGTTGCCAGATAATGATATGGGAATATCATTAAATTAAGGTAAATCTGAGTATTGGTATAATATACTTTAAAGTATATTGATGCGTTGTCATACCAATTTCACATGATATTCAAAATGTTTGAATATAGGACTTTATCCCGCCGACATGAGTTTACTTTATGGATCTCGTCATCAAGTAAATCATGAGTATATAGTTATCCTCAGACTTGAGATGCCAGATAACTATCATGCATGTAGTGCATTTCTTTGGTTCAATTTAACGCTATACGTAACTGGTAGCTATACGGATTGTTTTGGGAAGCGTTGCGAAGTGCATGAGTTATGCTCGTAGTCAAGAAAGAATTTGTTCCTTCAAATTGTTTGGAGTTTAATACTGTTGGGCCCCTTGTAAGGTTGACAAGATGTTTGTGCGGCCGCACCCAAGATCTCCCCTGAATAGTTCAGAAGATTTGGTAATCTTGCTCAATCATAAACAACGAGAAACATAATTATTAATAAAGAATGATCCATATCTTTATTAATGTAGTATTAGAACAAAAGGATAAGTATGATGATTAATCATCAAGTGGTTTTTCCAGGAGACCACCACCCGAGTTGTACTAGGGGCATTGGCGTGTTGCTAGACGCTAACCAATGTCATTACCCTTTTAATAGATTTCCAAGTGGGAGCTGTTAGAGTTTTGGAAAAATATTAAATCGTGTATGACTAGAATCGAACACGGGACCGAGGGATTGCACACTTTACGTATGAATGATCAAAGGAATAATTAATATATATAGATTATTATATATTTTAATTATTTGAACACAAAATATTGACTAACGAACGTTAAAGTAATTAACAGAATTGACTAATGACCGTTAGTAAATAAAGGAGGGGGTTAAGTGTCGAGTTTTGGAACTTGAGGATGTATTAGGCTCAAACTTGGAGAACAAGTTTGGAGGCTATATATACAAACTCAAAACCTTCAAAAGTTCGATACACAATACAATAACCAAAAGGTCTGTCGACATTATCATTATTATACTTGTTAAAACTAGTAATCTATCCTAACCAATACAACTACTACTAGATTAGATTAAAGAAGAAGAGTGGAACACGTAATATTAGCTTTATATTAATCACACACTTGTTCTTCAATACAAACCTAAATGAATATGAGGACCTGATAACTCCAACCTTCCAAATGAGAAGGAAGGTGGTATTTATACTATTTGGAGATGGATGGGCTTGGACTTGGGTTGGGCTTTTTTTTCATGGATTACATTATATTATAAACTTAAGTCCAAGCCCCTTGTTTAAATTAACTAACTACACAACGACACTCTTAATTAAAAATATTACAACGTTAATGTCCATCACTTTTTATAAATCCTAACAATCTCCCCCTAAGGGATGGTCATACAAATGATGCTCGGAGTGATGTGGTCTTTCGTCTTCATTTCCTTGTACTTTGTGTGTCGTTGTAGAATAGTCTTTGATCTTGTTCCTTCATGCTATGTGATCTTCAAATAATTGTCTTTGTGGTTGTTCTTGCCTTCGATCAGCATCTTCATATGATTATGACGTCGTGACCTCCAACATACTCATACAACTTGAGCTTCATACTTATGCCTTCCTCACTTGATACTTGAACTTGTTCTTGACATCTTGATTAGCCTTTTGACTTTGTTCTTAACACTTGGTCTTTAACTTGATCCTTTTGTCTTGAACTTTTACACTTGAGCTTTGTTGAGGATGATCTTCATAAGTATGAGTATGCTGAGGTGAAGAAGTTTGATGAATCTGATGATGTAGATTGGTCTTCCTCTTAGTGACGTTCCTCAGCAGCAGCAGCAGCAGCAACACGTCCAGAACTTACAGGTTTGGACTTCGAGATCGTCTTCAGCATAGTGTGAAGACTTTCTCTAATCCTAACCCAGGCCGTTCTGAACCGGATACCCCCGAGAGGGCTTACACGGACACACCGAAGTGCCCCCATGATTCAGTGAGTAACTGGAGATCACCCCACTACTGTAGACCGTTTGAAACCATAGTAACCATCAAGATATAATTGGAAAGATCCTTGGATCTCATTAAGACTCTTGTACTCCTTGTGTCCTTTTTGGTGAAAACAAGGGTATTCAAATGGAAGTGTTCCTAAGAGATTTTTTGATGAATCTCATGGCTCTAGACTCGATAGTGCGTTTTGGTTTTATTCGTCGGAGGCATGGAGCATAGTGCCACCTTTTCAATATCAACACATCTCGGAATGAGAGGCCGATAGATTATGTAGTGTTCTCCGTGAGAATGTAACAAATATCTTTTAAGAGATATCTGAGTGGCTAGGAGGGGTTGTGCAGCGCGTCACTGGGTCCATGACGTCTTGTCTTCAATATCAGTATCACCTTAGTGAATACCGATAGCAGATGTATTGACCCGGTTTCTGCCCTAAGTTTTCATGGAGGGCTATTTCTTTTCACCCTTTCATTAAACTTTTCTTTTTAATTCTTCAACCCCTTCTTTCCCTTTCTCATTTACTCCTTTTTTTCAATCTTACCTAAGGACTTCTAATTCTAATCTATTGGAATTGTCCATGGGTAGATCCCTCCGGCTCTGGCGGATCATAGGACGGTTTTCCCTAACCTTAGTCACCTTATAACACCATGACTATCCTAGATTTGCCATAAAACCTTTTGAAAATCTCTCAAAGTGTTTATGAATAAACACATTTAGTTAGCACTTTGAGAGTTTTACATTTTTGAAATACTCCCCCTTCACATGTGCTCATGCATTTTTAACTAAAATTGCACATGTTGGGTAGAGTTCGCACATTTTTGAATAGATCGATTTTCAATGAACATGACCTTCACGAGACACGCTTACATCACTAGTTAGACTAGCTTGAAATTATTACCCGTCCCGGTCATATTCAATGATCATCTCTCGAATTGGTACATTCTACTCCGACAGGTCCTTTGCGAGACACGTTTACATCACTGGATGAACCAGCTTGAAATTATTACCCGTCCCGGACAAGTCTTTTCGATTACGGACATTTAAATTTCGTCAATTCGAGGGTTCATGCTAAGTCATTTTTGTAGAGCTCTTTTGAGATTCAATCCATGATTTTTGATCAAATTTTAATCACGTCCTCTCCCCCTCAAAAATAGCATGAAGTGATATTTTTGAAATCAATTGATTAAAATGAAACTTTTTGGAGAGAAAGACGGATTTGAGCATGAAACTGGAACATTTTTTTTTTCATTTTTTAATTTTATACTCCCCCTTAAATAAAGCATATTGTTAAACATTTGGGTTTAAGAGGGAGTTTTGTATATGAAAATCTTGAGCACATATTTTGAGAAAGATTTTGAAAAATCTTGTTGAGAAATCTTGATCATGTGCTCAAGGATTTTTTGATTTTTCCGTTAACGTTACGAGTCCTGATCTGAAATAATCAGAAGTCATCAATGTAGCCTTTATATGAAATCTTTTCAAGTTGGCGTACCCGAGCTACAATAAAAGATTTCACGATAAAGCACGGGTTTCGTACTGAAATATACGAAAGCCTTTAGAATAGAAATTTTGAGAAACGACATGTTTTAGAAAATGTTTAAATGAACTCACGCTCAAGCATCTGTACATGCCCGTATCATTGTTGAATGACATTTCTAGGTACATACAGAATATCGATTATACGAGAGACATGTCGTGAGAAGAATATTTTTGGTTTTTATATTTAATATTTTTTATGTCTTTTTGAAATTTTATATTTTTATATTTTTCTTTTGTTGGTTTTTCTAATTTTGTATTTTGTTTTTCAAAAAATATTTACATGCGAAGCTTTTTGAGATAAATCAAGAAGATTCGAGAAGACTTTCTAACTCTTCGGGAGTTAGACTTCGCATTCCAATTCGACGAACTAAGTTTTCAAACCGCTCTGTTGGGAGGGCTTTAGAAAATAGATCGGCGAGTTGGTATTCAGTCTTCACGAAAAATAATTCAACAGTACAATTTTCAACGTATTCCTTGATAAAGTGGTAGCGGACTCTAATATGCTTGGTCTTGGAGTGTTGAACTGGATTGCACGAGATGGCTATGGCACTTTTTGAGTCACAATACATAGGTATGTGGTCGAAAGAGTAGCCATAATCTGTGAGTTGTGTCCTCATCCAAAGAACTTGGGCACAACACGCAGATAGAGACACATACTCGGCTTCTGCGGTTGATAACGTCGTACAGTCTTGTTTCCTCGATGACCAGCCTACTAGCTTCTCTCCCAGAAATTGTGCTCCTCCGGATGTACTTTTTGCAGTTACTTGGCAACCAGCATGATCGGCATCTTTAAAGGCTGTTAGTTTGAACTCCGAATCCTTCGGATACCAAAGTCCCATGTTAATGGTTCTTCGAAGGTACCGAAAGATCCGTTTAACCTCTTTGAGGTGATGTTCGGTAGGCCTTGCCTGAAACCGTGCTAATAAAAAGACAGCAAAATGTATATCGGGTCGACTAGCAGTTAAGTACATGAGAGACCCAATCATGCTCCGATATTTCTTCGGATCAATGGGTTTCCCATATAAGTCAGCACCAATTTTGGGTGAAGTGACCATTGGAGTACCAACAGAGTCACAATTTTCCATTCCATGTTTCTTTAAAATCTCAATTGTATATTTCGCTTGATTAAGGAAGATGCCACGATGGGATTGATGGATTTGAAGTCCAAGGAAGAATTTTAATTCGCCCATCATAGACATTTCAAATTTACTTTTCATGAGATTTTCAAAATGTTTTGAATGTTTCGGATTAGTGGACCCAAAGATTATGTCGTCCACATAAATATGAACAATCAAAATGTCATTTTTAAATTTTTTAGTAAACAAGGTTGGGTCAATTGTTCCTTTGGTGAAATTATTATTCAACAAGAAAGATGAGAGTTCGTCGTACCACGCCCTTGGGGCTTGTTTCAAATCATAGTTAGCCTTCTTGAGCTTGTAGACGTAGTCTGGATGATCTTTGTCAACAAATCCATCTGGCTGACTCACGTACACCTCTTCCTTCAGAGTTCCATTCAAGAAAGCCGTCTTGATATCCATCTGATAGACCGTGATGTTCTTGTGAGCCACGTACGCTAAGAAAATCCTGGCCGCTTCAAGTCTAGCTACTGGCGCGAATGACTCCTCAAAATCTATTTCCTCTTCTTGTCTGAATCCCTTGGCCACGAGACGAGCTTTGTTGCGAATGACAGTCATCTCTTCATCCCTTTTGTTCTTCCATATCCACTTAAGATCAATGACGAGTTTGTCAATGGGTCTCGGCACTAAATCCCAAGTGTCATGAAGTTGATATTGAAGAAGTTCTTCTTGCATTGCTTCAATCCATGCATCGTCTGACATTGCTTCCCGAATGTTCTTTGACTCTTTTAAACTGACTGAGCAGGCAAAGATGCACATATCACAATCGGTGGCGAGTTGTCCTCTCGTCTGTACTGGCCTTGAAGGTTCACAAATAACGTGTTCTATTGGATGGTCTTAAGTCCACTTTAACGTTGAAGGGTACCTTGGATCTAACGAATGCGTGTTTGTTGGTTCATGTAACCGAGAAGAAGATTCAGCAGATTCCGTTGCAAATGGGTTTTCAAATGGTTCTTCTTCTTCTAACACCGCATCGTTTTGTTGGTGTTCTTCTTGAATTGGCGAATCATGGTTTTGCTCATCAATCCTGGGTAGAACAATTTCAATCACTGGAGTTGCTCGAGTAGATGTAGATGATGTAGATGTTGAGGGAGTTGGTGCATTAGCTTCGAATGTTGTAGATGCATCTGGCGGTGGTGGTGGTGGTTGTTGTTGAGCGGGTGCAGCGGAACGTTGTTGTGATGCATTTGTCGAAGCTCCACCATAGTACTCATCATACATAAACTCAAAGAAGTTATCCAGTTTTTGATTTGTTGGTTTATCAGTGGTGGTTGACTGAGCTCGTTGGGGTGCGAGTCCTGAACTGATATGTCCAGAAGTTTGACTTTGTGGTGCGGGTCCTAATCCGGTATGATTAGAAGCCATCGAGTTAAGCGCGGGTTCTAGAGCGAGTCTCTCAGAAGCCATTTGTGAAATCTCATCAAATTTCACATTCATCGTCTCCATTACTCTTTTAGTTCTTCTATTATACACCCTGAATGCCCTCGAGTTTTTTGAATAACCAATGAAGATACCAATGTCACCCTTAGCTTTCAGCTTCCCCAGATCTTCTCTATCGTACGTAGGATAGCACAAAGCGCCAAATACATGAAGGTAAGAGATATTTGGTTTTCTGTTGTTGACTAATTCATAGGTGGTTTTATTGAATCTTGGATGGATTAGGGATCGGTTTTGAGTAAAACAAGCAGTGGAAACAGCATCAGCCCATAAAAATAACGGTGCACTGGAATAAATCAGCATAGTGCGAGCAGCTTCCACAAGAGTTCTGTTTCTTCTTTCAACTACCCCGTTCTGCTGTGGAGTTCTAGCAGCTGATGTCTGGTGAGTAATTCCAGTTTCTTCAAAATAAGCTCGTAACTCCTGATTCGTGAATTCCGTGCCATTGTCAGTTCTTACAATCCTAACTGGAGCTTGAAGCAGAACTTGAATTCGCTTCAAAAAGGTGATGATGATGCCTGGTGCTTCGTCTTTTGATCTCAAAAACCTTACCCATGTATATCTTGAATAATCATCGACAATCACAAGAATATACTTCTTCCCATTGATACTCTCAACTCTCATTGGGCTACATAAGTCCATGTGCAACAGATGTAACTTATCAACCGAACTGGGAATGGTTTTCGGTTTATAAGTTGCCCTTTTGCTTTTGCCTTGCTCACAGGATGGACATAAGTGTTCTTTGGTGTATTTGAATTTAGGGAGACCGGAGACGATGTCGTCTTTGGCAAGCTTTGTAATTGTGTCGAAGTTGAGATGGGAAAGGCGTCTGTGCCACAACCAAGACTTAGTGTTGTCAGCTCTTGTCATAAGACAAATTGGTGATGAAGAGGCCATTTGGTTAATGTCGATAGCATAGAGATTGGTTCCACGATTTTCGGTTAAGAGATCATCTCCAATCAAATTCCTAACGAAACATGTATTCCTTCTGAATGCAACCTCTAAATCTGCGTCACAAAACTGTCCGACTGAAAATAAGTTGTGTCCCAATCCTTCGACATAGTAAACCCGACTGATAAAAAAATTCCCAAACTGTAGATCTCCATAACCCAGAATAGCTGCTACATGATCATTTCCAAACCGAACTGTTCCCATGAACTTCCATACAAAGTTGATCAGCAGCTTCAAATTCCCGGTCATGTGCTTGGAGCAACCCGAGTCGACGATCCAAAGACATATTTCGATAACCTGCCAATAACAGATGATTTTGTATTTGGAAACCGTTTATCATTTGGTTCCATTGGGTTAAAGGTAACAAAGGAATCACACTCATAGAAGGTTTCTACTTGCTCTTTTGGAGCCATTCTTAAATTACCATTCTCTAGTGTAAACTTCCTACCCGTTGGTTTCCAAACGCACATCTTAAGATAGTTCCTAGGTAGAACACTACTAGTGGAGGACCTAGCTGCTTTAATGATGTTTTTAACATATCTAGATTTAGCACTAGTTCTTTGAGGAACCTCTTTCTGTTTAGGCATGGCATTCACATTCACAGAATTAGAAACAATATCATCACAAACATTTTCAGACAAATATTTCTTTGTCATTAAACACACAGATTCATTACAAGTACTTGAAATATTGTCCTTAACATTACATCTAGATGACATATGTTTCTTCTTGGAAAGCGATAAAATCCTAGGGTGTTCTTCTACTTCTTTCGTTTTATTCTTGTTGTCACTCTTAGATGCAGGCGAGACTCTATTCCTTGTATTGCTCCTAGGCTTTGGTCTGCTGCTCTTAGAGGTACTTTCTACTCCTGTAGAAGGTAAGACACACTCATTAGGATTTATCTTGTTGTCCTTTGAATCAGTTTTAGCATGCCTAGTCTCTGTTGGATTATTTTTCACACTTTTGTATATCGCCCTATATGTTTGAGATGTAGAGGTAGATGCAGTAGTGGTACTAATCTTATAAAGTCCAGGTGCTATCACTTTTGGTGTTTCGACAACTACTTTCTCTTTTCCTTTTTCTTTGGGCAAGTGTGAATGAACACATTTTGAAATTGACATTTTTGGCTTTGCATTAATTTCTTCACCCTTCCCTTTTTGACATTCAAGCTGAGACTTCAAAAGATCAATTTGTTTTTACATTTCTTTGTAAGAACGTTCATACGACAGTTTGTCATACTTGCATTCTTCCTTTTTCCGATCCAGTTGTTTAAAATATGTAACATTTTCTTTTTCAAGCTTTGCAAACGCATTTTCAAATTTTGAAACAATTTGGGAAGTCTCAGCTCGAAGTCTTTCATCATCTTCAACAGAATATATTTGATAAATAATGGACATAATATCAGTCGAGAGAGCTTCTTCAGAGAGTGCGCCATTTTGTTTTTCCAAAACTTTGATTCGTTCAATGTTTTCATTAGCTTCATTCACCAAGGATTTGTGGTCCTTGACAAATTCGGCTGCTTCTTTCACAATTTCATTCTCAACATGGATTACTCTTGCATGTATTGCAGTTACAATGGGAGTAATTTATGTTTCAAACATCTTTTTCTGTTCAGTTTGAAAATTTGAAAACCAATCGTTGATTTGAACATTTCTTTTGGTTGCCACAACAGTTTGAAGCATTTCAACTCTCTTTTTAAGATCATCCA
Source organism: Artemisia tridentata subsp. tridentata (assembly GCA_021014915.2). Taxonomy (NCBI): domain Eukaryota; kingdom Viridiplantae; phylum Streptophyta; class Magnoliopsida; order Asterales; family Asteraceae; genus Artemisia; species Artemisia tridentata. The sequence continues at coordinate 22,488,752 of CP139505.1, forward strand.
AAAGTATTCTAGCTTCACTTGTGTAGCAAGTGTTGTTAGAGTACATTTGTTCGATGTTAGAAAGATGTTTTGAAACAACTTTTCTTTTTGCGACAGCCACTGGTTTTTTGAAAAACAATGGTGACTCTTTTTGAACAAGATGAACTCCAGAAAGTTTGTTAAGTTCATTATAGTCAATTGGTTGGATTTCTCTGTTCAATTGTCGCATTTTGTTTCTACTCTCTTTGGAAAGCTCAATCGTTTCCAGCAGGAGGATCATGTACATCATTTATAATATTACCATTATATAGCACATTCTGTTCTTTCTGAGCTTTCTTGAGATAACAAGGGTTTTCACAACCGAGAGCCATTTTCTTCATTGTATGTAAAATCGGGTTTGGATCGTTAATTAACAAATTAATTGTTTGTGTAGAATGACCCGTTTTTACAAGCAATTCTTCCAACTTTTTAATTGTTGCCTGTTTGTCAAGAATTTCATCAAGAAGTTCATCTTCTCGTTTTGAAAACTTTGCATGCAACTCTTTCTTCTCTTTTTCAAGATCAGAACAAGTTGATTTTTGTTTAGAAAGTTAGGTGGTTAATTCAGAAATTTCCTTGTTTAAAGATTTAATTTTCATGTTCAAATTGACATCAAGAGTGTCAAATTTGATTTGCAATTGTTTTTCTCTTAAAACAGAATCTCTGTAACCAATTTCAAGTTTTGACTGTCGTTTGTGGTTAAATTCAAAAGCTTTTTCGTTCACCTTGTGTCTCTCAAGCTCAGTGGTCAATTTTTCATTCGCGACCTTGACATCGCGATTGAATTGTTTGACCTTTTTAATTTCAATACTACAGTTGTTCAATAATGATTCAAATAAAGTACTTGTTTCCTCTTCAGTCTCAGTATGCTGTGACTCGAAGCCTCCATTAGGATCCATATCTGGAGTAGCCAAATTTATATTACTACAACAGGGGGAGTCCATATATGTATCGTAAGTTGGTGTAGGAGTCGCAGTATGCTGTTCATTCTGAGGTGACATTTCAAACATTTCATTATTGTGACATGTAGCATATGGTGGTACCTCAGAGATTCCATTGATATCATAAACTGGAGGTGCTTCAGAATCCGTATCATATTTAACCTCCTGAAGATTGGCCATGAAAATACAATTGGCATCGATATCTTCCAAGTCTTCCATATCATCCATCAATGCCATGAAATCATTCTCTTCTGCATTCAACTGAAACCCTGCCTTTTCCTTCTGAGCTAGAAGCACTGCTTTCTGAAGATATTCCAGATCTTTCTTCTTTGGCTTGGTGGGACAGTTCCTTGCCATGTGACCAATTCCATTACAGTTAAAACACTTCAACACATTCCCTTGATTCATATTCCCAACATTTCTAGCTACTGGAGCAGCAACATTTCCAAACTGATTCCCCATATTCTAACCCCTTCTATTTCCAGCAACTTGACCCAATTGATTCTGATTACCCATATACTGACCCATCTGATTGCCTGCATACTGCCCTTGATTACCCATCTGAAACCCTGTAGCATATCCTTGCTGATTCCCATAAACTCCAACCATTTGTCCTTGATTACCCATGTTGAAACTCGGCTGTGCAATCTGCCTGTTGCGAGTGTTCGATGAAATCCTTTGGTTGTTATTTGTTGGTGTGGAATAGCGTCCTTGGACAACTCTTGATAGTAGGGTGAATGCTTGAGACAAAGCAGACATGTCATCATTAGGATTGTATTCTGGTTCTGGGTATTGTTGTTGTGGAATGACTTCTTGTTGTTGTTGTGGGTAGAATAGTTGTGGTGGAACAAATTGTTGTTGTGGGAAGTTCTGTGTGGGAGATGATGATGATGGTTGTGTATTCACTGTTGTTGGTGTTGGTGCTTGAGCAATTAATGCTAGAAGATCATGTTGTTTGGCTAGCTTCTCTTTCCTTACTTCATCAGCCTCTTTCTGGTTTTGCTTCAAAAAGTCATACAGTTGATCATAGTTCACCTCATGAAGATTCTTTGTTTGGTTAACGATTGTAACATATCGTCCCCATTCCTCTGGTAGGTTGTTGATGAACTTGATGTTTTGAACAATTTGCCTTGGAGCCAATTTGTTCCTGATGATCTCATTCATGATAATGCAAAACCTTGTATAGTAGGATTCAATTGGTTCAGCTGGAGTGGATGTGAATTTCTCCCATTCAATTAGAAGCTTGTTTTCAATGTCTTGTTGACCAATTTCCGTACCATGACAAAGCCTTCGAACTCGTTCCCACATATCATAAGCAGTTTCACAACTGTCAACAACACAAAATATTTCTTGTGGTAAACCGAGTTGAATTAAGTGCATAGCTAAGTCATCTGCTTCTATTGGCTTCCAATCATCTGCAGTGTATTCTTCTTCCTTTTGATCACGAAAGGATGGTGGAATGGGAGGTGTTTGATTTAGATCACCAGCTACTTGAATCTGACGAGGCTTGAATGGACCATTCTTGATGGAGTTAATCAAGAGTTTGCCTTGTCCATTAGGTTTAGTTTTCAAGTATCGAAGCATGCGGTTTGTCCATGGAAGATAACTACCTTTTTCTAGCATTGGAGGACGGTTTTCGGCACCAGCTGCATGGATGTCTTGTTGAGTAGTCATTGTTGTTGTTGTATGGTTTAAGATGGTATTGGATCGGTTAAAGAACTAGGATAAGGTTGGTTACGGTTCACGAGTTATGTTTGGTTTAAGTCCTTTTTCGTTGTCCTTGAAGAGTCGTTGAGAAAAAGTTGATAACCCAAAGTTTATATATTGAAGCAAACACGTCAAAAGAAAAAGCAAACCCTTTATTATATTGAACCCTTTGTCGTTGTTGATAATGCATCAAAAGCAAACATGTCAAAAGTTGATGAAGTTGATATATTGAACAGTTGATAAACACGTCAAAAGCAAACTCACGTGATACTGAATTCCTTTATTATATTATAATAGAAAGTTGATGGTGCTCAATATTATAAAAGAGACACAACTGAATATTATGGTGAAACTCAATATTAACTTCAACAAACTCAACAGCTTTTTGATGAAGAAACTCGAGAAGACCACAAAGAAACCAAACTCAAGAAGACTACAAAGTCGAGAACCGCAACGTCAAAATCTTCCACAAGGTCAAGTTGTTGCTCGATCAAGTTAAATGCTCGATGAATGAAGTTGCTCGACTGGGTGAACTTTGCTCGACTAGACTAGACTTGTTCGACTATTCTGCTTCGACTAGACACTTGGCTCGACTAGATTACTTGGCTCGATCAAGGTAAAGTGGTTCGACTAGATTAAACTTGTTCGACTATTCTTGTTCGATCAGAAACTAGTTCGACTATATAACTTGTTCGATGAGAGTTGCTCGACTACAAAGTTGTTCGATGAAAGTAGCTCGTTCAGATGAAGTAGTTCGACTAGAAAGTAGTTCGACTAACTGAGATGCTCGACTATAGTCTAACTCGACTAAGTGAACTTGTTCGATCAATGTACCAGATGCTCGACTAATGTAACAGTTGTTCGACTACAAAGTTGTTCGATGAAGTTCCTAGTTCGACTAACTTGTTGCTCGACTAGTCTAACTCAACTAATCTTGCTCGACTATATAAGTTACTCGATCAATTCTAGTTGCTCGATGAAACAAGTTGCTCGATCAAAGTGTGTTGCTCGACTAAGTGAGTTGCTCGATTAAAGAGTTCCTCAACTAGGTTAGTTACTCGATGAAGAAGCAGATGCTCGAGTAACCTAGCTAACTCGCTAGTTACTCGATGAAGAAGTTCCTCGATCACAAGAGGAAGTATCCAAAGTTACTCGACTAAAAAACTCGATCAAATCTGATGAACAGTAAACAAATTAATGTAACAGTACCGAGCCCTAGATCTTTAATATATATATTTTGCTCTGATACCACTTGTTAAAACTAGTAATCTATCTTAACCAATACAACTACTACTAGATTAGATTAAAGAAGAAGAGTGGAACATGTAATATTAGCTTTATATTAATCACACACTTTTTCTTCAATACAAACCTAATTAAATGACTATGAGGACCTGAGAACTCCAACCTTCCAAATGAGAAGGAAGGTGGTATTTATACTATTTGGAGATGGATGGGCTTGGACTTGGGTTGGGCTTTTTTTTTTCATGGATTACATTATATTACAAACTTAAGTCCAAGCCCCTTGTTTAAATTAACTAACTACACAACGACACTCTTAATTAAAAATATTACAACGTTAATGACCATCACTTTTTATAAATCCTAACAATAATAAAAGGTCAAATCGACTAAGTGCTCTCAATAATATATGTCGTACAACATGTTTAGAAGAGCATGATAATTTTGACTTATGAATAGTGCAAGATATGCATGCATGATAATACATATGATATAAACATGTGCATCGTACAGCATGTTTATATTCCTTCATTTACTTCTTGAATATTTGATTCAAGGTTTATAGAACAAAATAGTTTTGGTTTAATAATTGTGTTTATTCACTAGCATCAACCTTTGATCGCTTATAGTACATGTGTGTATGAACTCGGATATAATATACTTTTGTTATAATCTTGGATTGTGGAACAAAAAGGTAAGGGGTTCCACGTTAATCCTATTTGTTCTTATTGAAGAAAAGACAAGAAGTTTAGATCCTTGTTTGTGCTAGGATCAAGGTACGTAACTATTTATTATTCGGTAATACTATTTATGTATTAAATTAAATTAGATCCTTGCTTCCGCTATTACGTGCTTTGATGTTTATTTATTTATTTGAATGTCAATATATTTAAATCCAACAAACTAACCACTAAGGCATATGATTTGCGGTTAAAACTTTAGAAATATGTAAAAGCCGACACGACGTTTTGGATGCAAAATTATGAATATATTTTTTATTTTTTATTTTTATTATTATTTTTTTATCATTCAGTTATTGCATATTTGATCCTCGCTTTTAAATTTGTTGCTCAATATAAAAGTGACGACGTCAATAGAGTCATCATTAGTGCTATTTTTTATATCTACAATCATACTTATTTCCTTACTAAGTGTCATTTTATGTTGCATATTGCAGGTTGCAGATGAGTGGTTGCTGTTTGAGGGGTTGAGGGCGAGGGGTTGCTGATGGTTGCGGGTTATTTCGTTTATGAGTATAAAGTCCAAACCAGCTTTGACTTGATGGTTTGAGCTATTCATCATTAACAAGCATGAGGTAATATGCACCTAAATTAGTTTTTGGTTTAGCTAAATTCTTTATTAGATTTTAATTGTTTCCTTTTTTATACCCTCAGACAGCTCACAGAGCTCAATGATCCAGTGGTGCAACACCACCAAGTTACTATAACGTAACACTAAAAGGGTGATTGGGATGGCTTCTAAAAGTGGTTTTTTGTGTTCGTATGAAGTCTATTTATATTTGCTTATACTTATTATCAGTCAACTGTGACACGAGGTCAGTTGATTTCTATTAATGTTGTAGTCAAGTTGAACATTAATACGTCTTTACTTTCATAATTTTGAATTTTTAATGGCTTGATGGCAGTGGCGATGTGAGTTTTGCACTAAAAGACGGCAAGGAGCTGCTTTGGTTGACCATGTACATGTGATACAGAATGTTTGATGTGCTAACAACCATATTGATCAAAGTAAGTTACATATTCAGATTATTCACTACACCTATAATTATTGAGTGAAAATTTAATTTATTTATATTTGAGTTTTGTCTACAAAGTTCCTTACAATGGATAAAGCTATTGAGCTATGAGATTACCGCTTATGTTGTTAGTACCTGAGATATTTGAATAATATAGCTACTATTATTTTGGAGCATTTTTTGAAAGCATTTGGTTGCACTTTATACCATTTTTATATTGCCTCAACCAACCTATTTCTACCCACCTCTAACTGTTACTATATTTTTGACAATTAAAGAAGGTGATGTGCAACAAAGCTTTGGTAACGCCTTATGAATGAAATTTCAAGGCGTATATGTGCTTTTTCGAGGATTACTGCTTATGATAGATCAAAATTAGTTGATTTATGCCTTGTCAACAAGTATGTTTGACATGACTTGAGGCATAATTCAATAATGGGTATTATCATGTATTGATCTATTTTAGTGTTTGGATAATGGGATGTTATTGAACAGCTATTATTTTAATGAAATAAAATAATGGTTATGTTTGTTCATCATTTTCTTAATAATATATCCTATATTTGCATGTTTATATCCTTGAATATATTTATATATTCTAAACTGTCCGTTGCCAGATAATGATATGGGAATATCATTAAATTAAGGTAAATCTGAGTATTGGTATAATATACTTTAAAGTATATTGATGCGTTGTCATACAAATTTCACATGATATTCAAAATGTTTGAATATAGGACTTTATCCCGCCGACATGAGTTTACTTTATGGATCTCGTCATCAAGTAAATCATGAGTATATAGTTATCCTCAGACTTGAGATGCCAGATAACTATCATGCATGTAGTGCATTTCTTTGGTTCAATTTAACGCTATACGTAACTGGTAGCTATACGGATTGTTTTGGGAAGCGTTGCGAAGTGCATGAGTTATGCTCGTAGTCAAGAAAGAATTTGTTCCTTCAAATTGTTTGGAGTTTAATACTGTTGGGCCCCTCGTAGGGTTGACAAGATGTTTGTGCGGCCGCACCCAAGATCTCCCCTGAATAGTTCAGAAGATTTGGTAATCTTTTTCTCAATCATAAACAACGAGAAACATAATTATTAATAAAGAATGACTTAGATCCATATCTTTATTACTGTAGTATTAGAACAAAAGGATAAGTATGATGATTAATCATCAAGTGGTTTTTCCAGGAGACCACCACCCAAGTTGTACTAGGGGCATTGGCGTGTTGCTAGACGCTAACCATTGTCATTACCCTTTTAATAGATTTCCAAGTGGGAGCTGTAAGAGTTTTGGAAAAATATTAAATCGTGTATGACTAGAATCAAACACGGGACCGAGGGATTGCACACTTTACGTATGAATGATCAAAGGAATAATTAATATATATATATATATATATATATATATATATATATATATATATATATATATATATATATATATATATATATATATATATATTATTATATATTTTAATTATTTGAACACAAAATATTGACTAACGAACGTTAAAGTAATTAACAGAATTGACTAATGACCGTTAGTAAATAAAGGAGGGGGTTAAGTGTCGAGTTTTGGAACTTAAGGATGTATTAGGCTCAAACTTGGAGAACAAGTTTGGAGGCTATATATACAAACTCAAAACCTTCAAAAGTTCGATACACAATACACTAACCAAAAGGTCTGTCGACTTTATCATTATTATACTAAAAGGTCAAATCGACCAACTGCTCTCAATAATATATGTCGTACAGCATGTTTAGAAAAGCATGATAATTTTGACTTATGAATACTACAAGATATGCATGCATGATAATACATATGATATAAACATGTGCATCGTACAGCATGTTTATATTCCTTCCTTTACTTCTTGAATATTTGATTCAAGGTTTATTGAACAAAATAGTTTTCGGTTTAATAATTGTGTTTGTTCACTAGCATCAACCTTTGATCGCTTATAGTATGTGTGTGTATGAACTCGGATATAACATACTTTTGTTATTATCTTGGATTGTGGAACAAAAAGGTAAGGGGTTCCACGTTAATCCTATTTGTTCTTGTTGAAGAAAAGACAAGAAGTTTAGATCCTTGTTTGTGCTAGGATCAAGGTACGTAACTATTTATTATTCGGTAATACTATTTATGTGTTAAATAAAATTAGATCCTTCCTTCCGCTATTACGTGCTTTGATGTTTATTTATTTATTTGAATGTCAAGATATTTAAATCCAACAAACTAACCACTAAGGCATATGATTTGCGGTTAAAACTTTAGAAATATGTAAAAGCCGACACGACGTTTTGGATGCAAAATTATGAATTTATTTTTTATTTTTATCATTCAGTTATTGCATATTTGATCCTCGCTTTTAAATTTGTTACTCAATATAAAAGTGACGACGTCAATAGAGTCATCATTAGTGTTATTTTTTATATCTACAGTCATACTTATTTCCTTACTAAGTGTCATATTATGTTGCATATTGCAAGTTGCAGATGAGTGGTTGTTGTTTGAGGGGTTGAGGACGAGGGGTTGCTGATGGTTGCGGGTTATTTCGTTTGCGAGTATAAAGTCCAAACCAACTTTGACTTGATGGTTTGAGCTATTCATTATTAACAAGCATGAGGTAATATGCACCTAAATTAGTTTTTGGTTTAGTTAAAATTTTTATTACATTTTAATTGTTTCCTTTTTTATACCCTCAGACAGCTCACAGAGCTCAATTATCCAGTGGTGCAACACCACCAAGTTACTATAACGTAACACTAAGAGGGTGTTTGGGATGGCTTCTAAAAGTGGTTTTGAGTGTTCGTATGAAGTCTATTTATATTTGCTTATACTTATTATCAGTCAACTGTGACACGAGGTTAGTTGATTTCTATTAATGTTGTAGTCAAGTTGAACATTAATACGTCTTTTGTTGTAGCACGAAATCACTCTTTATCACACAAATATGAGGCGTTAGAACACAAGATAGATGGGACAAGGTGAATATGTTGGATCGTATGAAATGAGATAGATACGGATGTTAAAGTTTCTTTATTAAACACACAACACTCACACACTGAACCACTTCCTCAAATGAGGAAATTTTGCTTTAAATACTACAAGGAATTTTCCTAATGGGCCTTGTGTGGGCTTCGTGGACTTTAGTACATGGATTGGGCTTTTACAATTGATACTTAGTCTAATACAAGCCCATAATACATAAAGTTCTATTTTACTTGAATGACTATCACTTTAATCTAAAATTAAAGCTAACAATCTCCCCCTAAGGGATGGTCATTCAAAAGATGCACTACGTGATTAGATCTTTAGACTTCTGGGTCTTGAACTTTGTGTTTCTTTGTTCCTTCATGCATTGTGATCTTCATCATATCGTCTTTTGATTGTTCTTTGCCTTGATCAACATCTTCATGTATTTACAGCGTCGTTTTTTCCAATGTAGATGTTGAGACATACGATGATCGATGGACTTTCTTCAGTACCTGCATAAAACAGTTAGCAATAAATCGTCCAGCTCTTTCAGGTTCAGATCTCATTATGACACTTACAACTTATGTTCTTTTTAGTGAACACAAGTGTATTTTATTGAAAGTGTACCTAAGAGATCTTTTGATGAATCTCATGGCTCTAGACTCAATTATGTGCGCTTTGGTTTTAGTCGTCGGAGGCATGGAGCAGAGTGCCACCTTTTCAATATCAACACATCTCGGGGTGAGAGGTCGATAGATTATGCATTGATCTCCTTGAGAAATGAAACAAATATCTTTTAAGAGATATCTGAGTGGCTAGGAGGGGTTTGTGCACCGCGTCACTGGGTCCATGATGTCTTGTCTTCAATATCAGTATCACCTTAGTGAGTACCGATAGCATATGTATTAACCCGGTTTCTGACCTAAGTTTTCATGGAGGGCTATTTCTTTTCACCCTTTTATTAAACTTTTCTTTTTCATTCTTCAACCCCTTCTTTCTCCTTTCTCATTTGCTCCTTTTTTCAATCTTACCTAAGGACTTCAAATTCTTGACTACTGGAATTGTCCTTGGGTAGATCCCTCCGGTTCTGGCGGATCATTAGACATTACCTAACCATAATCACCTTATTACTCCATGATTATCCAAGATTTGTTGATCGCATGCCATAAAACCATTTTGTGAAAATCTCTCAAAGCGTTTATGTAAAAACACATTTTGGTTAACACTTCAAGAGTTTTGCATTTTCTGAAATACTCCCCCTTCACATGTGCTCATGCATTTTTGAAATAAATTGCACATGTTGGGTAGAGTTCGCACATTTGAAATGATCAATTTTCAATGAACATGACCTTCGCGAGACACGCTTACATCACTAGTTAGACTAGCTTGAAATTATTACCCGTCCCGGTCATATTCAAAGATCATATCTCGAATTGGTACATTCTACTCAGACAAGTCCTTTGCGAGACACGCTTACATCACTGGTAAACCAGCTTGAAATTATTACCCATCCCGGACAAGTCTTTTCGATTACTGACATTTAAGCTTCGTCAATTCGATGGTATTTTCTGAGTCTTTCTGATGAGCTCCTTTGAGATTCGAACCATGATCACATTTTAATCCCATTTCTCCCCCTCAAAAATAGCATTTCGATGGTATTTTTGATACCGTTTGATTAAAATCATTGTTTTTTGAAAGCTAATAGGGAGAAACTGATATGCACGAACTTTTTGAAACAAAATTTGTTTCTGAAATACTCCCCCTCAGAACTTGCATTGGGTTTGACATTTTTGAAAACTTTGGAGCAAGTGGGGAGTAACGATATTAAAAATCTTAAGCAAAATTTTTGAAAGTTTTGAAAAACCTTTTGAGAAATTTTGAATAAAATTTTTCTTAAGATTAAGAAGTTTGATTTGATAAACTTAGCGTGAAAACTTCTTTTCTTTTTAGGATTGTTGCAATAAAACTTACAATAGGGTCCTTTCTTTGAAAAACGGGTTATGCACTGTTATGTATGCATAAGCCAAAATGTTGAAGCCTGGGTTGTAAGCTGAAATACTTACAAGCCATTGATTTTTAGGATAAGCGCTCGAAATTTTTGATGAAGCACTTTCCTTTCTTTGAAGATCGGGTCCTGAACTGATGTGTTCAGAAGCCATTGGGTTAAGCTCGGGTTTCGTACTGAAGTGCACGAAAGCCATTAAGACCAGATTAGACAACAACTTTTGGAACCCATTTGAGCACTGCACCAACGGATTTAGCATGTTTTGCAATCCATTTGTAAGTTGTGTCAATCTGATTCAAAGAAGTTGAATTCCAACGAGGACTGAGAACAGGTGTTTCATTTGAAAATAACACTCGCGGAATCAACGGTGATTTAAAATCCTTTTTCAAAGCAGAGTCATTCTTGGTTTGCAGCGGAAGTTTTTCAGAGTTTGAAGGACTTTGCTTTGGTCTCCACACTTGCCTTACCCGTGTAAAGCGAGATTGTGGAGTTTGAAATCTTGAAGTCTCTTCATGAGACATGTTTGACCTTGAAAGCTTTTGAGGAGTGAGCGTTTCAGAAAATCTTGGTTTCTTCGAAAACTTCCTTCCCTTTTGCAAAGAATAGGTTGTAAACTGGGAAACCTTTTTCAAAAATGGTTTTGAAGATTCACCCGTGTAAACCTTCTTTGGAACACTCACTTTTGGTGTTGAAAGATTTGAAACAGGGGATTTGCCTTTTGATCGATTGAGAGCATCAAACTTTGCTTTTAAGGCATTGTATGACATTCGCAAATCATTGTATTCTTTTTGAAGATGATCTTGAGATGTCAATTTAGATTCCAAAGAGGCAATTTGTTTCAAAAAATGATATTTTTCGGCTTTTGAATCATCCGTTTTACGAGCCAATTTCCGTTCGAAAACAATATTTTCTTTTTCAAGTCTTTCAAAATATGTTTCAAATTTGTTCGTTTTGTTGAAAAGATCAGTTTTTGCATCCTCAAGATCGTTTGTTCGTTGAGCTAAAAGTGTTTCAAGCTCAAGCACTTTTGTTTGAAGCACATGATTTGCGTTTTCCATTTCAAAATCTGAAGAATTAGAATCAAACAGAGGATTTGGATAGGAAACGTTTGTAACTTGAGGCTTCAATACTTCATACTCCTGTTGTTTCGTGTTTGATTTTTGATTCAGAACACGTGAACGTTTGATTGAATCAAACAGGTTTTTGTAAGTCTGTTTCAAATGCCCATTTTCTTTTGGTAATGATGCCACAGCCTGTTCCAATTCAATATTTTTAGTATCAAGTTCGTCCAAATCAAACTTGATTTTGGCATCATCACAATTTTCTTCAAAAATCTTTTCCTTTTCAGAAGAAGCAATTCTTTTTGACAATTCTTCTTTGACTTTAGCTACTTCATTTGAAAGTTCAGTGATTTTCCTTTTGAGACTGATGTGCGTGTGTATTGCTCCAATTCTTTTATGTCCACGGTAGCGGCTCCAAAGACTTGGTGCGCACGTGATGTGTCGTTGTGGTTTAGCAGAGTTAATGCCTACTCAAGTTTTAAATTTATATTTAGCCGACTTATCAATAAAACACACACTTTAACGAGCAGTGTACCCGGTCAGTATGAATATAATGGTAAGTAGAGTGTCGATCACTAAGAGTGGAACGTATTATCTAGTTATTCTAATCAGTATTTTAATATCTAAAGTTAGCTATACAACCTAATCTAACGCAAGGGGGTTCAGCCTGAGAGACTGACATGGTTTGGTTATGATTAAATATAAAATAAACTAATGAGCACGAATCAGCGATTAGCACACACGTACACAGATAGATACTTGAGACAATAAGAAGACCTGTCCTGATAATTAAGTAGCTTGTCACTTGTTTTATTGCTAGTTTTATATGAAGTGTATATAATTAACCCTTTCTCGTTGGCTCTAATCTTATAGGCGAGTAAACCCATAATGATAACTTATGTCTATCCCACTATCCTAGAAACGATAGAATAAATAGGCGAGGAAGGGGCATGGCGACCCAAGCAATGCTCAGCTAGACACAGAGGTTATCAATGCACTAATAAAAGTCACCAAAGACATCAACATATAAACTTTAATTAATGGGAAAGGAATTTTAAGGGGTGCCCATGATTTTCCGTAGTCACATGGAATCGGCCCATCAATCCTGATGAATTAAAGTATACTAATACAATAAAACAAAACTACTTAATGAGTTGAATACATGCAGGACCTTCTTACAGCTCTTGTATCTTCGTTTAGGGTGTGTCTTGTGCTGCTAATACGTCTGAATTCGTCTGGTATCTTGCACTGTCCAACTTTGCTCAACACCGAAATTCGTCTGGCCTTGGGGTATTTATAGTTTCTGTCTGAGGGTTAGATGCGGCGCATAGGATAAGTAGATGCGGCGCATTGACTTAACTTCGCGTGGGGTCCAAGATTAATATATTCAGGAATATTCGTACACCGCCTTAAGATGCGGCGTAACTCCATTTCTCTATGCGGCGCATGTCCTTTGCCGTCTTGGATTATATCTTGTGAAATCTTGATAGTGATGCGCCGTATGTAATAAGTATGTTGCGGCGTATCTGGAGCAGAATGATCTTGATCTTGTACATTTCAGTAGACTCTTAACATTTTGCTTGTTTTGCTCCATAATTAGTCCAAAATTGCCAAGTTTCACATAATACTTGTTTTTACCTGAGAATTACAAAAGTAAACATTAACGTATCAATTCTCATATATAATATAATAAAACAAGTTAAATAAATAGGACAAATGATGATAATAAAATGTACTTATTTGAGTTCATCAAATATCCCTCCACTTGAACTTTACTTGTTCCCAAGTAAACCATAGAATAAATCTTATGAAAATGTATCCTAAAAGATGTTAGGATTTATTTTTATATTTAAGCATGTATTCATTTTGTCATAATTGCACAACCAAACACTTAACGAATTAGAAATAAAATAAAATATTTTGATAAAAGCAAATCTAATCTTTTAACTATCCAGTCGTGACGAATATTCTATCATAAGCTTGGCAAGTATACGCATCTCCCCCACTAAAGCTAAGGAATAACAAGTCTAAAGCGGTAAAAGGGGTTTGTTGGTTAAGGGTTGATCATTCTTCTTAATCTCTATCGATCTCATATTCCAGAAAAGGCGACAAAATCACAAATACATGATCGAATCCACGACCACGATACTTGCAATTGCTCAAATCCTTAACTCGAATAAGCTAAAGATAGGACCAAGTAATCTTTACCAATAATATTATATCAAAAAGGGCGACAAAATCATAAATACATAGCCGAATCCGCGACTACGATACTTAAGATTGCTCAAATCCCTAATCTCAATAAATCAAAGGCTTGCATAAAGAATGATATAGGGTATGGATAATATTTGGGATACAAATTGGTGTAAAATAAAAAATAAACAAAACAGATAAATTAAAATCCTAAGTGTGGTAAATTACTTTCTCTACCATCCCATGAATAAGACTCATATCATTGAATAACTCACGCTTTAACACTTGAAACACACGCTTTAGGTAGACACGAATTATACTCAACAAGATCTCAATCAAAGAATAAACCTTAGTTGGCGTTCCCATAACGGCCAACTCCCATTCAATCCATAAATATAATATATAACAAATAGTGGTGATATCGCCCACTTAATACAAAACTTTACATAAGTTGGTTAAAAAAAATTCCAACTTTTCCTTTTCTTTTTCTCTTTTCTTTTTTTTCGATTTTTTTTTTTTTTTTTTTTTTTTTTTTTTTTTTTTTTTTTTTTGAACTTCAACATAATAAGTGTAAAATTTCACAACTTTTCTATCACTATCATTCCAGATAATTTTTCCATACTTTTCATACTTTCAGAAATAACTGTAATAGCGAAAGTAGTAAACACACGAAAAATAAACTCAAAGATATACAATATTTACTTTCATACAAATTGCATTGTGCAATTTCCTGACTCAACCAAAGATAATGAATTACGCACGTGAACACAGGTAATGTAAGGAAACACACTTTTCCTAAAGCAATTAACCAACCACGGATTTTAATCTACAGGGTAGGCTAAGGTGTAAGGGTGTGACGAAACATTATAACAAAGGTGTAAGAAACGAAAGGAATGGCTCTGAGTGTTTTTCTAGGGGTATCTTACTCTAAAAGTGAGAGTAACAAAGGGTTTATACGGGGTTTAACTAACCAGTGTAGTTAGTTAATATCACATAACATATAAAGGCTATTTGGGTGTAATCCTAGAAATTTACCAATTTAGACAGGTCATTCCAATTATATAGATAATACTTATTATGGTGGTCTCGAATAGTATACAAGCCAAGTTCTAAAGTTTACAAGTCACCGGCACACTCATAGATTTGTGAATTTTGATAAGTTCACAATTTTTGAAAATAAGGTTATGTGTGCAGCTATGTAATTTAGACTTTAAACAAAAACATGCTAAAAAATTTAAATTTTGATATATTAAGCGCATTTTAAGCATATTTTGAAAAAGTTTAGGACAAGTAAGTGTTCTAATTCTCCAATCCCCCCACTTAAGTTAAACAACGTCCTCGTTGTTTGTATCAAAGATTAAAAACTGGAAAATAAAAGAATTAGAACAGAAAAACTCCCCTGAGATTTGCTCGGTATGATCCTCCATTTGTATAAGAGCAAAAATCAACTTTCTTGTGGATGAGAACGTTTAAGCTTCAAATTTGATGTATCCACAAGAATGCAGGAATCTATAATACTATTCAGACTTTAACACACCTGAGTTAAGAAGGTTCAAACTTGCATAATACATTAGTAGTTAGTAAAATTAAAACATAAAAAATTTAAATGAAAATCATCAGGTCAGTCGATACGCCATATCTTATGGAAGAAGATACGCCGTATCGAGCCTGGAATAAATACGAATCAGAATAAAAGATGCGTCGCATCCTTAACCAGGGATGCGCCGCATTAAAATACTGACAGAAAGTTTAAAGTCAAAAATAATAAAAATGCAGAAAATTAAATAAGATATTACCATTGCAGGCGATGCGTCGCATCTTAGGATGAAGATGCGCCGTATCTTCTGCAGGTCTGACAGACTCGACACAGAACATAATGTAAAAAATTTTCGGGTTGTCTCCCGGTCAGCACTTGTCTTTATTCCAGAGTCTTCA
The DNA here is from genome assembly GCA_021014915.2 of Artemisia tridentata subsp. tridentata. Lineage (NCBI taxonomy): Eukaryota > Viridiplantae > Streptophyta > Magnoliopsida > Asterales > Asteraceae > Artemisia > Artemisia tridentata. The sequence goes on from CP139505.1 coordinate 22,504,597, forward strand.
AGTTAGACTCACGTTCAGCTCCTTATTTTGTTCTATTGATCCCCACATGTTCGTGCACGATGTAGTTGCGAATTACTTCGTCACGAACATATTCCGGCCCCAATTCAAGTACATCTTTGTAAAATCCTTTCATCTTTTGGTACGGATATTCGATCCCTTTCTCAGCGTCATTTTCATCTACAAAAAGAAATGGTGTAAATTTGGGTAAGAAATTGAAATCCGGCGCATCTCTTTCATATTTATAGGGTAAATACGATGCGCCGTATCGCATAATTGTATGCGCCATATCTTATCTAAATTTGTTGACTGGTCAATAAGTGTTAATTAGTCAGAGATACGGCGCTTAGAATACTAAGATCCGTCGCATTACTGTGCTAGTGAACGAAATTTAAATAAGGAACTTACCTTGGCCTCCGCAACACATTTCCATGCACATCAAATTTGGGTAAAACGGTATACCATATGATATATATAAATTCAAGATAAGAGCAATAAGCATATCCGTTTTATTAATGATTATAATCTTTATTGTTTAGTGGATAATAATTTACTCCAAGGTTAGGAGCAAATATCGTTTTAAGATTACAAAATTGAGATTATATTCGGGAGAGGTTTCGTATAGAACTCTCTATAAGGCTAGGTAAATTATTGTAGAGGATACCTGGAATTCTATTTCAAGAATTTTAAGATACTCAATGTTACCAGTACTGAATTCTCCTCCACTCTTGTCGTCTTATTACAGCCTTTCAATCATCAAGGTTTGATTACTCCAACTAGCGTCTCTTGGTTAGGTTCAGAATGTAATCTTCCATAGTGATGCTTAAGCCATCATTTATCCTGAAAGTAAACCAACTTGTGCACGAGAGTAGTGGAACGATCAAAGTGAATATCAAAAATCAACTATATTTATCAAATTAAATTCGTCGTATTAACAAAAGCTAATGCGCCGTATTTTCGTTACGTTTCAAAATACAAGATTTTTGATTTAGTAGATGCGCCGTATCGATAAAAATCGTTGCGTCGTATCTGTTTAATAATTCGAAAACTGTTTTTAATTTAAATCGAAAATACGCCGTATCTGTGAAAACATATGAGTCGTATGGCGTTAGGGTTTAGAAAAATTTCTTATTAAAAACACAATACGCCGTATCTTGGGGAAAGATGCGTCGTACTCGAATTTATTAAACGCGTTGTTTTTTATAAAAATTAAACGCAATATGCCATATCTGTGAAAACAGATGCGCCGTATCGTTTGTATCAGCTCAGTACAACGATAGCAGAATGCATAAAAATAGAAAAAGAAAAACAAAAAAAATAAAAACAAACAAAAAGAAACAAAAATTAAAGAAAATAAAAACACACAAAAACAGAAAATATGCAAATAATACAATGAATGCAATTTATCTAATATATAAAAGGGTTAGTGGTTAGAATTAAAACGAAAAACCTAATTAAAATACTAATCAAATTAACAGATAATAACAATTCACTCCCCGGCAACGGCGCCAAAAACTTGATGTGTGTGTGTATTGCTCTAATTCTTTTATATCCACGATAGCGGCTCCAAAGACTTGGTGCGCGCGTGATGTGTCGTTGTGGTTTAGCAGAGTTAATGCCTACTCAAGTTTTAAATTTATATTTAGCCGACTTATCAATAAAACACACACTTTAACGAGCAGTGTACCCGGTCAGTATGAATATAATGGTAAGTAGAGTGTCGATCACTAAGAGTGGAACATATTATCTAGTTATTCTAATCAGTATTTTATTATCTAAAGTTAGCTATACAACCTAATCTAATGCAAGGGGGTTTAGCCTGAGAGACTGGCACGGTTTGGTTATGATTAAATATAAACTAAACTAATGAGCACGAATCAGCAATTAGCACACACGTACACAGATAGATACTTGAGACAATAAGAAAACCTGTCCTGATAATTAAGTAGCTTGTCACTTGTTTTATTGCTAGTTTTATATGAAGTGTATATAATTAACCCTTTCTCGTTGGCTCTAATCTTATCGGCGAGTAAACCCTTAATGATCACTTATGTCTATCCCACTATCCTAGAAACGATAGAATAAATAGGCGAGGAAGGGGCATGGCGACCCAAGCAATGCTCAGCTAGACACAGAGGTTATCAATGCACTAATAAAAGTCACCAAAGATATCAACATATAAACTTTAATTAATGGGAAAGCAATTTTAAGGGGTGCCCATGATTTTTCGTAGTCACATGGAATCGGCCCATCAATCCTGATGAATTAAAGTGTACTAATACAATAAAACAAAACTACTTAATGAATTGAATACATGCAGGACCTTCTTACAGCTCTTGTATCTTCGTTTAGGGTGTGTCTTGTGCTGCTAATACGTCTGAATTCGTCTGGTATCTTGCACTATCCAACTTTGCTCATCACCGAAATTCGTCTGGCCTTGGGGTATTTATAGTTTCTGTCTGAGGGTTAGATACAGCGCATAGGATAAGTAGATGCGGCGCATTGACTTAACTTCGCGTGGGGTCCAAGATTAATATATTCAGGAATATTCGAACACCACCTTAAGATGCGGCGTAACTCCATTTCTCTATGCGGCACATGTCCTTTGCCGTCTTGGATTATATCTTGTGAAATCTTGATAGTGATGCGCCGTATGTAATAAGTATGTTGCGGCGTATCTGAAGCAGAATGATCTTGATCTTGTACATTTCAGTAGACTTTTAACATCTTGCTTGTTTTGCTCCATAATTAGTCCAAAATCGCCAAGTTTCATATAATACTTGTTTTTACCTGAGAATTACAAAAGTAAACATTAACGTATCAATTCTCATATATAATATAATAAAACAAGTCAAATAAATAGGACAAATGATGATAATAAAATGTACTTATTTGAGTTCATCAGAGATAAAGATTTTCAGATTTCAAAGAAGATGTTTGTTCAAAATCCACATTCTCATACTCAAGGCTGACAGACACCGATTTGAATGACTCAATTTGATTTGTGAAAAATTCTTTTTGAATATCAAGATTTAAGCATTTTGCATCAAATTCATCTTCAAGAGAATGGACGTACTTTAAATCTTCTCTCATTTCAGTGACAAGAAATTTTTCAAAGTGTTCAAAACTGAAATTGATATTTTTCACAAGAGGTTCAATCTCATCTTTTAGTAACTTACATACTTCACTTTTTAGCCAAGAGTCTGATAACATGAGACGACTGTAGTCACGATCGGTGTATTGTTGTTTCGACCAAATGACCTTTAACGTGTGCTCAATGTGATTTTTAAGATTACAAAACTGTTTCCTTGCTTTATTTTGCCATAAATTAGCATCATAAGTAGCAAGTTGAACTTCTTTGAAAAATCTTTTCACATTTGTGTCTTTTCTTTTTAAAGGTGGTTTTGGTATTTCTGACAATTGTATACAACCATACACAAAGCCTTGGTACGAGAGTGGGCTTTTTTCCTTTTTTGGCTTTTAAGCGTTTTTCCTCTGCCAATTTTTCATCTTCTTCTGACATGAACAGAGCATCATTCGGAAAAAATTTATGTTCAACCTGATCTGTATTTTCAAAACCAATTCCTGATTTTCCCTTATGAACTTTCTCAGCTTTAGGAATCATCATTTGAAGAGTTTGAACACTTTGGTCTGTTTTTCGAAGTTTTTCTTCAAGATTGTTTGCACGTTTTAAAACCTCTTGATTTTCATACTCAAGTTTTGTATTAACACTCTTAATATTTGACGTGGTTTCTTGAAGCATTGAGTATCTCATTTTTAATTCAACGTTCTCATTTAAAAGCTCTTGGACCTTTCTGTTGGCGGGGCCCAAATTTTCATCCAGTTGTTGAATGGAACGTTTTTCACGTGAGAGAGCTTTGCTTAACTCAACTTCAAGTTCTTTGTTTCGTTTTAAAATTGGCGTGAGAACATCTTCGTTTATTTCAAATTTTTGAGCTTGGATTTAAGGTTTGAGATTTGAATGTCTTTGCTTTTTGTTAATTTTTCAAGCTCTTTGGACAATAAGACGTTTGTTTGTTTAGCTTTGCGATTGTGCTCTTTGCACTTTTCAAGTTCATGTTTGAAATTATCGATTAAAGAAGCAAATAAGGCATGATCTTGATCATGAAAAGATCCATCCTGGGCAGGCTTCCCTCCATTAGGATCCATATCTGGGGTTGTGGGAGTGATATTACTATCAAACCGTTGCTCCACATATGTGTCACAGATGGAATCAGGATGCGCAGGATGTGTCTTGTCATGAACAAACATATTCTCGAACAAATCAACATTATCATGATCGTGTGAATGTTGTACCGTTGCCAAGATTGCCGTGTCAGATGAAGGTCTGATATGGTCAGCTTCAGTATCCCAAACAGCTTCATTTCTGTGAGTACTATCAGCTTCCGATTCGTACCTTGGAGTACTGCTTTCAACCTGCTGTTCTGATGATGTGTCACTTCCCGTTAACACCAAGCTATCATCAGATGTTGTACCCTCATCGACCTTTTCTTCATCCTTGTTTGTCTCTTTCTCATTCACCACTGATTCCTTTAGAAGCCGTTCTCTTTCAATTTGCTCCCTTTCCCGTTTCTGCTTTTCAATCTCACTCTGCTCAACTTCTTCTTCAGCAAGTGATTTTTCGAGTTCACTCATGTAATCGATGCATTGAGTTTGGAAGTCTTTGAAGTATAGCCGATATTTTCGGGAAAATGCATTGAGAAACCCTGACAGGCTTAATATCCCAGGTTGCAGGTTAATCTGAAGTTGAGATTTGATCACTTCAAGAGCATCCTTGCAGTTGTGCGTATACAGTTCTTCTTTATTCAATAACTTCTCATATTGATTCAGGCTTTGTTGAAGTGGAGGGGTGAAATAATGAAATTGGTATCTTATGTAGTATTCAATTGCCTGATTGAAACTTGAGTCATATCCTGAAGAAATGATGACATTCTCAATATGAGTCTTGAACACAGTAAACGCTTTCCCTGATTTTCTCTCTTTAATTTTCATTTCTTTTTCCATTTAGCTCCAATGTGTGAAAAAGTTGATTCAGGATCTTTGCAACGAAATAGGAGATGTTGTTGTTGAAGGTTAAGATTGGTTGATGTTGCGAAGTCTTGTTGTGTTGTTGATGATGGTCGGTGAATTTGTAACAAATTAAATAACGTTACGAAACTTGATTCAAGTATAATTAGGACAAAGTCAAAAGTTTATCGTTTCGACAAAAGGATATGTAAATTACAATTTAGATAAACACGACACTTTCTATAGAAATTTCAATTTGACCAAAATTTATACAAATTATGGCAAAATATCAATTTAGATAGAAATATATCTTATTTATATAAATTCGTAATTTATATAAAATCTAACAATCTTATACAAGAAAGTAGATACCGTTTGTCGAAGTAATTTACACACTTATACAAGTGATAAAATACCGAGTTCACTTTCGAGTTGACGAAATTACGTTCGAATCAAATCCTTAAAAGTTATTTAACTTTGAATTCTTTTAAGCATAATTGTGAGGGGCCAAAAGTGTCAAATCCGAAAGTTCCTTAAGGCAGCTGAAAGTACAAGGACTGAAGTTGCCAATTCTGAAAACTGCTTCAATTGCGAGACTAAATATGAATTGCGAGATCAATTGCGACAAAACACTTGAATTGCGAAGAACTGCAATTGCGAAAGAACTTGAATTGCGAGACAACCTGCATTTGCGAGACCAATTGCGATAAAACAGCAATTGCGAGACCAATTGCGATTCGCATCACTAATTGCGACAGAAGCAATTGCGAGAGAACAGCAGTAAATGCGAGAGAGTAGCAATTCCGATAGCAGCAGTAATTGCGAAGAATGTGGCAATTGCGAGACACTTGTGTAGTTCCAAAACTTTTCAGCTTTTTACCCACTTTTTGACTTTAGTGAACCTTGCCCACGTGATACCTTAAAACTTTTCAACAACTTGCAAGTATTCCTGACCACTTTTACCACTTGGACCAATATTATATCAAATATATTCCACAAACACAATCTTATCCAAGATTTTTGATTATATTCGATCTAGGAAACTAAGAACCAACCAAAATTTATTCTTCCAAAGCACTTGATAAACTAACAAACCTTCATAACTAAGTCGATCTAACAGCAACAAACTCGACTTTTTTGCTTGTTCTTGCGTATGAATCTAAGCTAAAAACACAAAATGTGACTTTTCTACTTAAAGAAAAATTACAGTGGGTGTTTTAGGCTTGATGATCAAACACAAAATACTACCTTTTCTCTTTGATGTTGCGTACAGTAGCCACCAAGAACACAAAGTGTCACGTTTTCCAAAAAATAAAACGCAACACACAAGTATTTTTTTCAACAAGAATCGAACATAAAACTCCTACCTCGAAGCTAGGCTGTTGATACCACGAAATCACTCTTTATCACACAAATATGAGACGTTAGAACACAAGAGATATGGGACAAGGTGAATAAGTTGGATCGTATGAAATGAGATAGATATGGATGTTAAAGTTTCTTTATTAAACACACAACACTCACACAGTGAACCACTTCCTCAAATGCAGAAATTGTGCTTTAAATACTACAAGGCATTTTCCTAATGGGCCTTGTGTGGGCTTCGTGGACTTTAGTACATGGATTGGGCTTTTACAATAGATACTTAGTCTAATACAAGCCCATAATACACAAAGTTCTATTTTACTTGAATGACCATCACTTTAATCTAAAATTAAAGCTAACATCTTTACTTTCACAATTTTGAATTTTTAATGGCTTAATGGCAGTGGCGATGTGAGTTTTGCACTAAAAGACCGCAAGGAGCTGCTTTGGTTGACCATGTACATGTGATATAGAATGTTTGATGTGCTAACAACCATATTGATCAAAGTAAGTTACATATTCAGATTATTCACTACACCTATAATTATTGAGTGAAAATTTAATTTATTTATATTTGAGTTTTGTCTACAAAGTTCCTTACAAAGGATAAAGCTATTGAGCTATGATATTACCGCTTATGTTGTTAGTACGTGAGATATTTGAATAATATAGCTACTATTATTTTGGAGCATTTTTTGAAAGCATTTGGTTGCACTTTATACCATTTTTATATTGCCTCAACCAACCTATTTCTACCCACCTCTAACTGTTACTATATTGTTGACAGTTGAAGAAGGTGACGTGCAACAATGCTTTGGTAACACCTTATGAATGAAATTTCAAGGCGTATATGTGCTTTTTCGAGGATTACTTCTTATGATAGGTACATGGGAGGTAATGTTTCCATATGTTTTGTGTATAGTAATTACCTAAAAATTTCTTCCTCGCATATTCATTTCGTGATGTTCACGTCTCCAACGTTTGGTTTTGACTAAAATGTAAGAAAATTATCAAAAAAAAATGAGCATTGTTGCTAATATGGGATTTAATGTCTTTTCTTTTCACATATATGGAATCTTTTTAGTTTGTTGAGGTAAATTACTCTCTTTCTCATGTAGATTCATAGATTTTATGTCGAGAATCAAGACTAATGTTGACCCAGGCTACTCTATCTATTGGTAAGACAATCCTTGTGAATCTCTACATACTGTAATACCTTTTTTAATAATTAAGCATGAATCGATCTCATTGTTCAATCTTTTATGGAGTATGTTCACGATTTGTTGGGAATTATAAGTTGCGGGTCATAATTGTTGGTTTTCTGTATTATGTGTTAGTGTGTACTAACATGAAAGGGCTATTTAGGGTTGCTTATGCTCATATGGACATTTTAGATTTACCTATTCAAACATGATATAAGGGCTTTTGGGATTGCTTATTAGAATTATTAAAGTTGTTCATCAACTTTAGTATATACGGCTTTTTTTAGGACATGCATAGGTCATTATGAGGACAAATTCTTATTGATGTTGTTTAATATGGTAACTTTAAATCGTTTCACAAGATAATAATCACATGTCTTTGGAATATATTACAGGTTGATGTAGCTATTGCCAAGATTCTTAGGATTCTGAATACTTGAGCCGCATACGTATAATAACCAAACTATTTGCGCATGTAATATTAGTCTATTATTTATATGTTGTAGTCTACTAAAATAAAAACCAAAAGAACATTATTCTTACAACAATTAGCAACTTTTTATGGTTTGCAAAAGCGCATATGTACAAAAGAAGGAAAACTATTAGCCTTTGACATAGAGGAAGTCGAAATCCGGATACCACATGCAGAAGATCGGTGGGATTATGATGATGGTAAAGATTATTGGGCTTATCTTTCAGAATCATGTCGTGCATCAATAAAATGATGATGCCCTAATGAATAAGGTATATTACTATTTCAGTACATCAATTTTGAGGTACCGTATAATTTAACAGAAAGTAGTCCAAAGTAACGGTCTTCAAATTTATATTTGGTGCACATGGGTTACTATAGAGATTAGCGAACTTATGGTCGGGTAACGGTTAATACGTTTTTTTTGTTGAAATATGTTGTTTTTAGTGTGTCGGGATGAGTGGTTGAGGTTAACCCACAAACAAATATATTTTTCCATTTTTAAAAGACTTGATGTGTTAAATATAAGCACAACAACTATAATGTTAAAGTAAACATCAAATGTTTCTAAATAAAATCATATTAGATGTTGTAAGCATTAAAAAACAAGTCCCCCACCAACCAGTTTCATGGCTCTTTCTTTGGTTTTCGATTTGACCAATTAGAGATTATAACCCAGATCATTTGACCCTTGAGTAAACTGGTGGAAATATCCGGCTACTGTTTAAGCATCATTCGGTATTATTCTTGAAGTGTTATTTGATAGTGTTCAAGTATTTCTCAATGTTCTAATGTCTCATGGTACTGATCTTCAGAGCCTAAGATTTTTTTAAAAGGTACATGATTGTTTTCTTAAGAATGTTCTCATCCCTTTTAATACTTATTTTTTCTTTTCTAATATAAATTGCTTTCTTTGCTATAGGACAAACAAAGAGAATGTCGATAGAAGTTGAACCAAGTGACATGGAATTATCAAAAAAGAAGAAATAGGTGAAATTCACATGATATATCTCTCAAATATGGGATTATAAGCCCGTCCGACAAGAAGATGCCTTTTCAACTTAATAGGAGACAATTCCCTATTTCCGTTTGTTTTGCCATGACTATAAACATTCGGTCAAGGCCAAACTTTGTCTAAGGTTGGGCTATATTTGGAACGGTCTATTTTTTCCCATGAAAACTTTATGTAGCCTTCTCAAGAGTAAAAAGCAAGAGATGTCTAAAAGTGTTGTGTTGTGACAAAGACGGCAACTACACCAACTCTACAACCAATGTTGTATATAGAGAAGTTCTTCATAGATTATAAACTATATGTGATTCGGTTATTTTGAACTTTAGGTTTTGTTTAACGTTATTATTTGCTTGATAATGGCATGTTTATTTTATTCATTTTCGTCTCATGGATGTGACTACACGTCATACATATTTTACTACTAATTTTATCGTATAATCAAATTCTTATATAGAGAAGTTCTTCATAGATTATAAACTATATGTTATTTTGTTATTTTCAACCTTAGGTTTTGTTCAACTTTATTATTTTATTAATAAAAGCATGTTTATTTTATTTCATTTATGTTGCTACACATTTATAATTATATTACTATTAATTTTATCGTATAATCAAATTCTTAAAGCTAGCCGCCCCACCGGGGCGGGCCTTGAAACTAGTATATATATATGTGTATATATATATATATATATATATATATATATATATATATATATATATATATATATATATATATATATATATATATATATATATATATATATGTATATATATATATATGTATATATATATGTATATATATATATATATATATATATAATATATATATATATACATATGTATATATATATATATATACATATATATATATATATATATATATATGTATATATATATATATATATATATATGTATATATATATATATATACATATATATATATGTATATATATACATATATATATATATATATATATATATATATATATATATATATATATATATATATATATATATATATATATGTTAGCAATTAAATTATTAGTGAAGTGATGGTCATTTGTATTTTAGTTAATATGTAATTGTGTGTCGTGTGTATACAAAAGGATAGTAGAAAAGGGCCTTGTGTTGGACTAAGCTAGAAGTATATTTGTTATAGACCATGTATTGCTTAGAAAAGTCCAAGTCCAACACAAGCCCACCAAAGCCCAAGTATAGCCACTTAGAGCATCCCATTTCTCTTATAAATAGCACACTCTCACCTCAAAGTTGGTGTGCCTCATTGTTTAGTATAGGTGAGAGTGTGTGTGTAGTCTCAGTGTGTTTGTTTTATTTCTTTCCAAGTTATATAACATTCGGCCATTAATCATTACATACGATCCATATCTCTTTCATCTATACTTATTCTATCATTGAGTGTCACGTTCTTATATAGTTTAGTTTGTAGTGATAAGGTTAAGATTTCTAGTTTTAACAAGTGGTATCAATTAGGCCAAACAAGGAAATATGATATAGTTGTGTCTCGTTGGGATTAAAAGTAAGCTTAAGGTTGCGTTATTCTTAATATAACGAGTACTTTTAGTGTCGTCTTTGCTTTTAACGTGTGTTTTAAGGTTAAAGCTTGAAGCTTTTTGATTTTTACGTGAAGTTTAATAAAAAAGGTGGTAACTTTTGAGTTTATACGTGAAGTTAAGAGTGTTTTGGTGAAAAAGTTACAATCTTTGTGTTGAAATATTGGGTCTAGATCATTTTGGCGACAAAAGGTGGTAACGTTATTGGTTTGTACGAGTATTTGGTTGTTTTTGATCGAAAAGAGGAGGCTACAAAAGTTGCGATTTGGATTTTATCAATTTCTTGTATAAGAAATTTGATAAAAGTGTGCTACATCGACTTGGACATAATCTATTTTCTTGTATAAGAATTTAGATAAAAATAGGTTTATAGGAATTGTTGTGTTTGACAATTTCTATAAAAGAGGGTTTATAGAAATTGTGTCTTATCGCAAATCTGGTTAGAGACCCTTTATCACAAATATGTACTCAGCGTTTTATCGCAATTGTCCTCATTGGTCAACCCTATCGCAAACCTCAGTCAACGATTTTTATCGCAATTGTGCCGAGCACAGTTTTATCGCAATTGTGGCCTGAGCAGTTTATTGTAATTGTCCCACGCTGACTCTATCGCAATTGTCTCACTCAGTCTTTATCGCAATTGTTCCCTGGTCAAAGCTTTTGCAATTGCAAGTCAAACTTCTTATCGCAATTGTCAAAAATTGATCTATCGCAATTTTAGAAAATCTTAACAACTTAAATAACTTTTAAAAGTTTGATTCGAACGTAATTTCTGCAACACCGAAAGTGAACTCGGTATTCTCTTCCTTGTATAAGTGATGCGCGTGCGTGTCGTTGCGGTTTAGCAGTATTAATGCCTAATCAAGTTTTAAATTTATATTTAGCCGACTTATCAATAACACACACACTTAACGAGCAGTGTACCCAGTCAGTATGAATATAATGGTAAGTAGAGTGTCGATCACTAAGAGTGGAACGTATTATCTAGTTATTCTAATCAGTATTTTAATATATTAAGTTAGCTATACAACCTAATCTAACGCAAGGGGGTTCAGCCTGAGAGACTGGCACGATTTTGTTGCAGTTAAATAATAAACTAAACCAATAGGCACGAATCAGCAAGTAGCACACACGTACATAGATAGATACTCGAGACAATAAGAGGGCTGTCCTGATAGATAAGTAGTTTGTCACTTGTTTTATTGCTAGTGTTATATGAAGTGTATAGTTCGATGCAACGCACCGAGATTAAGTTCTTTCTCGTTGGTTCTAATCTTATCGGCGAGTAAACCCTTAATGATTACTTATGACTATCCTATTTATCTTTCTCCTACTTTTCTACAGACCATAGAATGCATAGGCATCTAATAAATAGGCGAGGGCAGAGGCATGGCGACCCGATCAACGCTCAGCTAGCCACAGAGGTTATCAATGCACTAATAAAAGTCACCAATGACACTAACATATAAACTTTAATTGATGAGAAAGCAGTTTTAAGGGAGTGCAACCTTTCCGTTGTCACATTACACAAGCCACCAATCTTGATGAATTAAAGTTTACTAACACAATAAAACAAAACTACTTAATGAATTAAATACATGCAGCACCTCCTTACAGCTCTTGTATCTTTGATTTGGGTGTGTCTTGTGCTGCTACCTTGACTGAATTCGTCCTTGGTTTCTGGTATTCGGTCACGTATATAAAATATGTCACATCGAATTCGTCTGGTCTTGGGGTATTTATAGTTTCTGTCTGAGGGTAAGATGCGGCGCATCTAGTAAGTAGATGCGGCGCATGTACTTAACTTCGCGTGGGGTCCAAGATTATAATATTCAGGAATATTCGTACACCGCCAGAAGATGCGGCGTATCTTCATCTTTGGATGCGGCGCATGTCCTCTTGAATCTTGGATCGTATCTGGTGAGATATTGATAGTGATGCGGCGCATGTAATGAGTGAGATGCGGCGCATCTGGAGCAGAACAAGTTAGTTATTCTTCGTTGACCAAAGTTTCATATGCGGCGCATGGGATAAATCCATGCGGCGCATTCTTCAAAGTCAGGCAGTGGTCTTCATTCTCTTCATTCCAACAACCAATTCCAATCTTGATCATTTTACTCCGTTTTTAGTCCATAATAGCTAAGTTTCACCAAATGCTTGTTTTTACCTGAGAATTACAAAAGTAAACGATTAAGTATCAATCCTCATTCATAATATAATAAAACAAGTCAAATTAATAGGATAAATGATAGTAATAAAATGTACTTATTTGAGTTCATCAAATATCCCCCCACTTGAACTTTACTTGTCCCCAAGTAAACCTTAGAATTAATCTTATGAAAATGTATCCTAAAAGATATTAGGATTTATTTTTATATTTAAGCATGTATTCGTCTTTTGTCATAATCACACAACTAAACACTTAACGAATTAGAAGTAGAATAAAATATTTCGATAAAAGAAAATCTAATCGTTTAACTGTCCAGTCGCGACGAATATTCTATCATAAGCTTGGCAAGTATACACATCTCCACCACTAAAGCTAAGGAATAACAAGTCTAAAGCGGTAAAAAGGGTTTTTAGGCTTAAGGGTTAATTATTCTTATTCACTATCGATCTCAAATTCCAGAAAAGGCGACAAAATCACAAATATATGATCGAATCCACGAACACGATACTTGCAATTGCTCAAATCCTTAACTCGAATAGGCTAAAGATAGGTCCAAACTTCACCAATAATAATATATCAAAAAGGGCGACAAAATCATAAATACATAGCCGAATCCACGACTACGATACTTAAGATTGCTCAAATCCCTAATCTCAATAAATCAAAGGTTTGGTTGGATAAAGAATAATAAAGGGTATGGATAATATTTGGGATATAAATTGGTGTAAAAAAAATAAACAAAACAAATAAATTAAAATTCTAAGTGTGGTTAATCACTATCCCAACCATCCCATGAATAAGACTTATATCATTGAATAACTCACGCTTTAACACTTGAAACACACGCTTTGGGTAGACACGAATTATACTCAACAAGATCTTAATCAAAGAATAAACCTTAGTTGACGTTCCCATAACTGCCAACTCCCATTCAATCCATAAATATAATATAACAACTAGTGGTGATATCGACCACTTACATAACTTTACATTGTTGGTTTAATCAAACATCCAACTCTTCTTTTTCTTTTCTTTTTTTTCGATTTTTTTTTTTTTTTTTTTTTTTTTTTTTTTTTTTAACTAGAAACATAAACATAGATGTGTAAAATTTTACCACATCACTAAAACAATAATTCTGGATAATTTTTCCATACTTTTCATGACTTCAGAAATAACGGTAATAGTGAAAGTAGTAAACACACGAAAAATAAACTCAAAGATATACAGTATTTACTTTCACTCCAATTGCATTGTGCAATTTCCCGACCTAACCATAGATAATGAATTACGCACGCGAACACAGGTAATGTAAGGAAACACACTTTGCCTATAGCAATTAACCAACCACGGACTTTAATCTACAGGGTAGGCTAAGGTGTAAGGGTGTAACGAAACATTTTAAACATAGGTGTATGAAACGAAAGGAATGGCTCTGAGTGTTTTTCTAGGGGTATCTTACTCTAAAGATGAGAGTAACAAAAGGGTTTATACGGGGGTTAACTAACCAGTGTAGTTAGCTAATAACACATAACATATAAGGCTTTTTGGGTGTAATCCTAGAAATTTACCAATTTAGACAAGTCATTCCAATTATATAAATAATACTTATTATGGTGGTCTCGAATAGTATACAAGCCAAGTTCTAAAGTTTACAAGTCACCGGCACACTCATAGATTTGTGAATTTTGAAAAATCACAATTTTTGAAAATAACGTCATGTGTGCAGCTATGCAACTTAGACTTTAAACAAAAACATGCTAAAAATTTTAAATTTTGATATATTAAGCACATTTTAAGCATATTTTGAAAAGTTTAGGACAAGTAAGTGTTAAGTGTTCTAATTCTCCAATCCCCCCACTTAAGTTAAACAACGTCCTCGTTGTTTGTATTAAAGGTTAAAAAAAACTGGAAAATAAAAGAATTAGAACAGAAAAACTCCCCTGAGATTTGCTCGGTATGATCCTCCATTAGTAGTAGAGCAAAAATCATCTTTCTTATGGATTAGAACGTTTAAGCTTCATAATTATGTATCCACAGGAAATGCAGGAATCTATAATACCACCAAGGCTTCAAAACACACCTAAGGTAAGAAAGGTTCAAACTTGCATAACACATTAGTAGTTAGGTAAAAATAAAACATAAAAACTTAAAATGAAAATCATCAGGTCAGTCGATGCGCCGTATCTTATGGAAGAAGATACGCCGTATCGAGCCTGGAATAATTACGGATCAGAATAAAAGATGCGCCGCATCCTTAACCAGGGATGCGCCGCATTAAAATAAACTAATAAAAAGTTTTAAATTCGAAAATAAAAAAAATGCGGAAAAATAAAATAAGATATGACCATTTGCAGGAGATGCGTCGCATCTCAGAATTGAGATGCGCCGTATCCTCTGCGGTCTGACTGACTCGACACAAACAGAAAATTGAAAGATAAATCCGGGTTGTCTCCCGGTAAGCACTTGTTTTTTTTCCAGAGTCTTCAAGTTAGACTCACGTTCAGCTCTTCATTCTCGATCATTGACTCCCACATTGCTTACGTAGGATCCATTTAGCAACTAATTCGTCACGTATATATTCAGGTCCCAGTTTCAACACTCCATTGTAGAATCCTTCCATCAATTGATATGGATACTCAATCCCTCTCTTATTGTCATCATCACTAATAAAAAGGAATGGAGAAAATTTGTAGCAGATCCTACTAGTAGCATGTTTAAATCCAGGATGAGTTCGGGGCATCATATAAGTGATAACGTCGCTTCCACATTGAAAGGTGATCTTTCCTTCAAATCGCTTTGCATTAATAGTGATCTCCCTACAAAATGGTTTTCCAACAATCACGTCACCCATATTGCTGTCACAATAGGCATTCATGTCCTCAACAACGGCGAACTCAGTTACAATAGTAAAGCGTCCAACGAAGATCGGGACATTAATGAAGGCACCAACTACATTCTTTCCCTTATACTCCACTTTATTTCTCATAATGGAATTGTAAAACCTTCTTGACATGACATTGATTGGTAAAATAGGAAAGAAATTGGCGTCAATACATTTGTACCCAATCATGCATGTGAATTGCAAATTGTAAGCACAATCGGCGTGGATCCTTCTACCGTAATCCCAAGAACCATCATATCCCTCAAATTCATCATAATTCCTAGTATTAATAGCGTTGACCTTTGGACTATCCAGAATTTCTCCATCTTCCAGCTCAGATTCCGCATCATCCATGAACAGGTCATTGGATTCTAATGGTCCATTAAGGTCATTAAGTTCAATGTAGTCCCCATTGTAACGTTCGGGTGATTTTTCATGCACTAATACTCCATTCATAAAATTGGCTTCGATGTCGAAGTCAATCAGTTCTCCGAATTCTTCCATTATCCTTCTGAAATAATCATGAAAAGCATCAGTAGGATTTGTTCGCTAGAAGAGAAATTAACGAATTCAGAAACGGATATAAGAATAAAAATAACTGATATATGCAGACGATGCGCCGTATCCAAAAAGTTGGATACGCCGTATCTTATAATCGTTAAAATTAAATCAGACTTTTATTCAGAAAATAGATACGCCGCTTAGAAATTAGAATGCGCCGTATCTGTTTTAATAATCAAAAATCGATATTTATAAAAAATTAAATGCGTCGTATTAACAAAAGTTAATGCGCCGTATCTTCGTTACGTTTCAAAATATAAGATTTTTGATTCAGAGGATGCGCCGTATCGATAAAAATCGATACGCCGTATCTGTTTAATAATTCGAAAACTGTTTTTAATTAAAATAATAGATACGCCGTATCTGCTGAAGCAGATGCGTCGTATGGCGTTAACGTATTGAAAATTTTTTTTTATCAAAAACAGATACGCCGTATCTTGGGGAAAAGATGCGTCGTATCGAATTAATTAAACGCGTTATTTTTTATAAAAATTGAACGCAATACGCCGTATCTGAGAAATCAGATGCGCCGTATCGTTCAATTTAGCTCAGTACAACGATAGCAGAAAACAAAAAATACGAAAAATTAAAACAAATAAAAACACACGAAAATAAACACAAACAAAAGCAAATAAATAACATACAAAAACAGAAAATATGCAAAATAGTACAATGAATGCAAATTAAACTAATACACAACAAAATTAGCGGTTAGATAAAAAAATTAAAAACCTAATTAAAATACTAATCAAATTAACAGATAATAACAATTCACTCCCCGGCAGCGGCGCCAAAAACTTGATGCGCGTGCGTGTCGTTGCGGTTTAGCAGTATTAATGCCTAATCAAGTTTTAAATTTATATTTAGCCGACTTATCAATAACACACACACTTAACGAGCAGTGTACCCGGTCAGTATGAATATAATGGTAAGTAGAGTGTCGATCACTAAGAGTGGAACGTATTATCTAGTTATTCTAATCAGTATTTTAATATATTAAGTTAGCTATACAACCTAATCTAACGCAAGGGGGTTCAGCCTGAGAGACTGGCACGATTTTGTTGCAGTTAAATAATAAACTAAACCAATAGGCACGAATCAGCAAGTAGCACACACGTACACAGATAGATACTCGAGACAATAAGAGGGCTGTCCTGATAGATAAGTTGTTTGTCACTTGTTTTATTGCTAGTGTTATATGAAGTGTATAGTTTGATGCAACGCACCGAGATTAAGTTCTTTCTCGTTGGTTCTAATCTTATCGGCGAGTAAACCCTTAATGATTACTTATGACTATCCTATTTATCTTTCTCCTACTTTTCTACAGACCATAGAATGCATAGGCATCTAATAAATAGGCGAGGGCAGAGGCATGGCGACCCGATCAACGCTCAGCTAGCCACAGAGGTTATCAATGCACTAATAAAAGTCACCAATGACACTAACATATAAACTTTAATTGATGAGAAAGCAGTTTTAAGGGAGTGCAACCTTTCCGTTGTCACATTACACAAGCCACCAATCTTGATGAATTAAAGTTTACTAACACAATAAAACAAAACTACTTAATGAATTAAATACATGCAGCACCTCCTTACAGCTCTTGTATCTTTGATTTGGGTGTGTCTTGTGCTGCTACCTTGACTGAATTCGTCCTTGGTTTCTGGTATTCGGTCACGTATATAAAATATGTCACATCGAATTCGTCTGGTCTTGGGGTATTTATAGTTTCTGTCTGAGGGTAAGATGCGGCGCATCTAGTAAGTAGATGCGGCGCATGTACTTAACTTCGCGTGGGGTCCAAGATTATAATATTCAGGAATATTCGTACACCGCCAGAAGATGCGGCGTATCTTCATCTTTGGATGCGGCGCATGTCCTCTTGAATCTTGGATCGTATCTGGTGAGATATTGATAGTGATGCGGCGCATGTAATGAGTGAGATGCGGCGCATCTGGAGCAGAACAAGTTGGTTATTCTTCGTTGACCAAAGTTTCATATGCGGCGCATGGGATAAATCCATGCGGCGCATTCTTCAAAGTCAGGCAGTGGTCTTCATTCTCTTCATTCCAACAACCAATTCCAATCTTGATCATTTTACTCCATTTTTAGTCCATAATCGCTAAGTTTCACCAAATGCTTGTTTTTACCTGAGAATTACAAAAGTAAACGATTAAGTATCAATCCTCATTAATAATATAATAAAACAAGTCAAATTAATAGGATAAATGATAGTAATAAAATGTACTTATTTGAGTTCATCAATAAGTGTGATGAATACTTCGACAAAGGAATATCTACTAGTTTGTATAAAGTAGTTAGATCGTTTATATAAATTGCAAATTTATATAAATTGCATAATTCTATATAAATTGAAATTTTGCCATAATTTGTATAAATTTTTGTCTAAATTGAAATTTCTATAGAAATTGTCATTTTATCTAAATTGTAATTTACATAACTTTGTCGAATTTGTGATATTTTATTTTGTCTAAATTATAGTCTAGTCAAATTTAGTAACTTTATTTAATTTGCTATGTTTATCTAAATTGTCATAGTTAATCTAAATTGCAAGTAACTTCAAACGATCATCAACAAAGAACCAAGACTTCACAACATCAACAAAATTTCACCGTCAACAACCACAACTCCTATTTCGTTGCAACGATCCTGAATCAACCTTTATCATATAACATCATCAATGGAAACTCAACAAGACATCCATGCAGCCGGTGCTGAAAACCGTCCTCCAATGCTTGAAAAAGGTGGTTATCTTCCATGGACGAGTCGTATGATTCGGTATATCAAAACCAAACCCAATAGTCAAGGTAGACTTCTGCTCAACTCCATCCAGAAAGGACCATTCAAACCTCGTCAGATTCAAGTAGCTGGAGATCCAAATCAAACACCTCCCATTCCACCATCCTTTCGTGATAAAAAAGAAGAGGAATACACAGCAGAGGATTGGAAACAAATTGAAGCTGATGACTTGGCAATGCACATAATTCAACTTTGTTTACCACGAGAGATCTTTGCTGCTGTTGACAGTTGTGAAAATGCTTATGATATGTGGGAACGAGTTAGAAGGCTTTGTCATGGCATAGAAATCGGACAAGATATTGAAAACAAGCTTCTAACTGAATGGGAGAAGTTCACATCCACTCCAGCTGAACCATTTGAATCTTACTACACCAGGTTTTGCACCTTAATGAATGAGCTCATCAGAAACAAATTGACACCCAAACCAATTGTTCAAAACATCAAGTTCATCAACAACTTACCAGAAGAATGGGGACGGTATGTCACAATTGTTAACCAAACAAAGAATCTTCATGAGGTTAACTATGATCAGTTCTATGACTTTCTAAAGCTAAACCAGGCAGAGGTGAATGAAGTCAGGAAAGAAAAGTTAGCCAAACAACATGATCCTCTTGCATTGATTGCTCAAACACCTACACCTGCAACAGTGAATACCAATGTTGCAAAAATCGTGAATCGGTAGCCGGGCGGTCGACCACCCTGCAGCGAGTAATCGGCCGAGGCGGGATTAATCGGTGATTAATCGGATTGGCATTTTTTGCATGTTTTGGGTATTTCTGGAGACCAAACTAAAGATCGTAACTGATTACAAGCCTACTATGTTTCCAAACCTCAATAAAAGGCTCCAATTCTGATTATGAGGCTCATTGTGCATTATAAGTGAAATAAACGATCCCCAAATTAAGTAGAATGCCTAAATTTTCATTTTTTTAAACCTGACTGATTTGGCCGATTCAGCCGATTTTTGGCCGATTCAGCCGATTTTTTTGCCTGACCGATTTTTTGGCCGATTTTCACTATTCTACAAGGTACTGGGCCGATTAACGATTAATCGGCGATTAATCGGCCGATTCAGCCGATTTTTGCAACATTGGTGAATACACAACCATCATCCTCATCTCCCACTCAGAACTTCATGAAACAACAATATGTTCCTCAAACCACTGTCATTCCACAACAACAATTCTACCCACAACAACAAGCCATTCCACTACAACCATACCCACAATACCAAGAACCAGATTTCACTGACAATGATGATAGTGCTGCTTTGTCTCAAGCATTTACTCTTCTAACCAAGGTATTCCAAGGACGCTATTTCACACCAACTAACAACAACCAAAGAATTTCATCAAACACTCGCAACAGGCAGATTGCACAGTCGAGTTTTAACATGGGTCATCAAGGTGGTTGGAGTTTATGGGAATCAGCAAGGAATAGCTACAGGGTTTCAGATGGGTAATCAAGGACAGTATGCAGGAAATCAGATGGGTCAGTATGCAGGGAATCAGATGGGTCCAGTTGGTGGAAATCAAAGGGGTCAGAATGTTGGGAATCAGAACGTTGGTAATCAGTTTGGGAATGTTGCTCCAGTTGCTAGGAATGTTGGAAATATTTATCAAGGGAATTTGGTAAAGTGTTTCAACTGTCAGGGAACGGGTCACATGGCAAGGAACTGTCCCTCCAAGCCGAAGAAGAAAGATCTTGAGTTTCTTCAGAAAGCAGTGCTCTTGGCACAGAAGGAAAAGGCACGGTTTCAGTTGAATGCTGAGGTACATGATTTCATGGCACTGATGGATGATTTCATGGCACTGATGGATGATACAGAAGACCTTGAAGACATTGATGCCAACTACATTTTCATGGCCAATCTTCAGGAAGCTAAGTATGACACGGATTCTGATGCACCCCCTGCTTATGATGTCAATGGAGTATCTGAGGTACCACCATATGCTACATGTCACAATAATGAAATGTTTGACATGTCACCTCAAAATGACCAATATCCTGCGACTCCTGCACCCACTTACGATACATATATGGACTCCCCAAGTTGTAGCAATACTAATTTGGCTACTCCAGATATGGATCCTAATGGAGGCTTCGAGTCCCAGCATACTAAGAATGATGAGGATACACGTGCTTTACTTGAATCATTATTGCAAAATTGTAGTATTGAAATAGAAGAGGTCAAAAAGATCAATCGCGAGGTTAAGGCCGCGAATGCTAAATTGACCGCTGAGCTTGAGTGATATAAGGTGAATGAACAAGCTTTTGAATTTAATAATAAACGACAGTCAGAACTAGAAATTGGTTATAGAGATTCTGTTTTAAGAGAAAAACATTTGCAAATCAAATATGACACACTTGATGTTAATTTGAATATGAAAATAAAATCCTTAAACACGGAAATTTCAGAATTAACCAACCAACTTTCAAAACAAAAATCAACTTGCTCTGATCTTGAAAAAGAAAAGAAAGAGTTGAACGTAAGGTTTTCAAAACGAGAAAATGATCTTCTTGACGAAATCATTAACAAACAAGAAACCATTAAAAAGTTGAAAAAGTTGCTTGTAAAAATGGGTCATTCAGCTCAAACAAGTAATATGCTAATTCAAGATCCAAACCCGATTTTACATACAATGAAGAAAATGGCTATCGGTTGTGAAAACCCTTATCATCTCAAGAAAGCACAGAAAGAACAGAATGTGTTATATAATGGTAATGTGCTAAATGATAAACATGATCCTCCCGAGGTTCGGCATTCTTTTGAAACGATTGAGCTCGCCGAAGAGAGTCGAAACAAAATAAGACGAATGAACCCAGAAATTAAACCAATTGATTATAATAAGCTTAACACAATTTCTGGAGTACATCTTGTTCAAAAAGAGTCACCAATGTTTTTCAAAAAACCAGTTGCTGTTTCAAAATGAAAAGTTGTTTCGAAACATCTTTCTAACATCGAACAAATGTCCACTAGTAACCCTTTTAACACAAGTGAAGCTAGACAATATTTGGATGATCTTAAAAAGAGAGTTGAAACGCTTCAAATGATTGTGGCATCTAAATCAAATACTAAGTTTAACGACTGGTATTCAAGTTTTCATACAGAACAGAAAAAGATGTTTGAAACAGAAATTACTCCCACATTAACTGCAATTCATGCAAGAGTAATCCATGTTGAAAATGCAATTTTAAAAGAAACAACCGACTTTGTCAAGGACCACAAATCCCTGGTAAAGGACGCTAATGAAAACATTGAACGAATCAAAGTTTTTGAAAAACACAATGACACTCTCTTCGAAGTAGCTCTGTCGACCGAAATTATGTCCATTATTTATCAAACATATTCTGTGGAAGACGATGAAAGAATTCGAGCTGAGACTTCTGAAATTGTTTTAAAATATGAAAATGCATTTGCTAAGCTTGAAAAAGAAAATGTAACATATTTTAAACAACTTGATCGGAAAAAGGAAGAATACAAGTATGACAAATTGTCGTATGAGAGTTCTTACCAAAACATGCAATAACAAATTGATCTATTGAAGTCTCAGCTTGAAAGTCAAAATAGGAAGAGCTAGGAAATTAAGATTGCTAAACCAAAAATGTATATTTCAACACCCTTGCCTAAGGATAATGAGAAAGGAAAAGAGAAAGCGGTTGTCGAAACATCAAATGTGGGCCTTTATAGGATTAGTACCACCACTGCGTCTACCTCTACATCTAAAACATATAGGGCAATTGACAAAAGTGTGAAAGATAATCCAAAAGAGACTAGGAATGCTAATACAAATTCAAATGACAACAAGAGAAATGCTAATGTGTGTGCCTTACCTTCTACAGGAATAGAAAGTACCTCTAGGAGCAGCAGACTAAAGTCTAGGAGCAATACAAGGAACAATAGAGTCTCGCCTGCCTCTGAGAGGGAAAGCAAGAATAAAACGGAAGAAGTAGAAGAACACCCTAGGAATTTAACGCTTTCGAATAAGAAACATATGTCATCTGGATGTAATGTTAAGAGTACTGATTCTAGTGCATGTAATGACTCTATTTGTTTAATGTACGAGAAATCTTTGTCTGAAAATGTGTGTAATGATATTGTTTCTAATAATGTGTATGTGAATGACAAGTCTGAACAGAAAGAAGTTCCTTCAGGAACTAGTGCTAAGACTAGATATATTCAAAGACTTATTGCAAAATCTAGGAAAACCACTAGTAGAATATTGCCTAGGAACTATCTTAAGTTGTGTATGTGGATACCAATGGGTAGAGAATTCACTATAGTAAATGGTAAATTAATGGCTCCAAAAGAACCAGTAAAAACCGTATATGAATGTGATTCGCCTGTTACCCTAACCCCATGGAACCAAATGATAAACGGTTTCCAAATGTACAATCTTCTGTTATTGGCAGGTTATCAAAATTTGTCTTTGGATCGTCGACTCGGGTTGCTCCAAGCACATGACCGGGAATCTGAAGCTGCTGATCAACTTTGTATGGAAGTTCATGGGAACAGTTCGGTTTGGAAATGATCATGTAGCAGCTATTCTGGGTTATGGAGATCTTCAGTTCGGGAATTTTTTAATCACTCGGGTTTACTACGTCGAAGGGTTGGGACACAAGCTGTTTTCAGTCGGGCAGTTTTGCGACACAGATTTAGAGGTTGCATTTAGGAGAAACACTTGCTTCGTTAGGAACTTGATTGGAGATGATCTCTTAACCGAAAATCGTGACACCAATCTTTATGCTATCGACATCAACCAAATGGCCTCTTCATCACCAATTTGTCTCATGACAAGAGCATGCGAAACTAAGTCCTGGTTGTGGCACAGACGATTATCCCATCTCAACTTTGACACCTTAACAAAGTTGGCCGAAGACAACATCGTCACCGATCTCCCTATGTTCAAATACACCAAAGATCACCTATGTCCATCCTGTGAGCAAGGCAAAAGCAAAAGAGCAACATATAAACCTAAAACTGTACCCAGTTCGGTCGATAAGTTACACTTGTTGCATATGGACTTATGTGGCCCAATGAGAGTTGAAAGTATCAATGGGAAGAAATATATTCTTGTTATCATCGATGATTATTCAAGATATACATGAGTAAAGTTTTTGAGGTCAAAAGACGAAGCACCAGGCATCATCATCACCATTCTGAAGCGTATACAAGTCTTACTTCAAGCTCCAGTAAGGATTGTAAGAACCGACAATGGCACATAATTCACTAACCAGGAGTTAAGAACATTTTTTGTAGAGACTGGAATCACTCACAAGACATCAGTTGTTAGAACTCCACAGCAGAATGGAGTAGTTGAAAGAAGAAATCGAACTCTTGTGGAAGATGCTCGCACGATGCTGATTTATTCTAGTGCACCTTTATTCTTATGGGCTGATGCTGTTGCCACTGCCTGTTTCACTCAAAACCGATCCCAAATCCATCCAAGATTCAATAAAACCCCATATGAGCTAGTGAACAACAGAAAACCCGATATCTCTTACCTTCATGTATTTGGCGCTCTGTGCTATCCTACGAATGATAGAGAAGATCTGGGGAAGCTGAAAGCTAAGGGCGATATTGGTATCTTCATTGGTTACTCAGATAAATCGAGGGCATTTAGGGTGTATAACAGACGAACTAAGAGGATAATGGAGACGATGAATGTGAAGTTTGACGAGATTTCACAAATGGCTTCTGAGAGACTCGCTCTAGAACCCGCGCTTAACCCGATGGCTTCTAATCATACCGGATTAGGACCCGCACCAAACAGTCAAACTTCTGGACATATTAGTTCAGGACTCGTACCCCAACGAGCTCAATCAACTAACACTAAAAAACCAACAAATCAAGAACTGGATAATTTCTTCGAGTTTATGTATGATGAGTACTATGGAGGAACTTCGACAAATGCATCACAACAACGATCCGCTGCATCCGCTCAACAACATCAACCACCACCACCACCGCAAGACGCATCTACAACAATCGAAGCTAACGCACCAACTCCCTCAACATCATCAACATCCACTCCAGCAACTCCAGTAATTGAGATTGTTTTACGAAGAGTTGATGAGCAAAACCACAATACACCAATTCAAGAAGAGCAACAACAAAACGATGTTGCGTTAGAAGAAGAACCATTTGAAAACCCATTTGCAACAGAATCTGCTGAATCTTCTTTAAGGTTACATGAACCATCTAACACGCATTCGTCAAATTCAAGGTACCCTTCAATGTTACAGTGGACTAAAGGCCATCCAATAGAACATGTTATTGGTGAACCTTCACGGCCAGTTCAGACGAGAAGACAACTCGCCACCGATTTCGATATATGTGCATCTACGTCTGCTCAATCAGTCTAAAAGAGCCAAAGAACATTCGGGAGGCGAGGGCAGACAATGCTTGGATTGAAGCAATGCAGGAAGAACTTCTCCAATATCAATTACATGACACT
Source organism: Artemisia tridentata subsp. tridentata (assembly GCA_021014915.2). Lineage (NCBI taxonomy): Eukaryota > Viridiplantae > Streptophyta > Magnoliopsida > Asterales > Asteraceae > Artemisia > Artemisia tridentata. Next base: position 22,530,134 of record CP139505.1, read on the forward strand.
TGGGATTTAGTGCCGAGACTAATCGACAAACTCGTCATTGATCTTAAGTGGTTATGGAAGAACAAAAAGGATGAAGAGATGACTGTAATTCACAACAAAGCTCGTCTCGTAGCCAAGGGATTCAGACAGGAAGAGGGGATTGATTTTGAGAGTCATTCGCGCCAGTAGCAAGGCTTGAGGCAGTCAGAATTTTCTTAGCCTACGCGGCTCACAAGAACATCACGGTCTATCAGATGGATATCAAGACGGCGTTCTTGAACGGAACTCTGAAAGAAGAAGTGTACGTAATTCAGTCAGATGGATTCATTGACAAAGATCATCCAGACTACGTCTACAAGATAAAGAAAGCTATCTATGGTTTGAAACAAGCCCCAAGGGCGTGGTACGACGAATTATCATCTTTCCTACTTCTAAATAATTTCACCAAAGGAACAATTGACCTGACCTTGTTTACTAAAAAAATTCAAAAATGACATTTTGATTGTTCAGATTTACGTGGATGACATAATCTTTGGGTCCACTAATCCAAAACATTCAAAACATTTTGAAAATCTCATGAAAAGTAAATTTGAAATGTCTATGATGGGCGAATTAAAATTCTTCCTTGGACTTCAAATCCATCAATCCCATCGTGGTATTTTTATAAATCATGCTAAATATACAATTGAGATTTTAAGGAAACATGGAATGGAAAATTGTGACTCTGTTGGTACTCCAATGGTCACTTCACCCAAAATAGGTGCTGATTTATATGGGAAACCTATGGATCCAAAGAAATATCGGAGCATGATTGGGTCTCTCATGTACTTAACTGCTAGTCGACCCGATATACATTTTGTTGTCTGTTTATTAGCACGGTTTCAGGCAAGGCCTACCGAACTTCACCTCCAAGAGGTTAAACAGATGTTTTGGTACCTACGAAGAACCATTAACATGGGACTTTGGTATCCGAAGGATTCGGAGTTTCAACTAACAGCCTTTTCAGATGCCGACCATGCTGGATGCCAAGTTACCGCAAAAAGTACATCCGGGGGAGCACAATTCTTGGGAGAAAAGCTAGTAGGCTGGTCATCAAGGAAACAAGACTGTACGGCGTTATCAACCGCAGAAGCCGAGTATGTGTCTCTATCTGCGTGTCGTGCCTAAGTTCTATGGATGAGGACACAACTCACAGATTATGGTTTTACTTTCGACCGCATACCTATGTACTGTGACTCGAAAAGTGACATAGCCATCTCGTGCAATCCAGTTCAACACTCCAAGACCAAGTATATTAGAGTCCGCTATCACTTCATAAAGGAACACGTTGAAGAGGGTACTGTGGAACCATTCTTCGTGAAGACAGAATACCAACTCGCCGATCTGTTCACTAAAGCTCTACCAAAAGAGAGATTTGATAATTTAGTTCGACGAATTGGCATGCGAAGCCTAACTCCCGATGAGTTAGAAGGTCTTCTCGAATCTTCTTGAAACTATTTTGCAGTAGATATATATAGATATAGTTAGATCGTAAAATAAAATAAAATGATGTATATTCTTTTTCCGGTATGTCTCTCGTATAAATCAATATTCTGTACGTGTCTAGAAATTTCATTCAACAATGATACGGATATGTACATATGCTTGAGCGAGAACATATCATCTCTCCAAATTTCTTCATAATTTTGTTTTGAACCCGCGCTTCAATGATGGCTTTCGTATATATCAGTACGAAACCGGCACCTAAAGGAAGACTTCTGATTATCTCCGATCAGAACTCGTAATCAAAGACAATATATACCAACTTCATGCAAATCCGTTTATCTCTTCACAAGGAATCTCATTTAATCTGCTGAAATCAAAAATATCACTACGTGCTATTTTTAAGGGGGAGAAGACGTGATTAAATGTGATCAAAGACCGTAGATTGAATCTCAAGACTCAGTATTAACCCTCGAATTGACGAAATTAAATGTCCATTATCGAAAAGACTTGCCCGGGATGGGTAATAATTTCAAGCTGGTTATCAGTGATGTAAGCGTGTCTCGCAAAGGACTTGTCTGAGTAGAATGTACCAATTCGAGAGATAATCTTTTGATATGACCGGGACGGGTAATAATTTCAAGCTAGTCTAACTAATGATGTAAGCGTGTCTCGCGAAGGTCATATTAATTGAAAATCGATCAATTCAAATGTGCGAACTCCACCCAACATGTGCAAGTTTACCTTAAAAATGCATAAGCATATGTGAAGGGGGAGTATTTCCAAAATATAAAACTCTCGAAGTGTTAACTAAAATGTGTTTAATCATAAACACTTTGAGAGATTTTCACAAAAAGGTTTTATGTCATGTGATCGATAATCTAGGATAATCATGAAGTTATAAGGTGATTATGGTTAGGTTATGTCCAATGATCCGCCAAAGCCGGAGGGATCTACCCAAGGACAATTCCAATAGATTAGAATTAGAAGTCCTTAGGTAAGATTGAAAAAAGGAGTAAATGAGAAAGGGAAATAAGGGGTTGAAGAATTAAAAAGAAAAGTTGATTGAAAGGGTGAAAAGAAATAGCTCTCCATGAAAACTTAGGGCAGAAACCGGGTCAATACATCTGCTATCGGTATTCACTAATGTGATACTGATGTTGAAGACAAGACGTCATGGACCCAGTGACGCGCTGCACCACCCCTCCTAGCCACTCAGATATCTCTTAAAAGATATTTGTTTCATTTCTCACGGAGAACACTACATAATCTATCGGCCTCTCATTCTGAGATGTGTTGATATTGAAAAGGTGGCACTCTGCTCCATGCCTCCGACTACTAAAACTAAAACGCACAATTGAGTCTAGAGCCATGAGATTCATAAAAAATCTCTTAGGAACACTTCTATAAGAATACCCTTGTGTTCACCAAAAAGGACACAAGGTGTACAAGAGTCTTAATGAGATCCAAGGATCTTGCCATTTATATCAATGATGGTTACTATGTCTCAAAAGGTCTACAGTCGTGTGGTGATCTCCAGCGACTCACTGAATCGTGGGTGCACTTCGGTGTGTCCGTGTAAGCCCTCTCAGGGGTATCCGGTTCAGAACGGCCTGGGTAAGGATTAGAGAAAGTTATCACACTATGCTGTTGACAATCTCAAAGTCTAAACCTATAAGTGTTGGACAATTTATCACTAACGGTTTTATGCAGCTACCTATAAATTTCCATCGACCATCATCATATATCAAACATCTTCACCTCCGCATACTCATACTTATGAAGATCATCCTCAACAAAGCTCAAGTGTAAATTTCAAGACAAAAGGATCAAGTTAAAGACAAAGTGTAACGACAAAGTCAGAAAGCTAATCAAGATGTCAAGAACAATTTCATATATCAAATGATGAAAGAATAAGGGGAGATTGTTAGCATAAGTATAAAGTCCAAGAGGTATGAGTATGTTGGAGGACACGACGCATAACCACACGAAGATGTTGATCAAGGCAAGAGCAACCAAATAGCGATTACTTTGAAGATCACGTTGCATGAAGGAATGATGAATGAAGACTATTCTACAACGACACACAAAGTTCAAGACGTTGAAGACAAAAGACCTATCACTAGGAGCATCATTGAAATGACCATCCCTTAGGTGGAGATTGTTAGCAATTAAATTATTAGTGAAGTGATGGTCATTTGTATTTTAGTTAATATGTAATTGTGTGTCGTGTGTATACAAAAGGATAGTAGAAAAGGGCCTTGTGTTGGACTAAGCTAGAAGTATATTTGTTATACACCATGTATTGCTTAGAAAAGTCCAAGTCCAACACAAGCCTACCAAAGCCCAAGTATAGCCACTTAGGGCATCCCATTTCTCTTATAAATAGCACACTCTCACCTCAAAGTTGGTGTGCCTCATTGTTTAGTATAGGTGATAGTGTGTGTGTACTCTAAGTGTGTTTGTTTTATTTCTTTCCAAGTTATATAACATTCGGCCATTAATCATTACATACGATCCATATCTCTTTCATCTATACTTATTCTATCATTTCACGTTCTTATATAGTTTAGTTTGTAGTGATAAGGTTAAGATTTCTAGTTTTAACAATATATATATATATATATATATATATATATATATATATATATATATATATATATATATATATATATATTGGTTCTAGGAAAAAAGCCACTTTGGTGAAAAAGTGAGAAAATAGTGCAAATCAACCTCTCCTTCCCCTCCCTTTTTTCACACCAAACTACAGGGACCTTATTGTATTTTCCTTCATTCTTTAAGGTAGGTTTTGTATATTCGCACCCCACCCTACCCCCCCCCCCTCGAAAAAAAAAAATTCCCGCAAAAAAAAATCTTTTTGGAGGCCAAATTTTTTTTTTCCAGGCCAAAAATTTTCCCGCCAAAATTTTATAACTGTGATGCACCTTTTTATTTTGGTGCATCACAGTTATAAATTTTAGTTATAACTATGATGCACCAAATTTTATAACTGTGATGCACCAAAATAAAAATGTGTTTTTTAGGGGCAAAAAAAAAAGAAATCTTTTTTCCAAGCCAAAAATTTTCAAGGCTAAATTTTATAACTATGATGGACCTTTTTATTTTGGTGCATCACAGTTATAAATTTTGGTGCATCATAGTTATAACTAAATTTTATAATTGTGATGCACTAAAATAAAAAGTTGCATCATAGTTATAAAATTTTGGCTGGAAAATTTTTTGCCTGAAAAAAAAAATTTTGCCCCCAAAAAACTTTTTTTTTGGCAAGTAAATTTTTTTTTTCCCGGGGGGTGGGGGGGTGGGTTTCAAAACTTACCCTGAAGTTTGAGATTTTTCAAATCCTACCCTATAACTTTTTTTTCTCACTTTTCTATCTAATTACACTTTTCCCTAGAACCGGACCCTATATATATATATATATATATTGTAGCAAATATGAAATATAAAGCTAACATGCAATTGTTGTCACTAGCTAGATACCTTGAATCGATATATATTTATTAGTGTTAATCGTGTTTTATAGATATATTTATTTGAAGGCTACAACCTTCTTATATTAATTGGTCAACGCAAATTATGCATATTATATTTCAGGGTATCATCATCTCTAGCTCATTTTGCAAGTAGACAACATGTAACTAATCCCACCCACTTGATTAATTTCAAATGATTCTTATGATAAATAGTTTATGAAAACGAAGATAGTTTTAGAGAAAATAGGGTACGGTGTAATAATAACATTGACATATACCTTCGTGTTCAACATATACAAACCTTGTCAATTACAATGATGATAACAATGATTGTTATATTTAAGATGAAAATGTGTGGCGTATTGATTTTTCAGCTGTGTAGAAGACCTAATAAGATGCTTAAAATCGTATTGTGCTACGACTGAAATAGAAATTAGTTTAATTGTTTGTTTGTTATATCACAAACGGCGTAATTGTTTACTACCACTAGACGTAATTAGTTTAATTGTTTATTTTCTATATCAGGTACTACAGCTTCGGCGCATCACCCGAAAGGGAGTTCACATGGACAAGGTTCGGGTTAATAATTATCTATTAGTTTGCTTTTATTATATTGTATGAAAAATATACTGGTATCCCTCTACTCAATATACTTCCGTTTTTCGATTATCTAAGGTTGCTGACTGAAAATCCAGTTCAACGTCTTAGTGCAAACGAGCCGTGGAGGTAAAACTTTCTCTGACCATTGCGAGGAATACGGACAAGAGACAAGCACTAAAAAGATGAAGATCAAGAGCCTACATATGAAGGTGAGGTGGTTTTAGCGGATTTGATACTTTTGTGTCATGATCTCTACCTTTTAGACTTTTAGTTCCCCAAGGTTTGTTATATTACTCTTTAATTATATATTTTCTTTGGTTGATTATAATGTATGTTTTAGCTATTTTATGAACTTCCATGTAAACCTTCCAATATTTTCCTTCTGATATTCATTTTATATGTTCATGGCACGCAGGCTGTACATTGATGAGATAGGAAAGCCATATGTTGCTTGCTGTTTTGCGATCATCGGCAACACCTACAGAAAGTGAATGTTTTGCACGAAATAGTAAAGGCTTTGCCAGGAACAGTGAAGGCTTTAGTGAGGAATAGTGGCCCCGCTATTTTTAATAGAGTTTTAAGGGGTCTATATGTTTTTGTTTTCTTTAATATCTGTAAAATAACAAGAATCGGTTTCTGGAGGTCGGGGTTGATCAAAATATGCCATATTTCTAGAGAGAGAAAGTAGAGAGAGAAAGTGGAGAAAATATTTGATATCTATTAGCTTAATGAATGAATGAACAATACAAGAATTCCCACACCCCTCACTCATGGAGAGTCATGAGGGGTATTTATAGGCCCTTTACCTTACAAATTTGCAATTTAAACATAAGTAGTCCCTGCGTGTACTACTTACTACAAATCTAGTCCAATTCACTTAAGTGAAGATATCTTTTATAAAATGCGAGTCTAACAATCTCCCTCCAAGATATCGTCACATGTGAATGGTTACAATGAAACCTATAAACAAAGTAAATTACAATAATAATAAACTTTGACGTTGTTGAAGTGCAGAGTCTCTGTAGTCTAGATCTGAGGCAGACTTGAAGTTCTCTATTCCGAAGATCGCGGCATCGATCTTTGTGCTGACGGAACTAATACTTGTAGCTCTGAAATTCAACTGTAATGGTCTAGTTAGGTTATTTCTCCCTCCTAACTAGTGAGCCATTTTTCTTTTCTTTGCTCCCTCCTGAACTGACAACTCTCTTTAGTCTTCAAACACGCAGCGGAGACTGTAGATACTAAAGGAAGCACAATGGTTGTTGTTCGGGAGCTTCATAACAACATACCTCACAACGTATTTGCATCCAAGTTGATAATAAGCCTCAATGTACCCACAAACCAAAAGACGAGACATTGCTTTTTCCTTCGTGCACTTCAAAATGATGCCATGCTGATGATTGTTATTTTACACGATTCGGGCATGACCAGACGGTTTCATGTTGTGAGAGATAACCGAGTTAAGCATAACAGGAATAGAGAGACAACCTGCTGCCAAAGGCTCTATCAAAGTACACGCGAAAATAAGGGTTACGTTTCTCTGGTACTTCTCTATTTCTTTTCTGATGTTTCAGTTTCTCCAGCCCAGTTTTCGGTGTAATTTCAAATTGTTGGGGTTGCTTATCAATTCTCCTTACTTGCTTATTACGTTTTGATATGGCAGATATATATTTGGAGATGTGCAGCGGTTTCTCTTGCTGCTGTAGTAGCAGATGTAGCGACTATTGCAGCTGCCATAGGAGCCCCATCAGCATCTAGAAAAGATAGACATATAGCAAGAACAAATATGGTTGTTCTCTCGGTTGCCACCTTTGTTGCGGCCCAATGTGTCGATGCTGCAGAGACTACGGGGGTAGAACGCGGGCATCTGATTGCTGCAAAAGGGTGAGTAACGAGTTTGGTTGTTAGCTTATCTAGCTGAATTTACTAGCCTTAAGGCGTGAATTTTTAACTTAAAATGATGCTTTTGTATATTTGAATACCTTGCTTTATAAGTATATGGAGAGTAAAAAAAAATGATATTACGTATGCTAAACATTGGCTTAAAACCCATCTAGCTAGACGTGTCAATTTTGATCCATTAATTTAAAAAATAGGTTGGTTAGGTTGTATACAGTATACTACATCCTTTTGCGATGGCTATTGGTTTTCCTCATTATAACTTATTTAATTTTGTCTTTTGTTTTACTAAATTGTATATTTGGTTATCACTAATGAAATTTGTTATCCAGAACATTTCCTTCCAAGTTACTGAATTTCTTTTGAGATTAATTTTGCCACATTTTATGACTTGGTTGCTCACTGCCCGATGGTTAGTAAAAGTATCTTTTTATTGCTTTGGTACTATATATACATAGTTGCTTAGGAGAAACGAGACTGATGAAATTGTGTTATTATGCTTTAATATTCAGATTGAAGCCGGCGAATGATAGAACATAGAGCAACAGAAACTGAAACTACAGAAACTAGCATCGAGTGTCGCAATGATTTTGGATTCTCAATTGACAGTTTTTTTTTTTAAAGATGTTGGGCATATGTGTAGTATAAGCTATGTGTTTGAAATAACATGTTTTCAAATAAACTATTTGAGCCATGCCCTTTTGATCCTTTTACTAATCCGCAAATGTATTGATAATTTATTTGTATCATATTTGGTGCAGTAATATACGTATATATTGAACATTTGATTTGTCATTAGAATAACTAAATTCGTGCATCGTACAAGCCTAAGCATCTTAGTCTTTCCTTTAAAGTGATTCTATTTTTATTTGCATTTGAAACAATATGTCGAATAAATAGTCCACTACGATTTATTTTGGGAAATTCTTTATTTGCTTATTCATTGATTATGCAATGGTTTGTTACAATAGGCCATTGTACTCTGCTTAAATTCAATAAGGCTCCAATATCTTTAGAATATATAAATTGAATTAATATTGAAACAAAGCCCGTGCATCGCAATTCAAAATCCTTTAGTACAAAAGAAACTATAATGGTAAAGTGGTAACCTTTAGTATCCTTTAGTAGAGCATCAACATGGAAGGATGATCAAATTGAGGAACCTTAAAGCCGAGAACCGATAAGTACGCAAATCAAATGTGCACTTACTACTTACAACCACGTGTACTAATGGTCAAACAAATCTTTGAGTATATTTCATATAAAACATTTCTATTTGTAAAAGCTTAATAAAGCGAATTTTTTAGTTTAACACTTTAAGTTTCACGACTAATGTTAACATACCTAATTAACCGTTTCCAGACTAATGCTACTTCATGTTAAACGAAGCTCGTGCATCGCACGGGCCATGCTGTCTCGTGTAAAACAATGATGGTTTCAACATCATCTACCTAATTATCTAACACTACATATATTAACATATTGGCTTTTGGGACCATTCAACCAACAAGGTTGAATTAGGAACTTTTAGCGAAGTTGAAGTGTTGTAGGCATGAGATGAAGAGAAACTCAAATACAAATAATTTTAATAAAAACTTGATTAAATGTACATCAGTAATATAACTCATTCAAGTATTAAAAGAAAACGGTGTTTAACTTTAGTATCAATGGTTGTTATGGGCATAGAATTGTTATAAAAACAAATGTAAACAAATTAATAGCCATAGCAAAATTTGTAGATCTATTAATAGGATATAAAAAAGGACGGTGGGTGGAGGCTGCCTCTATATAGATTATCGTATGTGATAAATCGTGTAGAAATAAATAACTTTTGTGGTTGTTTCAAATGACGTATAGTCTATACCCGGGTCACGAACCCGGTTAGTAAACAATACTAACAATTAAGCCCACCACGTATGGGCCGCAACTGGACTACCAGTTGCGCGGCTTGGGTCGACAAGGCCCAACCCCAAAGCTATTTCCGGAGAATATATGGAATATCTTCTAAATAAAGAAGATATATACCAAATCTCCGAGGTCGGCGTACATGCCGAAGAGTAGGGAACACGAAACCTATTAGGGTTTCGTGCATATATAAAGGGCATTCCAGCCCTCGGTAAAAGGTACGATCTTCAATAAACCCTAAACCATAAACTAAACCCTACGTTCGATTACTTACTCTCACGCCGGAGGATAATCGGGGGAGACAATCCCTCGATAAGCCTAACGGTGTTTGTTATTTTTCTTAGTGCGCAGGTCACATCAAGCATTAAGATTCGAATTGGTACGAGAATAGAAGCCCTATCAAGGAACGCCCAACTTTTGTATCAACAAGTGGCGCCATCCGTGGGACCCTACACTAAGAATTTTACCGAAAACTAGAATGACGAAACACGGGAGTCACAAGAGTCCGCATGGGAAGAAGGCGCAGGATGACCCACTAGGGAAGAAGCACCAAACAGATGCGCCCCCTAAGCAGACCCCTGGAACAACCAGTGTGCCTAAAAGCTTAGGAGTGTATTCAGATCAGGTCTTCCCTGCAGTGGAATCGCTTACCAAAACTACCCCCGCTATTACGACAAGTACTAACGCGGTAGACCTGGAGCGCACTCCTTTCACCATGCCAGAGGTGAACTTCAATGAACCTCCCAATGCGCCTATCCGAAACAAGGATCCTGCCTTGGCAACGGACTCCATCGCGCTTGAAGGAGTCACTTCCGAATTAGCGCCAAGCGACTTTGTATCCCAAAACTACGAAGCCTTGACTGCGCTCATGCGAGAGGAGGCAAAGAAGAGGTCAAGCCAAAGCCTGCACGGCAGACTCAACTTTGACCCTAATCCTGACGCATCCCCACCGCGCTACCGAAAGGAAGGACGCGAGAGGGATAGCCGTAAACAACCAGTGTTCGCCAGGATTGGAAGGAAGGTTGTGGATGATGAAGCAGCCGATCTTCAACATCTGGAGGAACCTGAAGAAAGTGAGCGGCGCGCCAATGTCCACGCTAGGCTTGGCAAGCGAAAAATCCAAGATAGGCTTGGGCGACGATGCTCCCCAAGTGAAAGCCCCTCAAGCTCTGACTCTGATGATAGTCGGCGCAAGCGCCACAGAGGAGCAAGCTCAGACTCTGATGATAGTAGACGCAAGCGTCACAAAAGAGTCCGCTCATCTTCAAGAGATTCCTCGGACAGCGAGACTGGACACTGGAAATCAAGAGGGAAATACCGCGACCAGGATGATGAAGACATGTCTCTCCCCTGGCGTCGCCAAAAGGTTGATGCGTTTACTAGGCGCATCAGTGACTTTTCTGAAAATAAGAAAAGGCGCATGCCTGCTAATGTCAAAACATATGATGGGACAGGTGATCCGGATGATCACCTAAAAATTTTCGAATCAGCAGCTACTATCGAAAATTGGCCACAGCCTGTGTGGTGCCATATGTTCAACTCCACATTAGTAGGAAATGCGCGCAACTGGTTTAGTAAGCTTCCACGTAGAAGCATTGGTGGGTTTGAAGAGTTGCGCAGAGCGTTTCGCTTAAATTTCACCCAAAGAAAGAAGTGCGCAAAAAACCCTGTCGAACTCGCTAGGGTTAAACAGCGACAAGGGGAATCCACAAGCGCTTTCATGGAACGCTTCAAGGACGAGTGCATGAAAGTCAAGGCGTGTCCAGAGATACTCAAAATATCGGGTTTTATGAATGCAATAAATAACCCAGATCTGATAAAAAAGCTAAATGATAAGGTTCCCCTAACCTTCGATGAGCTCATGAAGCGCACGAGGTCTTTTGTCCAAGGAGAAGAAGCCGCCGCGGATAGCAGGAAAATCTATTCGAACCACAGGTCGCAAGAAGAGTCAAGGAGACAATCCAATGACCAGAGCGGCAATCGTAATAGGAGTTACCGTAATCAAGGCGGCGGAAGGGGAAACGACAAGTATACCCCATTAACAAAAACTCCAAAGGAGATATTCGCAACAGAAGGAGCAAACTTCCCGAAACCACCACCAATCCGCACCCCAGAGGATAAGCGTATAGGGAATGGTTATTGCGAATACCATGGACAGAAGGGCCACACAACTAACGAGTGCGTCCAACTGCGCCAATTGATTGAAAAATTGGTGAAGGAAGGAAAGATGGACCACCTCGTAAAAAACATCAGAGAAGGGAAAGATAAACAAAAACCAGTGGCCAAGAAAGAGGCGCCAAGAGAAAAGGCAGATATCATCTACATGATACAGCCATGGCCGCGCGTGACAAGACAAAAAGTTAGCCAGCGTTTCTCTAAGGGAAACGAAATCTCTTTCCCCTCCCTGACCGCGAACAACGCAGTGGTGGATCCACTTACCATTGAAATACATACGGGGGGTCACGACATCCGTCGCATGTATATAGATGGGGGTGCATCCGCTAATATTATATATGAACACTGCTTCAAGAAACTGCGACCTGAGATACAGAGTCAGTTGATCCCAGCCACAGCACCGCTCACTGGCTTCACAGGAGAGAAGATATGGCCCACGGGGCAATTGCGTCTATTTGTAGAAGTTGGTGACAAACCACACTCTACGGTTACCTGGATGGATTTCATGATAATCAGATCCCCCTCTCCGTACAATGGTATCATCGGGAGACCTGGAATATCATCTATTCGCGCCGTGCCATCCACAGCGCACGGGATGCTTAAGTTCCCAGTGGAAGGAGGCATTGTCACCCTCTACAATACCACCACACCACCCAAGGAATGTAATGCTGTGACAAGTGACGTAAGTATCGTTCCAGAACAACGCGCAATCAAAGTCCCAAACCTAACGGTCGCCATTCACCCTGAATATCCGGATCAACAGGTATCTATTGGTGGGTCTCTGTCTGACAAAGGCAGGTCAGCTATATGCGCACTCTTGCAAAATAATTTGGATATTTTTGCATGGGAGCCTAAGCATATGACAGGAGTGCCACGCTCCATCACGGAACATAAGCTACAAATCCGACAAGGATATCCTCCAATACGACAGAAAAAGTGCGGACAAGCTCCAGACCGCGCAAAAGCCATCCTGGAAGAAGTACATAAGCTAGTAGACGCAGGCATCATGCGTGAGGTCTACTACCATGACTGGCTCTCTAACCCGGTGATGGTAAAGAAGAGCGATGGCAGTTGGAGGATGTGCGTAGACTTTACAGATCTCAATAAAGCATGTCCACAGGACTGCTACCCGCTCCCGGAAATAGACTGGAAAATTGAGTCTCTATGCGGATATCCCTTCAAATGCTTCCTGGACGCATACAAGGGATACCACCAAATTCAAATGGCGGAAGAAGACGAAGAAAAGACGGCCTTCCACACAAGTCAAGGAGTCTACTGCTACACAAAGATGCCTTTCGGCCTAAAGAACGCAGGAGCAACATACCAAAGATTGGTAGACACTGCGTTCGAAAAGCAAGTGGGACGCAATTTGGAAGTATACGTCGATGATCTCGTCATCAAAAGCCATACAGAGGATGAGCTGGTGCGCGACATGGAGGAAACGTTCAAAACACTCAGGAGAATCAACATGAAATTGAACCCCAAGAAGTGTACGTTTGGCGCTACAGAAGGTATGTTTCTCGGGTATTTGATAGAACCCGATGGGATCAAACCTTGCCCAGAGAAGACTCAAGCAGTCATTGACCTTCCCTCACCGCGCACACTGAAAGAAGTTCAGTCACTAAACGGCAAACTAGCCGGACTGAACCGATTCTTATCCAAATCAGCAGACAAGTCACTTCCCCTATTCAAGACACTCAAGAAGTGCACCAAAAAGGGAGACTTCAGGTGGACTGCGGAAGCGGAAGAAGCTTTCCAACAGCTCAAGCAACACATAGCAGCGCTCCCAAAGCTTGTTGCACCCCGACCAGGGGAAGAGCTGATCATGTACCTATCTGCGACCCAAGGAGCAGTCAGCGCAGTCCTATTAACAGACAGGAACTCCGTCCAAACACCCATTTATTTTGTTAGTAAGGCGCTCAAAAAGACAGAGATCAACTACACGGCAATGGAAAAGTTGGTCCTAGCTTTAGTGTTTGCAGCGAAAAGACTGCGCAGGTACTTCCAGGCGCACCCAATCGCTGTCATCACAGACCAACCCATCAAACAAGTTATCTCGAAACCCGACGCATCGGGGCGCTTACAAAAATGGAGTGTGCTACTGGGAGAGCACAATATATCATACAGACCGCGCACTGCAATTAAAGGGCAGATATTGGCCGACTTCATCATCGAGAAGCCGGACACAGACGCCCCACTTGCGACAAGCAAGGAGGAACTTCAGGAACCATGGACTCTATTTACTGATGGATCCTCATGCGTAGATGGATCAGGAGGTGGCCTTATTCTTACCAACCCAGAAGGAGTCGAATTCACCTACGCACTGCGTTTTGAATTCACAGCAACGAACAACGAGGCAGAATACGAAGCACTCCTAGCAGGGTTACGTATCGCAGCTCAAATGGGTGTACGTAATCTAGAGGTAAACGTCGATTCACGACTCGTGGCTAACCACGTGTCAGGCGAATATGTAGCAAAGGAGGAACACATGATCCAATACCTCGAAAAGACCAAATCTCTGATCCAGAACTTCGACAGATTCGTCATCAAGCAGGTTCCAAGGAGTGAAAATAGAAAAGCAGATGCGCTGAGCAAAATTGCATCCACCAGTTTTGCGCATCTATCAAAACAAGTTTTGGTGGAAACCTTGAAAAACAAGTCAATAACAGAGATGGAAATATCCACGGTGATAGAAGAGGAACATCCTACGTGGATGACGCCAATCATTGACTTCATCAGCAAGGGCATACTCCCCCAAGAACAAAAGGAAGCTCGGAGAATCCGGCGCACAGCGCAGCGATTCGAACTCCGAGATGATGTCTTATATAGGCGCTCATTCCTACAACCATGGCTTAGGTGTGTTGGACCTCTCCAGGCAGACTATGTACTTCGAGAGATCCACGCAGGCTCATGCAGCATGCACTCAGGACCACGCTCCATAGTAGCGCGCGCCCTCAGGTCTGGATACTATTGGCCAACTATGCACCGCGACGCACGCGACCTGGTACGAAAGTGCAATGATTGCCAAGTTCACAGACCCATTCCGCGCCGACCACAGCATGAGCTAACACCTATTACATCGCCATGGCCATTCTACAAATGGGGTATCGACATCGCTGGACCTTTCCCCATTGCCGCAGGAGGATTGAAATTCCTCATTGTGGCAATAGATTACTTTACCAAGTGGATCGAAGCAAAGGCAGTAGCGACCATAACAGGTAACCAGGTGAAACGATTCGTGTGGGACAACATAGTATGTCGCTTTGGATTACCTGGAGAAATTATCTCTGATAACGGAAAACAATTCCGCGATAACCCGTTCAAAGACTGGTGCGAACAGCTGAACATCACGCAACACTTTGCATCCGTAACTCATCCACAAACCAATGGCCTGGTCGAGCGCGCAAACAGAAGCCTTGGCGAAGGAATCAAAGCGCGCCTGGACAGACACAAAGGTAGATGGGTTGAAGAACTATCACATGTTCTTTGGGCGCACAGAACAACCATCAAGGTCAGCAACGGGGACACCCCCTTCTCTTTGGTCTATGGGACAGAAGCTGTTATACCAGCTGAAATTGGAATGCCAACCATCCGTACTGCGGAAGTTAATGTGGCAACCAATGATGATGAGCGGCGCATAGACTTAGATCTATTGGAAGAGCGACGTGAACGCGCAGCAATACGTGAAGAGAAAGCCAAGTCGAGAATGAAAAAATACTATGATACCAAAGTGCGCAGCACTTCATTCAGACCAGGCGACTTCGTATACCGCGAAAACGACTCAAGCCGCGCAGAAGACACTGGAAAGCTAGGACCAAAGTGGGAAGGACCTTACGAGGTCATAGAAGCACTTGGCAATGGAGCGTACAAGTTACGCGACAAGGACGGGAATGAGCTACAGCGAACATGGAACGTCCGCAACCTTAAACGGTGCTATCTTTGAAGAAGGCTACGGCCCAACATGGACACTCTTGCGCTTTAGAAAGTGCCCTCAATAAAGATCCATGTAATTTTATTTTTATGAATTATCTAGATAAACATTTTTCTTCAAAACTTGCAAGTATTAATAAAACGTTATGGTTTCTAGCTAACTCCATAATACATTTAACTTTATTGTTTGCATCTTTTATTATCATGTTTCAATATTGTTATATTCTTGCCTACATGGCGTGCATGCACACACTAAGACCCACGATGGCAGAGAGGATGAGTAAACCTAATAAACTACTCGTTGAGTAAGAGGGTTGCAAACCCATCAACACCGGATCACGAATCCTTGTTAAACACCTTGCGCTCAAGACGTTGGCGCAAGTACCCCACGCACCCCACGACGGATGCGTGATAGAGCACACTGTGCGCGTTTAACAACTAAGGAAATCAAGACTCTTGATTCCTTAAAAGTACAATACGACAAGTACACTTACAAAAATACATAGATGACTATGATTAAGTTGGAAAAATTCAACACACGACTACGGTCCTTAAGGAAATTCATACACGACTATGACCCTTATCTTCTAAATACGCTTAAACACTTAAAGTTATCTTCACGCAAGGATACATAAGTCATATAAGAACTATGAGTTCAAAAAGCATAAGTATTGAGAAGCTATAGAAACATTAAGTACAAAAGCAATTTTTTATTTATAGAGTACGTTTCTACAAAAAAGGCTTATACAAAAAAGCTACATGCTATAGGCACGCCTTAGCTGGCTAGAGCCCCCACCAAAAGCCGCTTCCTTTGCATCCTCGAGTCGCTTCAGTAACTCGGCATCATCAAGGGAAACAGTGGCCACGCAGACAGGCACACCATCGGATCTAGGCTGATGCGCAGCGCCTATGCCGCACAGAATGGCCTTTCCTTTCTCGCCTTTCTTTCGTGCGACCCTGGAAACATGCGCATTTAGCGACCTTTGCAAAGAAATCTCTTTCTCAAGACAGAAAGGATTCAGAATATCACGAGGCTGAGCAAAAATGGGTACCTTCAGCTGCGCCACATCAGGCTTCAAGTAAAAGTCCACCTGCTGATCTGCATCATCCTGCAGATGCCTAGGAAGAGTGAGCCCCGCCATGATCACATTGATCGGCTGGTCCTGATCACGCTCCAAGAGAGCGATGTGCGGCAGCTCAAGCTTCTTTAGCTCCTCCATGGCAGCAACAAGCTCAGCATGGGCATCCGCCTTATACCCAGGCACCTCAGTGAGCGGCACGGTCAGCAACTTGGCCTCCGCAAGCTTGTCTACGGCCGAGGTCTCACCGTGCGCAATAGCGCAATTCACAACCTTCCCAAAGGATGCGGTGACCTCAGGATGCTCCAATGTGCACATGGCAGCCAAGCGAAGACCATGGCTGATCAACCACCTACAAAATAACACAAGTGTTAAAGCAAGAAGGTCCAACATATATACAAGTTATAACGAAGTAAATCAGCATATACCTGCGCTCAGCCACAGACTGCACAAGATGGGGGTACAACTCCTCATCGTACTCAATGCTGAGCTGGCGGAGCTTCTCCTCTTGCGTCTTCAGGGCAAGCTCAATGCGGCTGCGGAACTCTTCAATATTAGCAAAGTGCTTGCTTCTATTCTGCTCCAAGTACTTCAGCGCCCACAACGAGTTACGCCTTTGACGGTCTGCAAAAGCGCGCTCCCGCTCCAACTCAGCCATCACCATAACCTTCTCCTCACCCATTTTTCGCGCAGACGCCTCTGCGCGCTCCAGTTTAGCCTTGGAGCTCAGCTGCTCAGCTTTAGAGCTTGCTAACTCAGCCTGCACAGACGCTAATTGCGCCTGCAGCCGGGAAACTTCATCAGACTGGTACACCCGGGCTTGCGAAACCAGCTCAGACTGGCGCACAGCTATGGAGGCCAACTCCTCCATCGCAGAGTCAAAGGGACTCAACTCTACTGCAATGTCCTTCGATGCAGACGCCTCAAGGGGACTCTCCTTGGGTGGCGCACTCTCATCAACAACACCAGCAGGCTGTTCACTGTACGAAAAATCAAGAAACAAGATCAGCATACGGAAAACAGTCAAACATATACCAAATCCTAAGGGATTATTAAAGACTACTTACTTGGGGGGAGGAGTCGAGGACACGTTTTTCTCCTTGTCAGCCTCAGTTGAGGACACGTCCTTCTTCTTCTCAGTTTCAGTTGTGGACGCACCTCCACCAGACTTCTCAGCTTCCACACTGAAGACACAGAGC
Source organism: Artemisia tridentata subsp. tridentata (assembly GCA_021014915.2). Lineage (NCBI taxonomy): Eukaryota > Viridiplantae > Streptophyta > Magnoliopsida > Asterales > Asteraceae > Artemisia > Artemisia tridentata. The sequence continues at coordinate 22,547,876 of CP139505.1, forward strand.
AACACGGTTAGAATAAAATACAACTTGACAAAAGTTCATAACTAACAATTCAGATACTTACTCCATCTGCACCTCAGTAAAAGATGGGCCTTCCCCAGCCTCAGTCCGCGGCCTCTTGGAAGGCCCTTCACCATAACCACCAGACGCTCTCTTCCGCGTCAGTAGGGAGACCTCCTCCATATCATTATCAGAATCCTCTAAATGGATCAAGGGGGGAGGAGGCTGCGCAGCTTCAGGACTTGGCTGTACAGGAGGAGCCACCTCCTGAAGTGGCTCAGCTGCTATCACACCAGGGGAGCCTTCGGGATCTGGGATAACCAAATCCACGACGCGCCCTGCCGTCGCCTGCAGAATAGTCTGCTCACCATCCCCCAGAGGACGCACCCCCACCGCCACAGCACGCGGATTTTCCAGCCTCACAACAGCAAACAGATCCATATCTGCGCATCAAGTAAACAAAGGAAAGCAAGTTACATAAAGTATGGAAAAAGAAGAAGCGCTTACACTAAATAACGACAGTAAGGCAACAGAAGGAGCACCCACCCGTGCCATCCGCATTCAAGAATGTGGGGACCTCCGTCTCATGCTCAAAGAAGTTGCGACTGATGCCCATATGCACCAGGAACGCCTCCGGATATGGCTTGATGGGAATACGGTTCTCATCAATGATCGCCGCATGATCCGCGTTATACCACGTCTCAGGGGGGCGCTCATCCTTGGGCAGATCGGCACGGGTGTAAAACGGGAAATGGTCAGGGAAGACGGCTTCGTCAACCCAAAATAATTTTTCCCTCCAATCCTTGAGCTTATCTACCTTCTGCACGTAACATTGCAACTTTCCAACGCGCTTCGAGAAGGTAACCCACCCATTTGACCACGTTGCGTGATAAAACGCGCGAAATAAGTGGAGGGTTGGGTGAATCGCCAACAAGCGACAGTTCACCTCAAAGTTAGCAATCTTCCCAGCACCAATACAATGCAACTGGGAGATGTGGAGATTGTAGTAATTGAGTATGTCACTCAGTAACACGGAGATGGGGACGCGCTGATTCGCCCACTCGAAAAAGCGCGTATATAACCCCACCTTCCCAGCAGGGAAATCCGCGATGGTGTCATTCGGACCGGGTACCTCTGGGCGCAGGCCCATAGGGATAAAGTAATCCGAGGTGAACTGAATCAGTTCATCCTCGGTTATGTCAGAATGAAAATCATGAAGTTGCGCTACCATATTGTGACTCAGATTATGTGCGCACGCGCAATTACCTTTGAATTATCTTTTTCTTGGAAGGAGATTTGAAGATGTGAAAATGGTGGAAGTGTGATTTTTAACTGTGGAAGTCACAGTGAATAAGCGGCGGTAGTTTATATACCTTTCCTATCCACCACAGATGATCGCCACGTGTACCTGATGCGCGTGATGTGTCGTTGCGGTTTAGCAGTTTTAATGCCTACTCAAGTTTTAAATTTATATTTAGCCGACTTATCAATAACACACACACTTAACGAGCAGTGTACCCGGTCAGTATGAAGATAATGGTAAGTAGAGTGTCGATCACTAAGAGTGGAACGTATAATCTTGTTAATCCAATCAGTATTTTAATATCCTAACGCAAGGGGGTTTCAGCCTGAGAGACTGGCACAGTTTTGTTTGCAATTAAATAATAAAATAAACAGATAGGCACGAATCAGCAAGTAGCACACACGTACACAGATAGATACCTGAGACAATAAGAGGGCTGTCCTTATGATTAAGTAGATTGTCACTTGTTTTATTGATAGCTTTATATGAAGTGTATGTAATTAACCCTTTCTCGTTGGTCCTATTCTCATCGGCGAGTAAACCCTTAATGACGACTTATGTCTAAAAGTTATTCCTAAGTGATCAATTTAGAAACAACCGTGGGAGCCACACCTTGTCCCGCAGTCGGGTGCCCGCAAGCCACTAATAAACACAGAGGTGGTCAATGCACTAATAAGTAGTAACCAAAGACATCAACATATAAACTTTAATTGATGGGAAAGCAAGTATTAAAGGGAGTGCAATCTTTCCGTTGTCACATTACACAAGCCACCAATCCTGATGAATTAAAGTTTGCTAAAACAATAAAACAAAACTACTTAATGAATTAAATACATGCAGCACCTTCTTACAGCTCTTGTATCTTCGATTTGGGTGTGTCTTGTGCTGCCTTCTTGACTGAATTCGTCCTTCTCTTCTGTTCGGTCTTTAGGTTTTCGAACTTCCGAATCTGTGTGTCCCTCTTTAATGTGTCTGGTCTACGGGGTATTTATAGTTTGTGTCTGAGGGAAGATGCGGCGCATCTACTTAAGTAGATGCGGCGCATGTACTTAACTTCGCGTGGGGTCCAAGATTATAATATTCAGGAATATTCGTACACCGCCAGAAGATGCGGCGTAACTCTTTATTAGATGCGGCGCATGTCCTCTTGTATCTTGGATCGTATCTGGTGATATCTTGATAGAGATGCGGCGCATGTTGATAGTGAGATGCGGCGCATCTGGAGCAGAATTGACTTGATCTTGTCCATGTCAGTAGACTTCCACTTTATGTACGTTTTGCTCCATTATTAGTCCAAAATTGCCAAGTTTCACCAAATGCTTGTTTTTACCTGAGAATTACAAAAGTAAACGATTAAGTATCAATCCTCATACATAATATAGTAAAACAAGTTAAATTAATAGGATAAATGATGGTAATAAAATGTACTTATTTGAGTTCATCAAATATCCCCCCACTTGAACTTTACTTGTCCCCAAGTAAACCTTAGATTAAATCTCATGAAAATGTATCCTAAAAGAAGTTAGGATTTATTTTTATATTTAAGCATGTATTCGTTTATTTCGTAATCACACAACTAAACACTTAACGAATTAGAAGTAAAATAAAATAAGTCGATAAAAGCAAATCTAATCGTTTAACTGTCCAGTCGCGACGAATATTCTATCATAGGCTTGGCAAGTATACACATCTCCACCACTAAAGCTAAGGAATAACAAGTCTAAAGCGGTAAAAAGGGTTTTTAGGTTTAAGGGTTAATTATTCTCTTTTACACTATCGATCTCAAATTCCAGAAAAGGCGACAAAATCACAAATACATGATCGAATCCACGAACACGATACTTGCAATTGCTCAAATCCTTAACTCGAATAGGCTAAAGATAGGTCCAAACTTCACCAATAATAATATATCAAAAAGGGCGACAAAATCATAAATACATAGCCGAATCCACGACTACGATACTTAAGATTGCTCAAATCCCTAATCTCAATAAATCAAAGGTTTGGTTGGATAAAGAACAATACAGGGTATGGATAACATTTAGGATATAAATTGGTGTAAAAATAAAAATAAACAAAACAAATAAATTAAAATCCTAAGTGTGGTTAATCACTATCCCAACCATCCCATGAATAAGACTCATATCATTGAATAACTCACGCTTTAACACTTGAAACACACGCTTTAGGTAAACACGAATTATACTCAACAAAATCTTAATCAAAGAATAATCCTTAATTGGCATTCCCATAACTGCCAATTCCCATTCAATCCATAGATATAATACAACAAATAGTGGCCATATGAACCACTTACATAACTCTACATCGTTGGCTTAAAATAAACATCCAACTCTTTTTTCTTTCTTTTTCTTTTCTCATTTTTTCGATTTTTTTTTTTTTTTTTTTTTTTTTTTTTTTTTTTTTTTTTTTTTTTTTTTGGTTCATAAAGATAGATGTGTAAAATTTCACCACATCACTACAACTTTCTTTCCGGATAATTTTTTCATACTTTTCATAACTTCAGAAATAATGGTAATAGTGAAAGTAGTAAACACACGAAAAATAAACTCTAAAATATACAATATTTACTTTCACTCCAATTGCATTGTGCAATTTCCCGACCTAACCATATATAATGAATTACGCACGCGAACACAGGTAATGTAAGGAAACACACTCTGCCTATAGCAATTAACCAACCACGGATTCTAATCTACAGGGTAGGCTAAGGTTTAAGGTGTAACGAAACATTTTAAACATAGGTGTAAGAAACGAAAGGAATGGCTCTGAGTGTTTTTCTAGGGGTATCTTACTCTAAAAATGAGAGTAACAAAAGGGTTTATACGGGGGTTAACTAACCAGTGTAGTTAGTTAATAACACATAACACATAATAGGCTATTTGGTGTAATCCTAGAAATTTTTACCAATTTAGACAAGTCATTCCAATTAAATAAATAATACTCATTATGGTGGTCTCGAATAGTATACAAGCCAAGTTCTAAAGTTTACAAGTCACCGGCACACTCATAGATTTGTGAATTTTGGAAAATCACAATTTTTGAAAATAACGTCATGTGTGCAGTTATGCAACATAGATCTTAAACAAAAACATGCTAAAAATTTTTAAGTTTGATATATTAAGCACATTTTAAGCATAATTTTTGAAAAAGTTTAGGACAAGTAAGTGTTAAGTGTTCTAATTCTCCTATCCCCCCACTTAAGTTAAACAACGTCCTCGTTGTTTGTATAAAAGGTTAAAAACTGGAAATAAAAGAATTAGAACGGAAAAACTCCCCTGAGATTTGCTCGGTATGATCCTCCATTAGTATAAGAGCAAAAATCATCTTTCTTGTGGATTAGAACGTTAAAGCTTCATACTTGATGTATCCACAGGAAATCCAGGAAACTATAATACCACCAACACTTTAAAACACACCTAAGATAAGAAAGGTTAAACTTGCATAATACTGAAAATCATCAGGTCAGTCGATGCGCCGTATCTTATTGAAGAAGATACGCCGTATCGAGCCTGGAATAAATACGGATCAGAATAAAGATGCGCCGCATCCTTAACCAGGGATGCGCCGCATTAAAATAAACTGATAAAAGTTTTAAAGTCGAAAATAAAAATGCAGAAGATAAAAATAAGATATGACCATTGCAGAGGATGCGTCGCATCTCAGGACTGAGATGCGCCGTATCTTCGTGCGGCCTGGACTGACTCGACACAGAAAACAGAATAATAAAAGATAAATCCGGGTTGTCTCCCGGTCAGCACTTGTCTTTATTCCAGAGTCTTCAAGTTAGACTCACGTTCAGCTCTTTAGTTTCGATCATTGATTCCTACATGGCCACGTAGGATCCATTTAGCAACCGAATCGTCTCGTATATATTCAGGTCCCAAATTCAAAACTCCTTTGTAGAATCCTTCCTTCAATTGATATGGGTACTCAATCCCTCTCTTATTGTCATCATCACTAACAAAAAGGAATGGAGAAAATTTGTAGCAAATCCTACTAGTAGCATATTTAAATCCAGGGTGAGTACGGGGCATCATATAAGTGATAATGTCGCTTCCACATTGGAAGGTGATCTTTCCTTCAAATCGTTTTGCATTAATAGTGATCTCTCTACAAAATGGTTTTCCAACAATAACTTCACCCATATTGCTGTCACAATAGGCATTCATGTCCTCAACAACTACGAACTCAGTAACAATAGTGAAGCGTCCAACGAAGATCGGGACATTAATGAAGGCTCCAACTACATTCTTTCCTTTATACTCCTTTTTATTTCTCATAACAGAATTGTAAAATCTTCTTGACATGACATTGATTGATAAAATAGGAAAGAAATTGGCGTCAATACACTTGAACCCAATCATGCATGGGAATTGTAGATTGTAAGCACAATTGGTGTTGATCCTTTCACCGTAATCCCAAGAACCATCATATCCCTCAAATTCATCGTAGTTTCTAGTAGTAATAACGTTGACTCTTGGATTATCCACAATTTCTCCTTCTTCTAACTCAGATTCCGCATCATCCATGAATAGGTCATTAGATTCTAATGGTCTATTAAGGTCATCAAGTTCAATGTAGTCCCCATTGTGATGTTCGGGTGTTTTTTTCATGCACTAATACTTCATTCATAAAATTGGCTTCGAAGTCGAAGTCAATTAGCTCTCCGTATCCTTCCATTATCCTTCTGAAACAATCACGAAAAGCATCAGTAGGGTATGCTCGAGAAAGTAGTATATCAGATAATTAATAACGAAAACGGAATACGAAAAATTAAAGTAACTGATATCTGCAGACGATGCGCCGTATCCAAAGAGTTGGATACGCCGTATCTTATAATCGTTAAAATTAAATCAGACTTTATTCAGAAAATAGATACGCCGCTTGGAATTTATGAATGCGCCGTATCGAATTAATCAATCAAAAATCAATTTATCTAATTAAAATTAAATGCGTCGTATCAACAAAAGTTAATGCGCCGTATTTTCGTTACGTTTAAAAATAAAAGATTTTTGATTCAGTAAGATGCGCCGTATCGACGGAAATCGATGCGTCGTATCTGTTTAATAATTCGCAAACTGTTTTTAATTAAAATAATAGATACGCCGTATCTTCAAAAGAAGATGCGTCGTATGGCGTTAACGTTTTAGAAAAGTTTTTATCAAAAAAGATACGCCGTATCTTCAAAAGAAGATGCGTCGTATTATTTTATTGCTTAGAAAAATTTTCTTGTTAAAAACAGATACGCCGTATCTTGGGGAAAAGATGCGTCGTATCGAATTAATTAAACGCGTTGTATTAAAAAAATTAAACGCAATACGCCGTATCTGAGAGATCAGATGCGCCGTATCGTTTGATTTAGCACAGTACAACGATAGCAGAACAGAAAAATACGAAAAAATAAAAATAAAAATTAAACACACTAAACAAAAAAAATAAAACACACAAAAATAAAAACAAAAGCAAACAAATAACACACAATACAACAAATATGCAAAATAGTACAATGATGCAATTAATCTAATAAAAAGAAAAATAACCTAATTAAAATACTAATCAAATTAACAGAAAATAACAATTCACTCCCCGGCAACGGCGCCAAAAACTTGATGCGCGTGATGTGTCGTTGCGGTTTAGCAGTTTTAATGCCTACTCAAGTTTTAAATTTATATTTAGCCGACTTATCAATAACACACACACTTAACGAGCAGTGTACCCGGTCAGTATGAAGATAATGGTAAGTAGAGTGTCGATCACTAAGAGTGGAACGTATAATCTTGTTAATCTAATCAGTATTTTAATATCCTAACGCAAGGGGGTTTCAGCCTGAGAGACTGGCACAGTTTTGTTTGCAATTAAATAATAAAATAAACAGATAGGCACGAATCAGCAAGTAGCACACACGTACACAGATAGATACCTGAGACAATAAGAGGGCTGTCCTTATGATTAAGTAGATTGTCACTTGTTTTATTGATAGCTTTATATGAAGTGTATGTAATTAACCCTTTCTCGTTGGTCCTATTCTCATCGGCGAGTAAACCCTTAATGACGACTTATGTCTAAAAGTTATTCCTAAGTGATCAATTTAGAAACAACCGTGGGAGCCACACCTTGTCCCGCAGTCGGGTGCCCGCAAGCCACTAATAAACACAGAGGTGGTCAATGCACTAATAAGTAGTAACCAAAGACATCAACATATAAACTTTAATTGATGGGAAAGCAAGTATTAAAGGGAGTGCAATCTTTCCGTTGTCACATTACACAAGCCACCAATCCTGATGAATTAAAGTTTGCTAAAACAATAAAACAAAACTACTTAATGAATTAAATACATGCAGCACCTTCTTACAGCTCTTGTATCTTCGATTTGGGTGTGTCTTGTGCTGCCTTCTTGACTGAATTCGTCCTTCTCTTCTGTTCGGTCTTTAGGTTTTCGAACTTCCGAATCTGTGTGTCCCTCTTTAATGTGTCTGGTCTACGGGGTATTTATAGTTTGTGTCTGAGGGAAGATGCGGCGCATCTACTTAAGTAGATGCGGCGCATGTACTTAACTTCGCGTGGGGTCCAAGATTATAATATTCAGGAATATTCGTACACCGCCAGAAGATGCGGCGTAACTCTTTATTAGATGCGGCGCATGTCCTCTTGTATCTTGGATCGTATCTGGTGATATCTTGATAGAGATGCGGCGCATGTTGATAGTGAGATGCGGCGCATCTGGAGCAGAATTGACTTGATCTTGTCCATGTCAGTAGACTTCCACTTTATGTACGTTTTGCTCCATTATTAGTCCAAAATTGCCAAGTTTCACCAAATGCTTGTTTTTACCTGAGAATTACAAAAGTAAACGATTAAGTATCAATCCTCATACATAATATAGTAAAACAAGTTAAATTAATAGGATAAATGATGGTAATAAAATGTACTTATTTGAGTTCATCAGTACCCCACTAGCTCCAATCGTGTGGCTAGGATAAATGACGGGACATGGCAAGTGGGCAACCTCTCCATTTCCCAAGGTACCCAAATTGCACTTTTTTGGACTAGATACATTACACGTGTGTTTTGGGCGGTAATTTTTTGAAAGCTTCCCGCGTACGCGTGGGGAATAATTTCGATACGACTCTAGTCTAGCGTCCGCAGGTTTTACCCTGCGCACACTAGACTGGGGGGACATGATGACGTATAGTCTATACCCGGGTCACGAACCCGGTTAGTAAACAATACTAACAATTAAGCCCACCACGTATGGGCCGCAACTGGACTACCAGTTGCGCGGCTTGGGTCGACAAGGCCCAACCCCAAAGCTATTTCCGGAGAATATATGGAATATCTTCTAAATAAAGAAGATATATACCAAATCTCCGAGGTCGGCGTACATGCCGAAGAGTAGGGAACACGAAACCTATTAGGGTTTCGTGCATATATAAAGGGCATTCCAGCCCTCGGTAAAAGGTACGATCTTCAATAAACCCTAAACCATAAACTAAACCCTACGTTCGATTACTTACTCTCACGCCGGAGGATAATCGGGGGAGACAATCCCTCGATAAGCCTAACGGTGTTTGTTATTTTTCTTAGTGCGCAGGTCACATCAAGCATTAAGATTCGAATTGGTACGAGAATAGAAGCCCTATCAAGGAACGCCCAACTTTTGTATCAACAAATAACTTTTGTGGTTGTTTCAAATTAAATGTCTATGATGAAGGTTCAATTGTATTCACAACGTCAATGAGAATGATATAAATAAAGATTAGCGTATAATGACACATGAAATGACTAACTAATCAAAATATTCTATTGACAGTTGGCAAGTTTTATTATATCTAAATTTATTACATTATAAAATTTGTTTACATGTTCTTATGTTTCCTTTGACTTTTTCTCTTTCTTTCAATCATAATCAACACATCCTGATCGTTGACTAAATGAAAAGATGACTTTTTGGCCGGTGTGCTACTGTTATTAAGAGCAAATCAAGTAAAGTATGGACATTAAAGGTTTACAACCATATTCAGTTTACGTTAAAACAAATTTTGCTTTTTTGTCCAAAACTAAATTCTTGATCATTTTAAGATTATCTAGTAAATAAAATACAATCCGAAATTAGTTATAATACTAAAAAACTTGTAGAAAATTATGAATGAAGTATTTTCGGCTATTCACTCATACAAATAGGCACTCTGATTAACAAATAACAAAAATCAACTAAAAATGTGTGTGAACTTACAATTATTTATGGTCATTTTTTTATAATAACGTGCCATCTTATAATTTTTATTTAAATAATTTACATTATTAAAACAAATTCTAATAAAATATCTTACCAAAAGCAGAGCGATAATTAAGTCATGTTTGAGTTAATTTATTCGGGTGAGTAGCTTGGCGGATCAACATTACGTCAACCCAAACACAATGGCTATTTATTACTCCCTCTGTGTCAAAATTATTGTCTCCAATTGACTTTTTTTGTCTTTACTTTTAAACTTTGACCTTAAGTATTTTTTTTTTTATATTACATAATACTTGATGCAAAATATATGATCGGATTGAGTTTTAAATGTATTTTTATTGGTATAATTTTTATTAAGTATTTTATAACACAAACAAAAATATTTATTGTCAAAGTTGAGAAAAAAAGACCGAAAAAGTCAATAGGGGACAATAATTTTGAGACGGATGGAGTAATTATGTAAAGCATCTCAATCCTAATCCACACATGCTTAACACATATGACCCGTTTATAACCGGTGTAACATGTTAATTTAGCTATATATGTTAAGTGGATTGATAGGTCGATAGGTTAATGTTATAATTAATTTATGTCCTAAAATTATATGTTCTTCAAATTGATTAAAACATACATAAACGGATAAACACGTATAAATTAAAAAAAATTAAAAAATGAAACACAAATCCAATTAATTAGGGTACAACCAAACTATATTTTTATAACTTCGGCTACTCATATTTAGTTTTCAATATTTATGTATTTTTATACTTTTATTGGCTTATGTAGTTAAATGTTTTGATGGGTTGACATGTCTAACACTTAGCTAACCCAAACCTGATAGGGGATAACATGCCTTTAACCCATGCCCGTTTATTTCAATTTAACTTTCAGGTCATGTTATGTAGTACCAGAAATTGCCCCCAATAACCAAAAGAATTAAAAGTCAACTTGCAATAACATGTACTTAGTAGCTTGAAGAGATCAAGAAAAGTTAAAAATGCACATTAGCCTACAAGTAATATCGACATACCTTTTACATTAAAAGTAGTTCAAGTCATAAAATTGTAACACACTTTATTCAAAATCTCATTTTGGTACGTAAAATCCAAAATATATCATTAAATGTCATAAACTTTTATAAACTGTTAAAAGATGCACATAATGTGTTGTCATACTAGAAAAAGTAGTGAAAAACACATACACGTTTCACTAATTTTTAACCCGACAACAGGTAGACAGTTGAAGCAGTCTGTAAAAGCTTTCCATAACTTCACATTGAACCGTCAAATACTACTTGATCATAAAATGAGTAAGTCGCACGTAACGATGGTACATAGCATACTAATTGAGACTCATTCAAAAAACTTATTTATTATATGATGGCTAGGGATGAGCACGGTACCAGAATGGTACCGAACCCATACCGAATTGGTGGTACCGATATTTTCCCGAGCATGAAAGTGGGTACCGGTACCGTACCGGACGAGATTCGGGTATCGGTACTCGGTACGGGAAATCGGTACCTATACGGTTCTTCCCGTTTTTTTTGTTAAACCAAATAGGATTTCTAGAAAATGCAAAAAAAATCAGAAAAAACATGCATTTTCAAGTGATTTCAAACCACGACGTGGCACAAAATGAAACCAACACTTAAATAAATACATCACCAAGATATTCATAACATACAAACGTTCAAAAACTTATAAAATAGGTTCGGGTTTAATTTTTGGGAGCATTTATGACGGATCTATAGTTGCCACAATAAGTTTTTTGAACGTTTGGTTTCTTTTCATATGTTTTACATGGCTATTGTTTGACATGGAACGGGTCAAATAGGTGTTTGGATAAGTTATTTAATTCAAAAATATGACTACTCAATTTTTGAATTTTTTTTCGGTACTTCCCGCTTTGGTACCGGTACCGTATTAGTGGTACCAATTTTTTTTGGGGCTCAATTCATGGTACCGGTACCGTACCGTGTATTGGGAGTCGGTACCGTTTCGGTACGATACCGGTACGGTTCCAATTTGGTACCGGGATTCGGGTCCAAATGCTCATCCCTAATGATGACAGATTGGTATGACTCTAGTTTTAAAGCATATTCTAATTGTTATTCACTCGTATAGACGATCACTGCGATTACTAAATAAAAAACAAAGTCAATTAAATTTATGTGTGAACATACAAGTTTCTTAAAAAGTGCATACAATTGTTTATGGTGATTTTTGTATAATAACATGCCAACTTACAATTTTCATTTAAAAAATTATCACACTTATATAATAAAGTGCCAACTTGCAATAACGTGTCTTAATAACTAAAAATGTCCAAATAGTTTATTTTAATTTTCATACTATACTTATATCATGTAAAACAATGATGGTTTCAACATCATCTACCTCATCATCTAACACTACATATATTAACATGTTTCATTGTAGCTTGAATTTGGCTTTTGGGACCATTCAACCAACAAGGTTGAATTAGGAACTTTTAACGAAGTTGAAGTGTTGTAGGCATGAGATGAAAAGAAACTCAAATAAAAATAATTATAATAAAAACTTGATTACATGTACGTCAGTAATATAACTCATTCAAGTATTAAAACAAATCGGTGTTTAACTTTAGTATCAATGGTTGTTATGGATATAGAGGGTCGGTGGAGGTTGCCTCTATATAGATTATCGTATGTAATAAATCATGTAGAAATAGATAACTTTTGTGGTTGTTTCAAATTAAATGTCTATGAATTTCTTTTATATATTTTTTGATGGATGGCATATACAGTGACAAGTTTCTATGCATCTTACATGAAGTTATGATGAATGTTCAATTGTATCCACAACGTCAACGGATGATATAAATAGAGATTAGCATATAATGACACATTAAATAACTAACTAATCAAAATATTCCATTGATAGTTGGCAACTTTTATTATATCTAAATTTATTACCAGCTGATTATAAAATTTGTCTACATGTTCTTATGTTTTCCTCTCACTTTTTCTCTTTCTTACAATCATAAGCAACGCATCTTGGTCACTAAATGAAAATATGACTTTTTGGCTAGTGTTCTGTTGTTATTAAGAGCAAATCAAGTAAAGTATGGAAATTAAAGGTTTACAACCATATTCAGTTTACATTAATACAAATTTAATTTTTTGTCCAAAAATAAATTCTTGATCATTTTGCCATAATCTAGTAAATAAAATACAATCCGAAATTAGTTATAATTTATTACTACAAAACTTATACTGTACAAAATTATGAATGGAGCATGTTTGCGTATTCACTCGTACAAACAGGCAGTGTGATTAACAAAAAGTCAACTAAAAATGTGTGTGAACTTACAATTATTTATGGTTATATTTTTATAATAATGTGCCAACTTACAATTTTTATTTAAATAGTTTACATTATTAAAACAAATACTTATAAAATGTCTTACCAAAAGCAGGGCGATAATTAAGTCGTGTTTGAGTTAATTTAATCGGGTGAGAAGCTTGGCGGCTCAACATTACGTCAACCCAAACACAATGGCTATTTATTAATTGTGTAAAGCATCTCAATCCTAATCCACACATGTATAACTAGGGGTGTTCATCGGTTCGGTTCTCGGTTATTCGGTTCGGGTTGTTCGGTTAAAAATTTTTTTTGGGTCATAACCGAAAACCGAACCGAACCGAAAATATTTGTGACCGAACCGAACCGAGAACCGAACCGAAGTTCGGTTCGGTTATGGGTCAAAACCGAAAACCGAAATTTTCCTAAAAAATAACTAATCATAGCACATGACCCCATGACGGTATGCCAAAATATATGCAAAACGACATACCTAGACAAGTTTTAACATTTATTGAACACAAAATACCCTAACATCATAGGACCTAGGGTTAGTCAAGTAATATTTTTTTAATTAATATATAAAAAATATTAAATATTAATTATAATTCGGTTTTCGGTTCGGTTCGGTTGTCAATATCCTAAACCCATAACCGAACCATAAACCGAATAAAATGTTCGGTTCGGTTCGGTTTTTACCAATTCGGTTCGGTTAAGAATTCGGTTCGGTTATTTTCGGTTCGGTTCGGTTTCGGTTTTCGGTTACTGCGGATATTACCCGATCCATGAACACCCCTATGTATAACACATGCGACCCGTTTATAACCGGTGTAACATGTTAATTTAACTATATATGTTAAGCGGATTGATAGGTCGATAGGTTAATGTTATAATTAATTTATGTCCTAAAGTTATATGTTGTTCAAATTGATTAAAACATATATATACCACGTATAAACTTTAAAAAATCTTTAAAAAATGAATCACAAATCCAATTAATTAGGGTACAAACTAACTATATTTTATAACTTTGGCTAATCATATTTAGTTTTCAATATTTATGTATTTTTATACTTTTATTGGGTTATGTAGTTAAACGTCTTGATGGGTTGACATGTCTAACACTTAGCTTACCCAAACCTCATAGAGCATAACATGCCTTTAACCCATGCCCGTCTATTTCAAATTTTCAATGTCACTTTCGGGTCATGTTTCATGTAGTATCACAAATTGCCCTCTAATAACCAAAAGAATTAAAGTCAACTTGCAAAAACGTGTACTTAATTAGTAGCTTCAAGAGATCAAGAAAAATTGAAAATGCACATTTTCTTACAAGTAATATCGACATACCTTTTACATTAAAAAGTAGTTCAGGTCATAAAATTGCAACAAATTTTATTCAAAATCTCATTTTGGTATGTAAAATCCAAAATATATCATTAAATGTCATAAACTTTAACAAACTGCTAAAAAATGCACATTTGAATGTGTTGTCATACTAGAAAAAGTAGTGAAAAACACATACACGTTTCACTAATTTTTAACCCGACAATATATCAAAATGTGCATATTAGAATACTTGATGAAAGTTTGTTACATTTACTTATATTTATTGGAGTTTACTTATCAAAACATGACTTTGAAGAATGTTCATCATTATTGTAATGATCAAAAACACATATTTAGGAGGTCAGGGAAGCTCGAAATAAAGGTTAAACATGGTAAAATTAGATTAAAAAATGGGAGAGATGTGTGTGTATTCTAGAGAAAGAAAGAAGAGAAACACACACACACCTTATTACAATGAGACTTCCACCCTCCTAGTTGGGACTAGGAGGGGTATTTATACTACAAGGCTAGTCCTAACTTTCCATCATTGGCTAAACTAGACCTTGTACTTATAACTAAATGCAATTCCCAACTATGACATAACTTTAAGGCTAACAATCTCTTCCCAAAGTGATGCCATAGGGGAATTGCTTACAATGTTCCCTTCAAGTAAAATTCAATACAAACCATGAGCGCATCAGCTCTGAGAATGGTCTTCAAACTTCATTACTTCGTTCAGCTTGCAGAATCTTCTCAGCTGTCATTTCTTTACTTGCAGAAGAACTATGTGAGCAAATCTAATTAGGGATCAATTATGACTTTTTCACTCTCCCCTAATTAGTGCTCTCCCCCAAACTGACAACCTTTCTTATGAGTGCCCTGAATATGTTCGGGGGAATAGAGTATCAACATCTTCATCTCACCAAATGCATCCCAGTTATCTTTCATATGAGAGATCAACCTGTAACGTACACATGAAATGATAACACCAAAGTAACAAGTTGACTCATATCGTTGGTCACGGGTAACTTGTTGAATGATTTCTCTCCCCCGAAGTTGAAACCGTAACACCAGAATCAATTAAATCCGGAAATGCACTTTTCTTTCTCCAGGATAATTCCATCATCACGGGATTTTCCACATTTCTCTCCCCTGCTGGTTAAGATTTATCAGAATTAGCATAATGGTGTGTACGTGAAGTATTAACTGGAATCATCTTTATTATTAACCATATAGCTCGTAAGAAGATGTAGATAGACCCAATCTACTAATAATACCATTTAAAATGTCTAACTCTTTATCAACCTCCTGAATAAAAAACAACGGCTTTTTGTAGTGACTACTGATGGAGAAAACCCACTATGACGAACTTGAGACTGAAGTAAAATAACCCAAACTTGTGACTTAAACTTGCACATTGTATGACTAAGAACCTATATTGAGCACTACAACGTAACTCCTTAAAGCATAGGTCGTTTCATATACCCATCCAACCTTCCTTAATTGTATATGAACATCTCTTGAATTATCCACATCTTTGTGTGACACTGAGTACTACAACGTATCTCCTTTAAGTGATAGTTAACTAGGTTTTCGTCCATCCACCCCTTGACCTATGATAACTAGATAAACCGAGACTTAATCATTCTATGAGTGCCCAAGCAAGGATCTCGAAGAATCATGCATCCAACCAACCCTGATCTCTTCAAGATACTAAGTACACGTACCCGTGATATTCCACTTCAACTTCAAATAAGTAATAATGAATCATCCATGTAGTCACAGTTGATAACATTCAAAATTTAGCCATTGTCATTTGATTGTGAATCTTGATCTGGATCTTTTAAGCTATACGTGGTAGTTTTGAAGGTGTAAGCCAATAATATTATTTGTGATTTTGGTGTGAAATATGCCATAGAATGCAATTCTAATGATATAGGAAAATTTTGAGTTTTAAAAATTTTTACGCCAAATTACACCGAAAAAATTAGAATTTTGACCTAAAATTTTGAATTTTGGGCCAAAATTTTCACCATTATACCAGAATTTGAATTTAGCGTAAAAATTGACCGTTTAGTCATTCCTCAAAATTATTATTTTTTTATTTATTTATTTTTATTATTATTTTTTTTTTAGAATTGTGATAGAGTTTTGAATTGCGATAGAACTTAATTCCAACAATTGCGATAAAGTCTCAGAATTGCGATAAGAATCCAACAATTGCGATAAGTACCCAGAATTGCGATAAGTTTCACATTTGTGATAAGTCTCACATTTGCGATAAGTCTCACATTTACGATAATTCTCACATTTGCGATAAGTCTTACATTTGCGATAATTCTCACATTTGCGATAAACCCTCTTTTATCGCAATTCTTATACAAGAATTAGATAAAGTAGCAATTCGATGAAGATCCAAAACGCGTCA
Organism: Artemisia tridentata subsp. tridentata; assembly: GCA_021014915.2. Lineage (NCBI taxonomy): Eukaryota > Viridiplantae > Streptophyta > Magnoliopsida > Asterales > Asteraceae > Artemisia > Artemisia tridentata. The sequence continues at coordinate 22,564,537 of CP139505.1, forward strand.
CAAACACACTTCGAATCCCTTATCTACGAACAAATTACCTCAAAAAACCCATGAAAACTTATAAAGATCAAACATTTATCGCCTATTTTACTTATCCAATATATTTCGATACAAGATCTAACCCTTTAACGATATAACACTAGATTTTTGAAGATAATATTCGATGAAAAACAACCAAAACTCACTAATCAACTCGTAAAAACTATAAAAGCAACAACCTTTTTAATCAAAACTTGCGTAAAACTCAAGTTGACCTTTTTTTTTTTTTTTTTTTTTTTTTTTTTTTTTTTTTTTTTTTTTAATGGCTGAAGAACAGTAACGAGATAAAAAACACGCAATAAATCTCCTTTTTCCACCTCAAAACACCACGATTCGCCCCTGGTTAGCTCTTGATACCAATTGTAATGATCAAAAACACATATTTAGGAGGTCAGGGAAGCTCGAAATAAAGGTTAAACATGGTAAGATTAGATTAAAGAATTGGGGAGGTGTGTGTGTATTCTAGAGAGAGAAAGAAGAGAAACACACACACACCTTATTACAATGAGACTTCCACCCTCCTAGTTGGGACTAGGAGGGGTATTTATACTACAAGGCTAGTCCTAACTTTCCATCATTGGCTAAACTAGACCTTGTACTTATAACTAAATGCAATTCTCAATTATGACATAACTTTAAGGCTAACAATTATTTTATTGCCTAAACACTAAAAAACTAAAAAAAAACTTATTGTACATGAGCATTATCATGCAGTGGCGTAGCTAGAAAATCGAATCGAAGGGAGCAACGAGCGAAAAGAATGATTCGATAATGTGATATTATTAGTATTATTATTAATATTAGCGTTCATAAGCGATTTAGAAAGGTTTAACTACTTTGAAACAAGTTTAGCCTCGCTTGTCCTATTAGTAATTTTAGCTACGTGTTTATATATTTTATAAGTGAGAATAACATACGACCGTCGAGTTGATGTTATTTTAAGATGAAATTACATTTTCAACTTGATCTCATTTTATAACAACACCGTTAATAAAAAAAACTAGTAGTGCTATGGGACGATGAGGCAAAAACTTAGATATAAATACTAGTTACAAGAGAAATTACAATTCCAAAACTTAAAAATAAAGCATTTATAATTTCATATAGTTATATGAAACATATATAGTAGTAACAAACTCAAATAAAGTATGAGTCAAGTAGAATATATTTTTTTTTTTTTTAAATGATATTAAATATGGGACGGAGGGATTATATAATATTACCCACTTTTTAATATTTTAGTCTCCACTCTCCACTGTTCGTATTCCAGCCTCCCACCTTCTTCTCCGGTCTCTACGGCTCTACCAAACGATGAGTTTCAAAAGAATAAAATAAACTAAAGATTCAAACGAGGGATATTTTCTTTTGGAAGAGGGCACTACCCATTTTCGCTACTAGTTTAACTATTTTTTCTACTAACTTAAACATTTCGGTGAAGTTTATTGAGGGCCTTTCCCCCACTAGTTAACGTGGCTCCGCCCCTGTCATCATGTACATCTCGATCAATGTATCAAACTAAACATGTATTACTATGTTTTGTATTCACGTTAAGTAGGTGGATTGCTTCTTCCACTCCAATCGCGAATTATATATTGGTAACCACAACATGGATGCATTCTATTTAATGAAGGTTTACATGAGATTTACTCTAGAAAAAAATGGCAATAACGATTAATGCATCATAAAAATGTAAATACGTTTCATTTTAGAAGTAATATATTGTAGCAAATGTGAAATATAAAGCTAACATGCAATTGTTGTCACTAGCTAGATACCTTGAATCGATATATTTATTCGTGGTAATCATGTTTTATAGTCTTTATATATTTATTTGATGGCTACAGTCTTCTTATTTTAATTGGTCGTCGCAGACCATGCATATTATATATCATGGCATCACCATCTCCAGCTCATTTTGCAAGTAGACAAGTTGAATCTTCTTAGGTATCACCATCACCCTCATGATAATTTAAATTATTCTTCTGACAGATAGTTTATGAAAACAAAATATATATATTTATTAGAGAAAATAGTGTGTAATAATAACATTGACATATAATGTACCTTCGTGTTCAACATATAAAAATCTTGACAATTGCAATGATGATGACAATGGTATGATTGCTTAAATTTAAGATGAAAAGTGCGCGGTATATTGATTTTGCAGCCATGTAGAAGACCTAAAAATCATCTCCATTTCGAACTAGACATCATCGACCAACAACATCTTGTTTGATGAACTCACTTACATTCCACTACTCAATAGGACTATATGACAGAAGCCTTAAGTATGTAATTTTTTTATTTTATTTTTTCTTTCAATGTTTATCATGAATTACAATGTGCTGGATATTACATGAAATTATTATGGGGTTCCGCTCAATTGTGCTTTCAATTAATGTATACATGATATATGTGCTTATATTATTTCATATCCATGCATAACTTACATACAAACGTATTTATAACCTTACAATGATAGTGCTTTGCATTAGTTACGTACTTTCGTGTATTTCATTACTTCTGCTTTCATCCACTCTCCTTAATTAACCCGTGCATTTTACCATATGATATCAAATGATCAAATTTGTTGCTATTTTTTTTAAAACGACAATTTTAGCCATCTCATAATATTAACATTACAAATCTAGCTCACATGTTATAAGCAGGATTTGAACCTATAACCATTTGGTTGGGAAGATTATCACACACCATGAGGTACTATTCAGACACAAGCATTTTCGTAATCTTTTGTCAACGTTGATATACTTGGAAGTGCCCCAACCACAAAATATAAGCAATGGATGATAATATTTTATTACAAGTTGGGTAATGTGGCCTAACAATTAAAATTTATGAGTACTAAGTTGCTATCAATGTACGTTTACCAAATTTGTTCACATGTTCAATTCTCCACAATTGATCTCATACGCAAAAAATCCTACAAAGCTTTTATGTACGAAGTGAAATTACATACTTTTGAACTTATTAGCCTGTTTCGTTTTAGCTTGAAGTTGGTTTTTGGGACCATTTTACCAGCAAATTTGAATTTGGAACTATTAAAGTGTTGTAGGTATGAGAAAAGTAGAAACTAAAATACAAAGTAATTTGAATAACAACTTGATTACATATGAATTTCAATAAAATAACTTATTCAAGTTTTCAATGATATGTGTCTGACATTAGTATCAATTGTTGTTACGGACCTAGAATTGTTAAAAGAAAAAACTCATATAAATATATTACAATAGCCATACTAAAATTTCTAGATCTACTAATAGAATTTACGAAAATAGGCCGGTCGGTGGAGGGTTGCCTATATATACATAATATCAGTTGGTACTACTCTCTGTTTTAACTAAATAACCTCTTTCTTCCTTCACATCCTTTTGTAACCCGAACGCCTTTTGATAAAACAGAAATATAATGTCTTCATCCAATCACAACGACCTTGCTCACCTAAAAATTCCCCTTCAAAATATACTAACCGCCACCAACAACTTTTCTGACCAATATATCTGCGGAGAAGATGCATTTGAAACATATTACAAAGTACAGCTCTTGTGGTCCGGTGAGTTAATTAATATCTACGCTGGGAGGTTAAAAAAAGAACGGTTTGATGGAGACCAACAGTTTTGGATGGAGGTTTCCATGCTTTCTAGTCTCAAGCACAAGAATCTGGTTTCTCTTGTTGGGTTTTCTGATGAGAATGACGAGAAGATTATCATTATCAAGCGTGACATCAGGGGAACAAGTCTCCTCAATTATCTGAGTGACACGATGTTGTTGACATGGGTGCGAAGATTGGAGATAGCTGTCGGTATTGCGCAAGCATTGAGCTACATTCATTATGATGAGTCACGTGATTTTAGCATAATACACCGCAACATCAAAAGTTCATTGATTTATTTAAATGATGACTGGGTGCCCAAGTTAGGTGATTTTATATGTTCCATGAAGATCAAAGCATCTGAAAGGCACAATTCTTTCAATACTGATAACGTATGGAGTACGGATGGGTATACAGACCCAACATATATAGAGACAAAAAGTGCGAGCCACAAGTCAGATATGTACTCCTTTGGGATAGTAATGTTTGAACTACTGTGTGGTAGGGAAGCAGTTATCGACGATGACCGAGATAACCAGTGTTTGGCTCCGCTGGCCATTACCCATTATAGAGAGAAGAAACTCAGTGAAATAATTGATTGGGATCTATGGATTCAAATGGACTCTCAATCATTTAATATTTTTGCGGATATAGCGTATGACTGCTTGAACGAAGAACGATCGAAGCGCCCAAATATCGATGAGATTGTCACAAGACTTGAGAAAGCGTTAGAACTTCAACTTGAGCATCAAAATGAGGTAAGACGGTTTTTCCTCTTCCATCTTTCTATCATAATAAGTACTATTATTTGTTTCTTTGAGTGCAAGTTGGCTAATAGTAACTAGTAATAAGTATGGTTATACTATGTGAGTTAGTGACAAGTTTTTGAATTTCTTTTATTTACCACTTTCTAAGACTTTACGTAATTTGTTTTTCTTGTAATTAAATATATATCCATAACAGTTATATTATGTAACTTAATAGTGACAATTTTTTCATATGAATTTAAAATAATAATAATAATTAGTCGTGTTCTAATATCAAATTATTATTTAAATTTTCGTGTAATTATCATTTATATTGTATGAATAAAAATAATTATTGACGAAGATGACCATTATGAATTATTTATACTCCGTAATTACGAATAAAAATACGCAAATATATAGTTAAACCCCTTTAGTGTGACTTAATCCAAACCCATATTATTTGATCCGCCACCCACACCAAAGCTTATTTGCTAATCACCCATTTTACACAAACAAATGGCTTAGCAACTTGCTAGGCCAACAAAAGTATTAGTTAAAGCAACAGCAAATTGTTTTTGGTTAGTTTTCATTCTAGCATTCCAACCAAATAGGTGTGTACGTGAAGAAAAAAGATTAGCGAGAGTCTTAACGAGAACCAAAGTCACCTACAACTAGCATATAAGGAAAAAAAAAATGAAAATTTGTATTAATCATACTCAGCTATAAATAACAACTTATAGTTTATATAGGAAAGTAATAAAATCCTAACAAATAAACAAAAAAATAACGAGCCTAAACTAGTGCAAACCACATGTCTTAATAAAAAAAAGAAACCTACTTTACTTTGTTTTCCTTGGTTGTTAATTCATCATTCAATCCTAGTACCTTACTAGCCTCTAATCAGTTTCACAATTAGACCATTCGACTTGCAGAGAATATCCTGAATCAAAGAGTATAATATCATGCTCATGCTCTGTTTAACACGCTTTTAGTCTCATTTAGTGTTTTAACTCTTAGGAACTATTCTAAGATTAAAGCATATATACCTGTCCAAACATCCAACTTTCTGATGTCCAAACAGCTAGCATGTAATTGCTCTGAAAAACAGCATACAAACCTTATAAAAGTATCTAATTGCAAATTGCTGTAAAAAACAGCATACAAAGTTACAAACATGTACTTGCTTTTAAAAAAGAGCATGTAATTGCTGCAAAAAAACAACATACAAATATGTAATTGCTTTTAAAAAAAAGAGCATGTAATTGCTGCTAAAAAACAACATACAAATATGTAATTGCTTTTAAAAAAGAGAGCATGTAATTGCTGCAAAAACTTGTTTCCAAACAGCCATGTAATTTAAAGGCTATGTCCAAACAACATATAAAAGCTGTTAAAACAGCATATAAGCCTGTCCAAACAGCCCATCTTTCTGCTGTCCAAATAGCATATAGAAAGTGTTTAAAACACCATAGTTTTTCCTGGATAGTGGATACCACTTTATCAACTTATCTTGAGTATTCCAATCTACTTTATCACCTTCTACCCTTGAATCTTATGCAATCATTTAGCAATTTCTCAAACTCAGTACTCTTTTGTGTCAGCAGTCTTTATCATTAATACCTTGTACTCCAATATACTTTCCAACATATTCATGTGTCTCATGTGTCTCACTCCTCTTCAATTTCATATACATTCATCTTGATATTAAACTTGTCAACCCATGAATATACACTCAATTTCAGATTACCAACTACAAGCATCTTACTGCTAGTTTTT